>VFSX01000161.1:0-7500 GCA_016618255.1 Chlamydomonas sp. UWO 241
ATGGACCGCCCCTCCACCGCCTGACGCCGAGCAGATTCTTGGCCGCGACCCACTGCGGCGCCACGACACCATGCACCAGAGAGAACCTCACATTGCCATGATCCCCCCCTTCAGCACCCTTCACTCCCCCTGACACGCTCCAAACTACACAGTCCAACTCTTCCCCACCGTCACCCACCCACAGTCGACCACCTACCCACGCTTTCACCCCCACATGGAGCTCGCTGTCCCATGCAGGCCCATGCACCCCTGCCCCATGCACCTCCCCAGCCCCCCCCGCGCACGCTGACCCCATGCTGGCAATCCAGGCTGGCACTCCCTCCTCACCCCCCACCCCCCAGCCTCCCCCTCATCCGTGAGCGCACACGCGCACGCGCACGCGCACTCCCCCCTTGCCTCCCACGCCTCCTCCGACCCCTCCCAACCCCCCTCCCTCTCCCCCCTCGCCTCCCACGCCTCCTCCGATCCCTCCCACGCCTCCTTTGATCCCTCCACGCCCCCCCTGATCCCTCCCACGCCTCCCCTGATCCTTCCCACATCTCCTCCGATACCCCTGATGCCTCACCTGACCCCCCCGATGCCTCATCTGACCCCTCCCACGCCCCTTCCAACCCCCCTTTTCCCGTCTACCGAGCCCCTATCCCAGGCCCGCCTGCCTTCGTCCGTCGCGCATCGAGTTCATCGGTCCAAGGAGCTGATCCGACGTTCTCATGGCCTGCCCAACGAAAACTCAGTCTAGTAGGCTGCGGCCGAACGGATCTAGTAGTTGCGGCGACGTTTGCATTGCACGACGGACAGCCCCGGCTATCGCCCATGGAATTAATCGGCCCATGGGGAGATGATACGCTGCGATTGCAGTTGAAGTTGGTTGGCCAGAGTGGCAACCCAAGTTGTAGTTGGTTGGCCAGAGTGGCAACCCTAGTTGAAGTTGGTTGGCCAGAGTGGCAGCCCCCCCCAGACCCCCCCAAAACAAGGATACTATCCACTCGATTCAGGCGCTGGTCGGTCACCCGCTATTCGAAAGACATCCCAGTGCACGGGTCAGACTTCGTAACAATTGCCGGGGTGTATTGCTGTTAGTAGTACAGGCATTGCCGGTGCATGCGGACGGCCTCATGTAACGCTTGGTTGGTTGGTTGGTTGTGTGTGTGACTAGGCCTAGGGTGTGCACTGCACGCATGCCGAGGTTCTTGAGCTCGTAGCCCCCATGGTGCCAGCTGCGTGTGTGTGTGTGCGTGTGCGTGTGTGTGCGTGTGCGTGTGTGTGTGTGTGACTAGGGTGCGCACTGCACGCATGCCGAGGTTCTTGTGCTCGTAGCCTCCGTGCTGACAGCTGCATGTGTGTGTGTGCGTGCATGTGTGTGTGTGTGTGTGTGTGCGTGTGCGTGTATGCATGCGCGCGCGCACGTGTGTGTGTGTGTGTGTGTGTGTGTGTGACTAGGGTGCGCACTGCACGCATGTCAAGGTTCTTGAGCTCGTAGCCTCCGTGGTGCCAGCTGCGTGTGTGTGCGTGTGCATGCGTGTATGTGTGTGTGTGTGCTAGGAGGGGAGGGGGGTGACACCCACACCCACACCCACACACCTGTAACCTCCGGTCGTGCTGATGCCACCAGACGGGATGGGTGTCGACTCCATTGGGCGCGCATCCGAGGGGATGAAGGCGCCGATGCCTGGGGCGAGGTGTGTGTGTGTGTGTGTGTGGTTGTGGTTGTGGATGCACGTGTGGTGTGGGTGTGGGTGGTGGTGGTGGTTGGAGGGCGTGTGCAGAGGGGGGGGGGCGAAGGCGCCCATGCCTGGAGTGGTGTGTGTGTGTGTGTGTGTGTGTGTGTGCATGTGTGTGGTTGTGTGGTGCTGTTGTGGTTGTGGATGCACGTGTGGTGTGGGTGCGGGTGTGGGTGGTGGGTGGAGGGCGGGCATGCAAGGGGGATGAAGGCGCGGATGCCTGGGGTGAGGTTTGTGTGTGTGTGTGTGTGTGTGTGGTTGTGTGGTTGTGATTGTGGATGCAAGTGTTGTGTAGGATGGGGGTGGTGGGTGGAGGGCGTGTATGTGTGTGTGGGGGGGGGGAATGTGTGTGTGTGTGTGGGGGGGGGTGCCCATGCCTGGAGTGGTGTGTGTGTGTGTGTGCGTGTGTGGCTGTGGTTGTGGATGCACGTGTGGTGTGTGTGTGTGGGTGGGTTGTGGGTGGAGGGCGGGCATGCGAGGGGAATGCGCGATGCCTCGGTTCGTGAGTGTGTGTGTGGATGTGCTGTGTGGATTGTGTCCATGTGTGTGTTTGGCATTGGTGTGGCTGTGTTGTGGATGGATGTGGGGTTGGGGTGTGGGGTGTGAGGTGTGGGTGGAGGCATGTGCAGGGGGGGGGGGCAAAGGCGCCCATGTCTGGAGTGTGTGTGTGGGGTTGTTTGTGTGTGTGTGTGGTGTGGTTGTGGGTGTGGGTGTGGGTCGTTGTGGTGGGTGGAGGGCACACATGTGTTGTGTGGGGGGGCGCTGAACATGTGTGTGATGGGTCCATGCAGTGCACTGCTGCGCCGAGTTGCTGCATAGATGTAGGTGTAGGGTTCCTCATCATGGCTGGAAACAACCACCGCCTGTAAATTCATACTCAAGGTGTTTAAACATATGGGTTTTCGTTGCAGTTTTGGGGGGGGGCAGTTGTAACCCCCAATGATACCTGCGTGGAGGAAGTTTGCGTGCGAGGGGTCCATGCTCTGCTATATAACGGTTATGGGTAAGGGCCAGGTAAAGGCTGGTGAAAAGGGTTCGAAACCCAGTTTTAAACGGGGGGCAAAATACCTGTGTGCAGGAAGTTTGCGTGTGAGGGGTCCATGCTCTGCTCCGCCCAGAGTTGCTGAAGTCGTCAAAGCGTCAAAGAGAGAGAAGACATCACAGTTTATGGCTGCGATGCCTAGGGTTGTACAGGCCTTCAATGTCGGGTCCGTTTTGGAAACATGCCTGCGTGCAGGCAGTTTGCATGCGAGGGGTCCATGCTCTGCTCCGCCCAGTCGCTGTACAGGCTTAGGGTTTCTGAAGCGTTTCTTAAGCCTCAGGGATGTTCAAAAAGGTCTTAAACCTTGGAACCTAGAACATTGGGGGGTCTGCAACTTCACGTTTAGCCTACCTGCCTGCAGGAAGTTTGCGTGCGAGGGGTCCATGCTCTGCTCGGCATCGTAGCTGGGGTCGTCAAAGAATCCCAGGGTTTATGACCGGTATGTCTAGGGTTGTACAGGCCTTCAATGCCGTGTCTGTTTTGTTAACATACCAGTGTACAGGGAGTTTGTGTGCGAGGGGTCCATGCTCTGCTCTGCCCAGTTGCTGAAGTCGTTGAAGAGTCCGAGGGTTTATGACTGGACGGGTCCTCAATGCCGGGTTGTACAGGCCTCAATGCCGGGTTGTACAGGCCTTGATGCCGGGTTGCTCAATGTCGGTTCGTGCCTCAATGCCGGGCTGTACATGCCTTTCAATGTCGGGTCCGTTTCCTTAACATACTTGCGTGCAGGAAAATTGCGTGCGAGGGGTCCATGCTCTGCTGAGCCCAGTAGCTATATGAAACGGTCACTCCTATGGTGCAAGGTTCTCGGACCCTTTTCTTCTTCTTCGAGAAACCAAGTTTAAAACTGTTTTTTGGGGGGGGGGGCCCAATACCTGCGTGCAGGAAGTTTGCGTGTGAGGGGTCCATACTCTGCTCAGCCCAGTAGCTGAAGTCGTTGAAGAGGTGGTTGACCCCCCAGCTGCCGGTTGGAGATGCAAAGCGTGCCGGGACGCCGGGTCCAGCGCTCTCCAATGACGCCTGTGGGCGTGCGTGTGCGTGTGTGTGTGGGTGCGTGTGTGTGTGCATCTGTGTGTGTGTGTGTGTGTGTGTGTGGTTGAATCCCCAGCTGCCGGTTGGAGACTCAAAGCGTGCCGGGACGCTGGGGCCTGCACTACCCAATGATGCCTGTGTGGGGGGGAAGGGGGAGGTGTGTGAGTGTGTGTGCATCTGTGTGTGTGTGTGCGTGGCTGACTCCCCAGCTGCCGGTTCGAGACTCAAAGCGTGCCGGGACGCTGGGGCCTGCACTACCCAATGATGCCTGTGGGGGGGGGAAGGGGGAGGTGTGTGAGTGTGTGTGCATCTGTGTGTGTGTGTGCGTGGCTGACTCCCCAGCTGCCGGTTCGAGACTCAAAGCGTGCCGGGACGCTGGGGCCTGCACTACCCAATGATGCCTGTGGGGGGGGGAAGGGGGAGGTGCGTGAGTGTGTGTGTGTGTGTGTGTGTGTGGCTGTGGCTGTGGCTGTGGCTGTGTGTGTGGGTGCATCTGTGTGTGTGTGTGTGCATGTGTGTGTGTGTGTGTGTGTGTGTGTGTGTGTGGCTGACTCCCTGGTACGCTGACGACTGCATGCCCCTCCTCCGGTCGTGTGCGCCGGCTGACGTCGCTGCACTGGTGGAGACGATGGCGGTGTTTGGCCGAGCGACGGGCCTTGTCCTCAACCTCGGCAAGTGCGGCATCCTGCCCCTGGGGTCGGCGGGGGAGGGCCTGCTGGCGGGTGCCGAGGTTGCTGGCTGCGCGTGCTGGACGCGGCCGTGTCGCTGGGGGTGCCCGTCTCTGCCGGCTTGCCGCCCCCGGAGGGCGTCACCGGGGTGTGCCGTGAGAGGCTTGCGGCCGCGTATACCAAGCTCGCGCGCTTCCCCATGTCGGCGTTTGGCAGGGGGCACGCGGCGGCAACGTACGGGGTCTCCCGCATCCTGTTCCGGGCGGTGCACTGTGGCATGACTCCGGAGGCCGAGAGGCTGCTCTCCCGGTGGACGGCTACTCTGGTGGACAGGAGCGTGGGGCTGGACCCGCCGGCAGAGCTGCCGCGGTGGGCCTCTTCGGTGCCTGGTGCGCCTGCTGCGATGCTCCTGGGGCGACCGGCGCATGGTGGTTTTGGGGCGCCGGCGTGGCGGGAGATCGTGCACGGGCAGTGGGCCGTCCACCTCGCGTGCCTGTTTGGGGCGTGGGCGGCAGGCGCCCCCCATCTCCTGCTGCCGGCCCCACGGGCCGGCGGTGGCGGCGGGGCTGGCGGCAGTGGCGGCGGTGGCGGCGGCGGGACACAGCCGGAACAGCAGCCCGCGCCCCCGGCCCAGCCGGCATGGCAGCCGCTCATGGTGGAGGCGGTGCACCGCCTGTGCCCGGAGGCCCACCCGAGCCTCTTTGTGCTTATGGCTGGCCTCGCGCCCAGGGCCGGCGCCCTCCCGGACGGCCTTATTGGTGAGTGCGTGGACCCGGCTGTGAGGGCGGCGCTCTTGGCTGGGCCGATGAGGCGCATGCTCGATGGGGTGCAGGCCCTGGGGCCGGTGGCGCGCATCACGGGGCGCGTGCAAACAGCTGAGCTGTGGGGGCGGGAGGCGCCGCTCTGGGCTAACCCCCTCCTCCAGCTGGAGCTGCCGGCTGCGCAGCGGTCGGTACAGTGGCGGGAGCCCACTGGGGATGCGGCAGGGCATGCGCTCTTCAGCCCGACCGATGCGGCACGCTGGCTGGTGGACGGCCTGGCCCGCGTGCGCGACGCCCTCCCCGGCATGCGGACGGTCACGGACTTGTGCGTGCTGTGGGCGTGGCTCGCTGCTGTCGACATGGTGCGCAGCACACGCACGGTTGACCACGCCTGCCTGAGGGTGTACGCTGCTGCGGATCCGGCGCGGCGCGGCTCGTGCTGGGGCAGATACACGCGGCGCTGGCGTGCGGCGCTTATGACGGGGGCAATGTCTGGAGGGCAGTCCTGTGCCGCGCCCTTTTCCCAGAGGTGCCGCCGCCAGTGCTGGGGGGTGTGCCAGACCTGCTGTGCGTGCGGCGCACGCTCGACCCCCTGTTCACGGCAGTGGCGGTGGTGCTTGCGGCGCTGCCCCCAGCCTGGGTCGAGGCGGCGGCTGGTGGAGCTGCCCTCACTGTGCTCTGGCCGCTCCGTCACTTCCAGCCCCTCCCCCAGGCGGGCGAGCGCGCTGCTGTGGTGGAGATCCTGCAGCTGGTTGGGTGGAAGCTGCCGAGTGTCATCACGCCGGCTGGCTGGCAGCGTGGGCGGCCTGGCCTCCGATCCACAGCTGCCCAACCTGCTCCCCTACCTGGGGGGGGCGGCGCCGCGGGCGAGCCCCGATGGGTTGGGTTTGCGCACGGCCCGGGTGTGGTGGGGAAACTGACGTGCAAGCTGGCGGTGGCGCTTCAACTGCGGGCGGTTGTGGACGAGCGGCGAGTGCGGCGGGCAGCCACGGTGGAGGCGGCTCTGGCGCTGGACACGGGCCGCACGGGGGCCCCCGCGCGACCGACGCGCAGGTCTTCGCGGGGCTGCGCGGCTTGGAGGCGGCGGTGCCGACACTGTGGCGGATGCCGCTCCTCAACGCTCGCAAGGAGCCCATCTGGCGGCTGTGGGTGAGTGTTTTTCACAAGCAGGCTGCACTGGGCGTGCCCGAGTGCCCCTGCGGGTGGCGGTGCCGTGATGAGGACGGGCCGCCGGCGACGGCGTGGCGTGCGCGCAGCTTCTGGGGGTGCCCGGTGGCGGAGGCGGTGGTGGTGGCGGCTGCTGCTGCCCTCCCTGCTCCTACGCCGGTCATCACGTGCCGCCAGGTGTGGCTGCTGCAGCCTCCTGCTGGGGTGCGTGCTGGTGTGTGGGCGGTGGTGGCAGCGCTCGTGGTGGACGCCATAGAGCGAGGCCGCCGCCACTTGTGGCGCATTACGTGCCCGCGTGATGGTGTGCAGCCCCCTGCTCGCTCGGTGGCGTTTGAGCGGGCGGGGGAGCTGGCGACGATGGATCTGTGGGACGCGCTGGCGTCCTTTGCTGAGGGCGGCGGGATGCCGCGCGGGTGGGCGGGTGTGGTGGGCCCGCCCCACCCCTTTGTTGGAGTAGTTGACGGCGGGCTCACTCTGAACAAGACGTCCGAGATCCCTGAGAGGATGGTTTCTTTTGAGGGGAGGTGGCGCCACATGCGTGCGCTGGCGGGTTGTGATGTGGTAGCTGAGCAGAGTGCTGCGGCGGATGTGCACAACGGCCCCGGTTCCGGTGGGTTGAGGGTGGGCTTTTTGGTCCCTTCATGGTTTTATACCTTGGGCCCGCCATCCGTTTCCTGGAGGGGTTGAGTGTGGAGCCTGCACTGTGGTGCTGCTTGCTTGGTGCCCGCCACCGCGTGTGGGTGGCGCTTCCGTGGGGCATCCCCCCTTTTTCTGTTGGCAGGTCTTCAGAACTGCTTCCTCTAAGTCCTGCTGGAGCTTTGGAACCGAACGCATGCCCGCCAGAGAGTGGATTGTAAAAACTCATCATCATCCCTGGGCGGCCCACTCCCTGGGCGCGGAGTCGCGGCAGTCGGCCCATGTGAGTCGCCGTCGCCCATCCCCCCATCGCCCCGCCCCCCCGTCGACTGCCGCCTATGTATGCGGCCCATCCTGGACTATCCACCATCGCCATCGTCCGAAGGGCAGCCTCAACGAGCCGAGCAACTCGACCCCCAAATTCAAAATGTCATCGCAGAGCCCGTCTCCATGCCCTCGCCAGCGCCGAACAG
>VFSX01000161.1:12500-35000 GCA_016618255.1 Chlamydomonas sp. UWO 241
TTGCACAAAATAATAAATATAAAAAGTGTGAAGATTCACACTTTTCACACTTCCGGACGGCCAGCCAGACCGGCGTCTGGTGTCCCAGACGCAGACGCCACCCCACGTCTGGTTTCCCGGATGTCAACTACCACCCCCCTGTACGGCCCTGGCGGGAGTGTGTGTGTGTGGGGGGGGGGGGGGGCATGAGTGTGGGGCTGCCCATTGAAAGAAGGGCGAAGCTGAGGGGCGCGCGGGCGTGTGCGTGCGAGCGTGCGCGTGTGTGTGTGTGTGTGTGTGTGTGCGTGTGCGCAAGTGCGTGTGTGTAGCGTGCGTGTGGGTAAAGTTATAATTGGTTGTGCGTCATCAGCGTCGAGACTCTGACTCAGGGCCCCTCCCGCTCTGCCCCTTGACTGCGGCCCTCTCCCCCATTCTTTCATCACCCCCGCCACCCACCCGCTCCCCGCAACACAGCCCCCACAATTTTGAACACACCTTCCCCCCTTCACCCACACCTGGAACCCACACCCTGATCCACACCCACCGGTGTGGGCACATACCCGACATCCACACCCATTGGGATCCTTCAACCTGCCCCCACTTCTTCCCCCACCCTAAACCCTCAACCCTCAACCCTCAACACCTCAAAACCCTAAATCCGAAACCCCTCATAACCTCACACCCTGATCAACACTCTCACCGGTGTCGATACACATCCGACAGCCACACACATTGGGATCCTTCAACATGCCAACCCTCCCCCCCCCCCTAAACCCTATACTCTTAACACCTAAACCCTACACCCTTAACCCCTCACAACCCCACACCCTGATCCACACCCTGATCCACACCCTGGTCCACACCCTGGTCCACACCCTGATCCACAGCCCGATCCTGACCCTGATCCACACCCTGATCCACACTCACCGGTGTGGGCAGACGTCCGACATGCACACCCACTGGGTCCCATCCCACCAAATGACCAGGTCGATCCCAAGCACAGTCACAGCGTTGGGCTTGTCCCTGCATTGTGGTAAGGCGTGGGGTTGAGGTTTTTAGGGGGGTCAAAGGAGGGGAGGAGGGGAGCTGATGGTTATGTCCAGAGGAGGGGAGGGAATGGTGATTGTGAGGTTTGGGAGGAGGGGAGGAGGGGAAGATTATAATGCGAGTCCAGAGGATGGGAGCAAATGGTGGTTGTGAGGTCATTATCCATGTCTGGCTGTCGTCCCACCACACACCCACACGCACGACCAGATCGATCCCAAGCACAGTCACAGCGTTGGGCTTGGCCCTGCATGGTGGTGAAGGCGCGGGGTTGAAGTTTGCTAGGGGGTGGGTTAGAGGAGGGGAGGAGGGTAGGGGATGGTAAAGAGTGTCCAGAGGAGGCGAGGGGGAGATGATGATGCGTGTTCAGAGGAGGGGGGGAAATGGTGGTTGTGAGGTAATTATCCATGTCTGGCTGTCGTCCGACCATACACACACACACACATGACCAGATCGATCCCAAGCATAGCCGCGGCGTTGGGGTTGTCCCTGCGTGGTGAGCTTTAGGGTCTGATGGATTTTACAGTCTGTGTGACACCTGCAACGATGCATGCATGAGATCTGTGTCGGCGCTAGCGCCCGACACCAAAACTCAGTTTCAGGCTGAAACTGGCTGGCTACCTGGTAGGGGTGAGAGTCAACCGGTGAAGGGTTTAGGCGAGAGTCAACCGGTGAAGGGTTAAGGAGAGGAGGAAAACTTTTGGGGGGAGGGGAGGGGAGGGCAGGGGAGGGGGGGGGAGGGGGATCGAGCGTGCGCATGCGTGTGTACCTGCATGTGCAAGGCACCACCTGCACACACACAGGTTTTACAGGTGTTCTATGATCATGATGGCGACGATGATGACGTTGGCAGGCAGCCGGCTGGTGGCTACCGCCCCTCACAAGTAATTGTTAGGGCCAGAACTGGACTTGGGTGGAGGCGGTGGTACTAGGGTGGTACTAGGACTAGAGGTAGTCTTTGCTGGAAAGCCGATGTAACTTTAACTGATGGCGATGCTGGATTTCAAAGTCGTGTGTGGCGCGCCTACAGGCAGCGTATTCGACCTCGCTCGGTGTATAGAGCGCCTGAGCACTACAAACGGGCGGCTGGCTACTCGTGGTGGGGGTCTATTGGGTCGGGGCTGGACCTAGACTGGGCCCCAGTGTTCCCCTAAGGATCTTAGGAAAGTGCCGGCTCACCCCCGGGCCCCACGCTCACGTCCTCAATCTCACCCTGCGATTGTTTGGCGAAAAAAGTGGGAAATTACATTTTTACAATTTTCGGGTCGAAGGCCCGGCTCCGCCAATCTCACCCCGCAAATGTACTTTTGTGGGGTGCGGGGGGGCTAACGGAAAGACTGCTGGGCCCCCAGATCCACCCATGTGTGCCGCCGGAGGACCCAGTGACCCTGATAAGGATTTGAGTAATCATGTTTTTCCCGCCTCGAGCTACTTTGACCGTTCAATCAGGCGCATTCCATAGCGGGTGTTCAACGCGTGCCGCTGTGCTGCTTTGAGCGAGAGCTCCCCAACGCACCCCTCCACGCCCTCTTCCACCAACTGTGGGGTGGGTTTCTGGAAAATGAGACATGATGATGAGTTCGTTACAATCCACTTCTGGCGGTCACACGTGCGGTTCCAAAGCTCCAGTGGGACTTAGATGAAGCAGTCCTGAAGACCTGCCAACAGAAAAAGGGGGGGTGCCCCACGGCAACGCCATCCACACACGGCGGCGGGCGCCAAGCAAGCAGCACCACAGTGCAGGCTCCACACTCAACCCCTCCAGTGGATGAAGGGCGGGCCCAAGGTATAAAACCATAAAGGGACCAAAAAAAGCCCACCCTCAAAACACTGGAAGCGGAGCAGGTGCGCACACCCACCACAGCACTCTACCCAGCAGCCACAACTCATCCCGCCAGCGCACGCGTGCGGCGCTACCTCCCCTCACATAACTCGTCCCCTCAGGGATCTAGGACGCCTTGTTCAGAGTGAGCTTGCCGTCCACCACTCCAACATAGGGGTGGGTCGGGCCCACCACACCCGCCCAACCTCGCGGCATCACGCCGCCCTCAGCAAAGGACGCCAGCGCGTTCCAAAGGTCCATCGTCGCCAGCGCCCCCGCCCGCTCAACCGACACCGTGCGATCAGGGGGCAGCACACCATCACGCGGACGCGTGATGCGCCACAGGTGGCGGCATCCGCGCTCCATAGCGTCCACCACGAGCGCTGCCACCACAGCCCACACACCAGCACGCACCCCAGCGGGAGGCTGCAGCAGCCACACCTGGCAGCACGTGATGACCGGCGTAGGAGCAGGGAGGGCAGCAGCAACCGCCACCACCACCGCCTCCGCCACCGCGCATCCCCAGAAGCAGTGCGCACGCCACGCCGTCGCCGGCGGCCCGTCCTCCTCACGGCACCGCCACCCGCACGGGCACTCGGGCACTCCAAGCGCAGCCTGCTTGTGAAAGCCACTCACCCAACAGCCGCCAGATGGGCTCCTTGCAGGCGCTGAGGAGCGGCAGCCGCCACAGCCCTGGCACCGCCGCCTCCAGGGTGCGCAGCCCCGCGCAGACCTGAGCGTCGGTTGCACGGGGGCCTCCGCGCATCCCGCAGTCAAGCGCCAGAGCCGCCTCCACCGTGGCTGCCCGCCGCACTCGCCGCTCGTCCACAACCGCCCGCAGTTGAAGCGCCACCGCTAGCTTGCACGTCAGCTGCCCGACCACGCCCGGGCCGTGCGCAAACCCAACCCACCGGGGCTCGTCCGCGGCCCCGCCCCCCGCAGGCAGGGGAGCATGTTTGGCAGTTGCGGATCGGAGGCCAGGCCGCCCACGCTGCCATCCAGCCGGCGTGATGACACTCGGCAGCTGCCACCCGACCAGCCGCAGGATCTCCACCACAGCAGCGCGCTCGCCCGCGCGAGGGAGGGGCTGAAAGCGACGGAGCGGCCGGAGCAGAGTGAGGGCAGCTCCACCAGCTGCCGCCTCGACCCAGGCTGAGGGCACTGCCGCGAGCGCGACCGCCACTGCCGTGAACAGGGGGTCGAGCGTGCGCTGCACGCACAGCAGATCTGGCCCATCCCCCAGCACTGGCGGCGGCACCCCTGGGAAAAGGGCGCGGCACAGGACTGCCCTCCAGACACTGCCCCCGTCGTAGGCGCCGCACGCCAGAGCTGCGCAAAACTGCCCCAGCACGAGCGGCGCGCATTCCGGATCCGCGGCAGCGTACACCGCCAGGCATGCGTGGTCGACCGTGCGTGTGCTGCGCACCATGTCGACAGCAGCGAGCCACGCCCACAGCGCACACAGGTCTGTGACCGTCCGCATGCCGGGGAGGGCGTCGCGCACGCGGGCGAGGCCGTCCACCCGCCAGCAGGTCGCACCGGTCGAGCTGAAGAGCGCATGCCCTGCCGCATCCCCAGTGGGCTCCCGCCACTGTACCGTCCGCTGCGCAGCCGGCAGCTCCAGCTGGAGGAGGGGATTTGCCCAGAGCGGCGCCTCCGCCCCCCACAGCTCAGCTGTTTGCACGCGTCCCAGGATGCGCGCCACTGGCCCCAGGGCCTGCACCCCATTGAGCATGCGCCGCATCGGCCCAGCCAGCAGCGCCGCGCTCACAGCCGGTTCTACGCACTCACCAACGAGGCCGCTTGGCAGAGTGCCTGGCCCAGGCGCGAGGCCCGCCATAAGCACAAAAAGGCTCGGGTGGGCCCCCGGGCAGAGGCGGGGCACCGCCTCCACCATGAGCGGCTCCCATGCCGGCTGAGCCGGGGGCGCGGGCTGCTGTTCCGGCTGTGCCCCCCTGCCACCTCCGTCGCCCCCGCTGCCGCCACCTCCGCCGCCGTCGCCGCCACCAGCCTCGCCACCATCGCCGGCCCGTGGGGCCGACAGCAGGAGATGGGGGGCGCCAGCCGCCCACGCCCCAAACAGGCACGCGAGGTGGACGGCCCACTGCGCGTGCACAATCTCCCGCCACGCCGGCGCCCCAAAACCACCGTGCGCCGGCCGCCCCAGAAGCATCGCAGCGGGCGCGCCTGGCACCGAAGAGGCCCACCGCGGCAGCGCTGCCGGTGGGTCCGGCCCCACGCTCCTGTCCACCAGAGTAGCCGTCCACCGGGAGAGCAGCCTCTCTGCCTCCGGAGTCATGCCACAGTGCACCGCCCGGAACAGGATGCGGGAGACCCCGTACGTCGCCGCCGCGTGCCCCCTGCCAAAGACAGACATTGGGAAGCGCGCGAGCTTGGTGTACGCGGCCGCAAGCCTCTCACGGCACACCCCGGTGACGGCCTCCGGGGGCGGCAGGCCGGCAGAAACGGGCACGCCCAGCGACACGCCCGCGTCCAGCACGCGCAGCCCAGCCACCTCTGCACCCGCCAGCAAGCCCTCCCCCGCCGAACCCAGGGGCAGGATGCCGCACTTGCCGAGGTTTAGGACGAGGCCCGTCGCTCGGCCAAACACCGCCATCGCCTCCACCAGCGCAGCGACGGCAGCCGGCGCACACGACCGGAGGAGGGGCATGCAGTCGTCAGCGTACTGGGGGCAGGTCACTCTGCAGCCAGGCACGACCTCGACCCCCACCGCCGGGCAGGTGCGCAGGAAGCACGCGAGCGCATGCCCCAGGAACAGGAAGAGGGCTGGCGCAGCGGGGCAGCCCTGGCGCACGCCCGCCGCATACCGGCGCGGCTCAGAGATGAACCCGTTGACCTCGGCCGACGCGTACGTGTGCGTGAGGATGGTGCGGGTCCATGCCAGCACACCGTCACCGACGCCCACCGCCTCCATGACCGCAAGGAGACAGCCACGGTCGATGGTGTCGTACGCCTTGCGGAAGTCGAGCAGCGCCAGCGCTGCACCCGTCGGCCCCACGCCCTCTGCCGCGTTGGCAGCCAACAGGCCAGGCAGCATCTGCGTGAGGCAGATATTGTCCGAGATGCGGCGGCCAGCGAGGAACGCAGTCTGTTCCGGCCCCACCACCGCAGCGAGCAGCGGCGTCCACCGCGTCGCCAGCACCTTGGCGAGGATGCGGTAGTCAGAGCCCAGCATGGTGAGTGGGCGGTAGTTTGCCGCATCCGCTGCATCTTTGGCCTTGTAGATGGAGGCGACTCCAAGCGGTCTACGGCTTGCGGGGGGATCACTGGAAGGACCCCGGGGAGTGAGTTCAGGTCAAGAGCGGCCCTACTCGGATGTGGGGCATAGCAAGGCATAGATCACACCGCACACAGCACGCACACAGCATGCGCACACACACACACACACACACACCGCACAGAGCAAACTGCAAGAACACACACACACGCACACACACACACACAAACACGGGCTGTGTGCACACATACACACACACACACACACACACGGCACCTGTGCATCATCTCCTCTGACAGTAGCGGCCACCAGGCGCGCAGCCACAGGCGCGCACTCGTGCCATCATCGACATCATCACCGCCATCGGTACCGGTGGTGGCCCCCTGGCATGACGGCACAGCCACACGCGCAACGATGCTGCTGGAGCTGCCAGCAGTGCTGGCCATGCGTCTGACGCAGACGCCCGCACCGCCGGTGCTGCTGGTGCCCCGGACGGGCGCATGGGCCTGCTGAGTGGCACGCGTATGCAAGCGCCTCACGCCATGCGCTGTGATAGATACACACGCGCTGCCCAGCAAAGGTCACACCCCATGCCCATTACACCTTCTTAAGACGCTTGCGCACCCTCACCTCGCGAGCCCACGGGCGGCCCATCACAGACAGAGAGGGACGACTGACACGCACGATGGGTGCCATCGTGGTCGCACTAGTGCTGAGCGGCATGTGCTTGGTGGTGAGCTGGCTTCGCAAATCCTCTAGCGGCTCCCTCGACAACTATCTCAGCTGGCAATGGTTTATGTGCTGGGCATGCAGGTCGGGTATGGCATAAGGCAGGGTTGGAGGTTGATAGGTCGGTTGGAGGTTGATTCAGGATCAATCAGGGATCAGGATTTTTTTTTGGTTTGGAGAAAATACATTTTTTTCAAAAAACATCAACCTAAGGCCAACTCCCAGCCAAAAAAAAGGCTGAGACCCTACCACAATCCCATAGTCTGAGGCGCCTGAAGTGAAGTGAAGGCGGTGGTTCATAACGCCCGCGGCAGTCGGAGAGTCGCCTTAGGCGGCACCTGCGGCGAACAGGGGTGTGCCTACAGTGGAGCTCTGCAGCTCTGATGAGGCTGGGTGACGAGGAGGCTGGGTGTTTGACACGAGTGTCCGGTTGGCGTGTCGACAGATGTAACAACTACGCATCGCCTTGGCCAAGCTGTGCGTCTTCTCTCAGCGCGTGCTTCCTGATCGATGTTACATTCTTTTATGTCTACTGCTCGGCCTGGCTACTGGTTGTGTCGGGCCAAAGGTGGTGAGTATGGTGGTGAGTGCAGCAGAGATGGGTAGCGGGCTCGGGGGCGTGGGATGGCGTGGGGTAAAATTGCTCCCCTGCCAGCCACCTCCTCACGCATATCACATCTCCCCACCACAGCGGCAGCGAAGGCGATTGATGAGTGTACCGCAGCTAGAAATTGTGGTGCTGTCACCACAGCACGCGACCCACACCACTGCTCACTCCCCCTTCCACATGTCTTGCACGTCGGCCGCCGTGCCCGACGCCGTGACGAACTCGTCGCTGCGGTACGACGGCCGCGCCGCCTGCTGCTGCGTCACCGGCCGCGCCGCCGACGCGCCCCGCGCCGACTTTGCCTGCGGCAGCAGCTGCGGCAGTGGCTGGGCTGAAGCTGTGGGCGCCGCGCGCAGGCGCGCGGCAGTCGGCGTCGACAGGTTGGCACCGCCGCCGCCGGCCCCGCCGCCACGCGCCGAGAGGTCGAGCAGCGACGTCGTGTGACCGTGCTCTTGCGCCTTCACGAGCGCCTTGCCAGCGCGGCTGCCGTCGCGTGTGCGATGGCCAGAGGCGGCCCCGGCTGCGCGCTCCTCCTCGAGCGCCGCAAGCTGTCGGGGTGGGGAGTTAGTGGGGTGGGGTGGGGTGGTGAGTGGGGGTTGGGTGCAGGCGCTGGGTGCGTGTGTGTGTGTGCGTGTGCGTGTGCGGGTGTGCGTGCGCGTGCGCGTGCGCGGGTTTGTGTGCGCGTGCGAGTGTGGTGTGTGCATGTGAGTGCGTGCATGCATCCGCATGTGCATCTGCGTGTGTGCATGTCTGTTGCGGGCACGTGCCTGTGTGCATGTGCCCCCACATGGTAGGCTGGCGCGCTGCGTGGCCTTGCGGGTTCTCCCAGTAGAGCCCCCCTAGCCTTTTAGTTAGCCCACGCCCCGGGGTCCTCCGGGCGCGTACATGTAAAAACTGTAAAAATATGTGCCCCCACCGCCCTCACCTGCGCGCGCCGCGCTGAATCAGCGGCCTCCCCAGGCTCCCACACGTTGACGCTGCGCACGACCGTGTACCCGATGCCGGGCGTCTTGACAGACTGCTGCTTCGTGGGCGGCGTGGCCAGCGCTCGCAGCTGCCACCCGTCGGCGCCCTCGTCGCCCTCGCTGCCCTCCTCGCCCATTCCGCTGGACTCGCGCTGTGAGCCGGCATCCCCGGGCTCATCACTGCCCATGCCGTCCGCGCCCACGCCTGCGCTGCCCCCGGCCTGGGACCACTCACTGCTCCGCGCGCACGCGTCCCCTGCCCCAACGACCTCTGCGTGTGCGTGTGCAGTTGACTGGGGCCCGAGGTCGGCCTGTGCTGCCGAGTCTGCCACTGACGCACTGCGCTGCTGCTCCATTGGGGCGGCAGTGGCAGTGCTGGCAGCGCTGAAAGCGCTGTGCAGCACGGTGCCTGCAGCGATGACCGCATGGCGCGCCGCACTGCCACCGCACGCGCCGCCACCACCAGCCTCACCGCCAGCAGCAGTGGCGTCGGCAGCGGCAGAGACTGCCCCGGTGCCACTGCCTTCGATGCGAGCCTCGCCCGCGTCGCCCAAGTGGTGTGGCGACGTGCCCTGCCCCTGGCCGTCCGTCGCCCCCAGCGGTGGGAGATTGCGAGGGCGGCTAGATGAGCTGGGCCTACTGGTACTCGTAATGCCACTACCCGTGGCGCGACGCTCGGGTGCGTCGCCCATGGGCGGGACATGGCCAGGAGCGGGTGATGCCACCCCCTCTTGCGCCGCCGCTGCCGCTGCCGCTGCCGCCGCTGCACCGGCCGCCTGCGCCGCCGCAGACGCCTGCGCCAGCAGGTGCGCCGGAGAGCGGGGCGGCAGCATGGGAGTGATGCCGCTGCCGCTGCCGCTGCCAGCACCACCAAGCCGTGCCACTAGCGCACCGTCGCCGCCACTACCACCGCTGCTGCCCGGACGCCCGCCGCTGAACCCTCGCAGCTCATCGCCCGCCGCCGCTGCCGCCTCTGCTGCCGCCGCCGTGACTCCCACATGTCCTCCTGCAGCAGTGCCACCCACACCACCGCCCGCCGCCTCCTCTTCTGCCCCCACTGCTCCCTCTGCGCCCTCGCCCGCCGCCCTGATTCCGGTGGTCTCTGCCGCCGCCGACGCCGCCTCTGCCGCCACCTGCGAACCTACCGCCTCCGCTGCCCGGCGCGCCGCCTTCTCCGCCTGCTTTGCCTCGATCGCCGCCACCTCTGCCACCTGGAGGGGGTGATAGAGAGGGTGGGGGGGAGGCAGCAAAGAATCAGCTCGGTGGCCAGGTGTGTGTGTGGTGTGCGGTGTGGTGTGTGTGTGTGTGGTGGTGGTGGTGGGGTGTGTGGGGGGGGGGAGGCAGCACCAGCATGGCACAGCATGGCACAGCACAGCACGGCACGGCACGGCACGGCCGGCACAGCACGGCACAGCACAGCAGCACGGCACAGCACGGCGCAGCACGGCACAGCACGGCACAGCACGGCACGGCACGGCACAGCACGGCACAGCACGCCACAGCACGCCACAGCACGCCACAGCAAGGCACAGCGCACACCTGAGCCGCCTGCAGCGACGCGAGCTGCGCCTGCCAGCTCGGCCTGGGGCTCGCCCCCAGCTCCCCCTGCTGCTGCAACTCTGCTGGGAGGTGGGACAGCTCGGGCAGCCGCACAACGCGCGCCGCGCCGGCCGCGCGCGACTTCCGCAGCTCGGCCTCGACGTCTGCAAACGCCGCGCCGCCGTCACTGAGGTCGAACGGACCGCCGTGCTGCGCGCCCGAGCCCCCCCCCATTGCACCGAGGTGCTCGCTGCCGCCGCCGCCGCCGCTGCCGTCGCTCGCCCAGGCCCCGGCATCGGCAGTGTCGCCGCCCGCTGCCGAGCGGACGCGCTTGCTGGTTTGCTGCTGCGCCTGCCGCTGCTGCTGTCGCTGCTGCGCAGGGGTTCCATAGGCGGAGGCCGCCGCCGCCCCCGCTGCGGCCGCGCGCCCCTGCCCCTGCCCGCGCCCGCCCTTGCCCGCGTACCGCTGCTGGCCCGCGGCACCCATCAGCAGGTCCCAGTCAGACGCGCTCGTCGACGCCGCGCCCTTCGCGCGCCACGCGCCGCCGCTGCCCCCGGCCGCAGCGCCGCGCGCGGCGGCGTGGCGCGCCGCCGCCGCGCCCACCGCTGCCGTGATTGCTCCGCTGGCTGCGGCAGCAGTCGGGCCACCCGCGCGCATCGGGCTGTGTGAGGCCTGGACAGGGCCGGAGTGGCCGGACTGCTTCGGCCCCCACGCGACTGCCGCCGCGGCCGCGGCGACATTGACCTTCCCACGCGGGTACGGCGGTGCGGAGGATGTGCTGCCGTGTGGTTGTGCTGCCGTGGTGTGGTGGCGCGTGCCGGCCAGCGCGCCCATCGGTGGGGCTCCTTTGCGCGTGGCTGCGGCGTTGCGGGAGGCCGCGGGTGCGCGCTTCGCAGACTTGCCTGCATGCGCGTGTGTGTGTGTGTGTGTGTGTATGTGCGAGGTGGGCGCGTGCGTGCGCGCGTGCCCACCAGGTCTACATGCTGGCATCTAGCTCTGCTGCTGCGTCGACCAAATCCCTGCAGGGAATGAGCAGAAATCCACTCATGTGGATGGTTGTGTCAGGCCAGCCGCGCGCTCACTGGGTTGTTGTGAGGGCGCAACAGCTGCATGGGGCACCATGCAGCACGTGTCTTGTCCGCACGCACGCCCCAGCAGCATACGCATATGTGCAGCCTCACTGACCTGCTGGCGACAGTGATGGCATGGCCGATGTCCCGATGAGCGAAGCGCCCTGTTCCAGCTGGTGGGTGGGGCTATCGGTGGCCCAGGGGCCGTCCTGCGGCCCCCCTGCGTGTACGCTGTCGGGCTGTGATTCCAGGAAGCGCCGTATGCGTGCCTGGTTCGTCGGTGACCTGCAACGAGATGCGGTCCACGCAACACCACGTTCATTTGAGCAACACCAAGTCCATTTGTGAGCCTCATCAACATGAAGCGAACTGCAGAATGTCATACATGCACACTGTGATGCACACTGTGATGCCGTCATGCCAGCAAACACTCACCGTGCGCTTTCAGCGTCGTGTCCGCCTGACAGGTCGAGCTTCGGTAGGACACCTCCCCTGTGGGGCGTCACCATCTCTGCGTGCACTGATGGACCGGTGTCGGTCGTGCTATACTTGTTTCTGTGAGTGCAAGGGTGTGGGGGTGTGGAGTTGTCAGTCGAAGAGCCATTGAATTCCTCACTCACCAACTGTCACCAACTCTGTCACCAACTCTGTCACCAACGCAAGATCCAGGTCCTCGCATGCGAGTCACCATCATCACGCTCAGACACCACGCCCCCCTCGCGTGTTGACGCAAGCACGCAGGTGGACCCTGTCCACCTACGCTACACAGACGCCTCCACGCAGACCACGCCGGAGCCGGCCCCGCTGGCGTCGAGCGTGGCCAGGGGCACGCAGGTGGAGGCGGCGACGCCCCCTCCTGCTGCCCACCTCACCACCGATGGCACCATCGCCGCGGAGCGCCGCGCGGCGGACGCGGCGATGATGCGCCTGGAGGCCGGGTACCTGAGCATCATGCAGGCTGTGCAGCGGCTCAGGCTCGACTTCAACATGCAGGCCATGCAGCCTGCCACCATGCAACCGGGCACCGCGGGTGGGAGAGCCAAGCCCTCCTACGCCGCGGCTGCCTCACCTGCCCCCAAGGGGAGAGACCTGCCGCCGGCCGCGCCGCTGCCCGCGCCGCCCAGGCAGTGCCGCTGGCGGTCCCTGGCGGCCTCCCAGCGCGACCGGCGCACCTTCATCCTGCACGTCACCGCCGTGGCCAGTGCCAGCTCGGCCATGGCCATGGTGCACAGTGTTCTCCAGTCCCTGCCGGGCAAGTGGGCTGATGGCCTCGGGCCGAGCTCCCTTGACCAGGTGGTGGACGCCAACTTCCTTGGCGCGCGCCCGGACGGCACCGGCGGAGCTGCTCGCATCCTCTTCACGGTTGGCTCGGCCGACGTGGCTGACGCGGTGGTCCGCTCCCGCTGTGGCCTTAAGGGCTCGGGCTCCTCCATCTTCGAGGCGCTAAGTGACCGCGAGCGGGCGCAGCACAAGGCGCTGTGGCCGGCGTACGAGGCGGCCCGCGCAGCTGGGCAGAAGGCCCAGTTCCGCCGGGCCCGACTGTTTGTTGACGGCCTGCTTGTGCCCGCGCCTGCGAGCTGAAACCCTGTCTGCCTATTGAGGCCCCAGCTTTTGCTGCTGGCCTGTTTCTGACTTTCCAAGCCGTATGAGGCTTGTCAACATTGGCGGGCTATGCGAGTATCAAACCACGTCCAGTGTTTTTTTGTGGGGGGGAGCCTAACTATATGTGTGTACTCCCCGGGGTTTCCTTGCGGACCGGGGTGTTTTGACTTCAGGGTCCCTGACTTTTTCTGGCTCTGGTTTTGCCCCTTTGCAGGATCCGCTTACGCGACGCAACCCTCCGCGGGGGGCAATGCTCCCTTTGTCAGGGGGAGGGAGAGGGATGGTGCTGAGGCACTCCGGGCCGTGTGGGGCCCTGGGGGTGGCGGAGGAGTTGAGGTGGGAACGAGTTAGGGGCGTGCCGCCTCAGTGATTATCGAGTGTGGAGATGGGCTCGCATTCCCGCACCTGGCTCTCAGAACCGTGTGGGTAGTATTTCTTTGCGGTTCGTCACAACGGGGGACTGTGCTGGGGGGCTGTGTGTGATCGCCTCGCTGGCTGTAGCTTTCTTTGGGTCTTGTGTTTTTACTCAGGGTCTTGGCGCTCCCGTTGTGTTATGCAAACGACGACATCACCAACTCTCACCCAGCTGGGTGAGAGTTGGTGACAGCTGCAGCCAAACAATCAGCGAGCACCTTGCCCCCTACTTGACCATGGCCAAGACCAGGCCAAGAACCCTCCGTATTCAAATCATAAACGAGCAGCCGAAGTTCAAGCCCGTCACACACCAAACACAGGGGGATGTAAGAGAGCCTTGCACTGGAAGGCGACGCTGCACCCTGTACCACTGTGCACACTAGTTGGCGGGCCGGGCGGCTTGCCCCCGTGCGAGAGGTGCGCCGCGTCCATCTTGGCGTCTGATGCGCTGACGCTGGCGACCTTGAACCCGCCAGTGCTGCTGCTCTTGACGATCGAAGACGACGTGCCCACCGAGCCAGTGCCCCTGAGAGGGAGCAGGTTTTTTTTGTGCATATGCATGTTTGTGTGCATGCACGTGTGTGTGTGTGTGTGTGTCAGCGTTCATGTGCGTGTGCCCTTGGACGCGCCAGCTGCTGCTGTTGAATATCGACGTGTGTGTATGTGTGTGTGTGTGTGTGTGTGTTTGTGTGTGTGTTTTGTGTGTGTGTTTGTGTGCATGCGACGCAGATTGCCTGTTCTGGCCTGCGAGCAGCGCCCTGTTTGAGTGTGCGTGCATGTGTGTGTTTGTGTGTGTGTGTGTTCTCACCTGCCAGGAGCGCTTTGCTTGTCCGTGTGTGTGTGTGAGTGTAGCACACGCGCAGCTGTGGACAATGCGTGCGTGTGTGTGTGTGTGTGTGTGTGTGTGTGTCTGTGTGTGTGTGTGTGTGTGCATGTGTGTGCATGTGTGTGCATGTGCATGTGTGTGTGTGTGTGTGTGTGTGTGTGTCTGATCCAGACGGTTGTCGGCGCGATGGAAGTCGTGAGACCAAGCGTGGACTGAGCCCCAGCGAATAAGGTGTCTCTTGTGACGCAATAGTGTGACAGCACGCAATTCCACACTTTCCACACTTGAAAAGCATCGCGCTCCACATGCTCCACGCCTCTTGGCTCACTGGAATGACGGACACAGCAGGAAGCTGCCTGGAAGTTGGTACCAGTTGGTGGCAGTTGTGTGTCATTGGAGGCATTTGGTGGCAGTTACCTAGCTATGCCATCACCTAGCTGATTCGACGCATCATCTAGCCGCGCCATCACCTAGCTGATTCAACTCATCATCCGGCAAACGACCTTCCCTCGCAGTTCACGTGCTGCAGGTGGCCACGTGTTGCGGGCGACGCTCCTTCCTCCTCCTTGGCTCTTCATGACCCCGAGGTTTGACAGATTTTACACGTACGCGCCCGCTGGACCCCGGGGCGTGAGTTAAGACCTAGACTGCTCGTCTAGGGGAGCTCTACTAAGAGAGCCCGCAAGGCGACGCAAATCCCCCCCAGGAATATAGATGGGGATCTGAGGAGGCGGGAGGAGCGCCGCCCTTGGCCTCCCCCCTCTCACCTCCCACCTTTCTCCCATACAAACTCACGCCATGGGGTCCTCCGGGCGCATACATGAAAAACCTTGGAACTTCACACACACGTACTCACAAGGTCCCGGGCCCATCTCTCAGCAAGCAGTTTGACGCGATGCAGGCGGTGGCAGCAAACACTGGCGGCCCGGGCGCGTTGGGGAGGCTTTGCGAGCTGCGTGAGGCTCTGATTGAAGAAGCTCACGGCTCCCTGTACGACCTCACAGAAGCTAGGCTCTAAATACTGTCCTTCTGCAGAAGCCTCGCAGGCTTCAAAGCCTCGCAGGCGAGGCTTTGAAGTTTCAAGCCCAGGCGCACTGGCGAGGCTGCGCGAGCTGTGTGCGTGGCTGTAAGTGAGTGTTACGACCTGAAGTGCGGGCCTTTGTACTAGTTCTTACTGTCCACACCACGATCCGCACCCAAGGCACGGCCTGTGTGGCAAATCATGGCTTCCAATGAGGCTGCTAGGTCATTGTCAAATCTTTGGCTTTATATCTGGAGTGAGGCAGCTTGTGGACATGATGCGTGAGCCTCGCATGGGCTCGGACTGAGCCCTCGGCCAGTGGTCGTTGAGGCGCACGCGCCTCTGCCGCAACAAATTGCAGCTCCTACACGTTGTCCGGTGCAGTGCTTTCTCAATTGATTCAGATGAATTATAACCGCCGCCTGGCCACCAGCAAAAATCCTGAATCGCCTGCTTGGGCGTTTGTATTGCCGTTTTCAAAGAAAAGTGTGAAAATCGCAAATGTGACACTTTTGGGCCGAAATTGTCGGGGTGTAGGTGTAGGAGAGCGAGAGAGGGTTTAACAATCACAGGCCGGCGATCACAATCAGTTTCAGAGTTCCAGCAGGATCAATCAAAGCAGGAGCCCTGCAAAAAGTCAAAAAGGGGGGGGGGGAATCCCACGCCAGCGCCACCCACACGCGGTGGGCGGGCACCAAGCAAGCAGCACGTCAGCCAGGCAGCACACTCAGCCCTGAAACACTCAGAGGCAGACCCCTGGTATAACCCGCTGTAACGCCAGGACCATGAAGAGGCCAAGAAGGCCCACCCCAAACCATCCCCAAAAGGCCCGAAGCACGGCACCCGCCGCAGCACCCTTTTACAGTTTTTACATGTTCGTGTCCGGAGGACCCTGGGGCTTGGGTTTAGGCCTAGACCACACGTCTAGGGGAGTTCTACAAGGAGGGCCCGCAAGGCCACGCAGTGCGCCAGCCTATCAGTTCGGATCCACGGCACCCGCCGCAGCACCCTACTCAGCGACCACACCACACCCGCCACCGTGCACGTGTGGCACCACCTCCCTCACACACCTCCTTAGGGGTTCTAGGATGTCTTCGTCAGAGTGAGACCGAGGTGAGCTGTCCATCAGGAAACTAATTATTATCGCCTGTTGACCACCGGTGGCGGTAGACTGCCTAGTTGAGGAAGCATAGGTCTGACGGGGGAATCGCTGAGTGCAGCTGTGCTGCACACTGCCCAGTCCCAGTGTATGCTGCCAGGGACTCACGAATCCGCGCCGCATCACGTTGGAGGCACATGCCCAGCGCCCAGTGTACTCGGTGATGATGTTCAAGCTGGAGGTTGACTCAGGGTTTTACAGGGTTTACACGTACACGCCCGGAGCACCCCGGGGCGTGATTTAAGGCCTAGACTACACGTCCAGGGGGGGCTCTACTAGGAGAGCCCGCAAGGCCACACAGCGCACCAGCCTACCAGGTTGACTCAGGGAGGCTGCTAGTCATAAGCGTTCGGTCGGGGTGAACATGGTGGCGCTGCAGCTGAGGGGCTGCTCGCTGTGTGAGGCTGCTTGCTGTGTGGGGCTGCAGCTGTGTGGGGCTGCTTGCTGTGTGGGGCTGCTTGCTGTGTGGGGCTGCTTGCTGTGTGGGGCTGCAGCTGTGTGGGGCTGCCTGCTGTGTGGGGCTGTAGCTGTGTGGGGCTACTTGCTGTGTGGGGCTGCCTACTGTGTGGGGCTGCACAGCTGTGTGGGGCTGTAGCTGTGTGGGGCTGCAGCTGTGTGGGGCTGCAGCTGTGTGGGGCTGCCTGTTGTGTGGGGCTGCTTGCTGTGTGGGGCTGCAGCTGTGTGGGGCTGTAGCTGTGTGAGGCTGCTTGCTGTGTGGGGCTGTAGCTGTGTGGGGCTGCTTGTTGTGTGGGGCTGCAGCTGTGTGAGGCTGCCTGCTGTGTGGGGCTGCACAGCTGTGTGGGGCTGCTTGCTGTGTGGGGCTGCTTGCTGTGTGGGGCTGTAGCTGTGTTGGGCTGCTTGCTGAGTGGGGCTGCAGCTGTGTGGGGCTGCAGCTGTGTGGGGCTGTAGCTGTGTAGGGCTGCAGTTGTGTGGAGCTGCCTGCTGTGCGGGGCTGCTTGCTGTGAGGGGCTGCTTGCTGCCCATGCTCGGTCGCCAAGTCGTCGGTTGAACTGCACGAGCTGTGCGTGGCGCTGAGTGAGGCTGCAGCCATTGGTGTTTAGTGAGGCACCTTTCAGTGTAATCCCCGTTATGTTGCTTCAGGGGGGGTGCTGACACAAGACAGGGGCTATGGCCTAGGCCGCGGAGTCACGCCGACTCTGTGCCCTAGCAGAGAGCGTGGCCGTGTGCGTACACGCATAGCACGTGAGCGGCGCGGCCGCATACACGCAGAGCGTTTCCCCGCCCCTGACCCCCCACCCACCCAGCCACCTCTGCCAGGCCCTCTCTGAGGATCGAGGGCAGCAAGAAGGCGTGCCTCTCTGGGGCTGGAGGTAGCAAGTCAGGCGGCCAAATGCCATCTGCTGAACACACGCGAGCATCGCGGCTGCACACACACGAGCGCTGAGGCCGCACACGATCGCGCAGCGCTCTCTGCCGACGTGCCTCCATCTGCTGCACACACGCGAGCATCACGGTTGCACACACACGAGCGCTGCGGCCGCACACGATCGCGCAGCGCTCTCTGCCGACGTGCCTCCATCTGCTGCACACACGCGAGCATCACGGTTGCACACACACGAGCGCTGCGGCCGCACACAATCGCGCAGCGCACTCTGCCGACGTGCCGCCATCTGCTGCACACACGCGAGCATCGCGGCTGCACACACACGAGCGCTGCGGCCGCACACGATCGCGCAGCGCACTCTGCCGACGGGCCGTCATCGGCCGCACACACGCAAGCGGCGCGGCACAGAGATACACAGAGGTGCCCCTAGGTTGGGCGGGAAATTCAGGCCTGCCCCTCCCAGCCAACCCCACTCCTGCCAGGCCACTCCCCCCCGGGCTGCAGCTGGGGAGAAGCAAGTAAGGCGGTATCTCGCTGGGGCTGGGGGAAACAAGTAAGGCGGTATCTCTCTGGGGCTTGGGGAAGCAAGTACGGCAACATCTCTCTAGGGCTGGGGGGCAGCAAGCAAGGCGGTGTCTCTCTGGGGCTGAGGAGAAGCAAGTAAGGCGGTATCTCTCTGCGGCTGGGGGAAGCAAGTACGGCGGTATCCCTCTGGGGCTGGGGGAATCAAGTAAGGCGGTATCCCTTTGGGGCTCGGGGAAGCAAGTAAAGCAGTATCTCTGTGAAGAGCAGGGGGTAGCAAGTAAGGCGGTGTCTCTCCAGCTGGAGAGTCAAGGGACTCTGTGGTGCCGGGCTGGGGTGTCCCAGTTCTCCCCAATCCCGGGATTGCACTATCCCAGCCTGGGACAGTCCTGGGACATCAGGCAGGGCCTGGGACTGTCCCAGGACAGCTGGGATAGCTCTGGGATTGAGGTCCGTTGGCAGAGTGGCACTTCGCTGTCATTGCGCGGCGCCTGCAGCCCAGCTGGGCGCGCATGTCGTGTCGTTGTGAAGAGCAAGGCGTCACGAGCACCGTGTGCTGTGCCGGGCACGGGCGTGTGCTGGCAAGGCACGTTGTTTACACACTGGTGCGTGGCTCAGCACCCTGAGTGAAGCCCTTTACGAGCTCTGATGACGAAGGTGCAGACCTCGACAGAGTGAAGGAGGCGTGTGTGACTTTAGGAACGTACGGATTGTGTGGACCTTGCTGTACAGCAGGCGGTTAGTTAGTTTAGTCTCCTCAGCCCTTCACAAGGGACGTGGCGCGCGCATGGAGCATTGGGTGCATTGCACATGGTGCTTTTGGATACACGATGCACCCCATGTGCGTGCACACACACAAACACGCATGCGCACACACACACTTTGTGGCACGCACGCACGGGCAGCCCTTGCAGATGTGCATGCTCATGCAGGCGCTTGCTCACCAGCATGCAGGCAGGAGCTGGGATTCCAGACTCCCATGCTGATGTGTGTGTGTGTGTGTGTGTACACGTGTGTGTGTGTGTGTGTGTGTGTGCATGTGTGTGTGCGTGTGTGTGCGTCAGGGGTTTCCTTGGGGTCAGTCATCCTTTTGTTTTTCCAGAAGAGGCTTTCCCAGTTTCGTCGAGATTTCGAGCTGCCCGAGGCCCTAAGAATCGATCGAAAAGTGTGAAAATCGACTATTTATCACACTTCCCCGGAAAATTCTTCTCCATACGTCGTTTTCCCCGCACGCTCCCTCCCCAAATCCATCGGGGGTGCGCCCTCTGGGCACGCCTTCTTCCGTTTCCCGATCGGGAAGGAAACCCCTGGTGTGCGTGTGCGTGTGTGTGTGTGTGTGTGTATACACATATATATATGTGTGTGTTTGTCAGTGGTGCAGAAAGCCGTGACGCAGCTACGTGCGTCACACGGGGGGTCGTTTAACGAGACCTCCGTGTCGCGCCAGAGCGCGGAGCATGACGCGTTGTTGTGTGGAAAGTGTGAAAATCGGCGATTTCACACTTTTGCGTCAAAAGATTGACCCCAATCGCGGGGCGTGTTCCGCGACACAAGACCGCCATCATGCCGAACAATTTCTACATCACAAGTTAAATGGTTCAGATCCAAGCACAGGAGCGCGAGTTATGACCGATTTTGTGTTTCAAGTAAAAAGCGTCTAGTGCTGCGAACAGAGAGTACGTATATACCCTCCCTCACGTACGTACGCAAAATACGTACATACGCGTACTCACGTACCGTTGAACTGGCGGGTACGGCGGAGCAACGTGAGGGCAGCACCACCAGCCGCCGCCTCGACACAGGCAGCGGGCAGCGCCACAACCACGGCCGCCACTGCGGTGCAGAGGGAGACGAGCGTGCACCGCACACACAGCAGGTCCGACTTACCCCACGCCACTGGCGGCGGCACACCTAGGAAGAGGGCGCGCGCGCGGCACAGGAGCCAACGCACCCATCATAGGTGCCGCATGCCAGCGCGCGCCGCACGAAACAGCCGCAGCACATGCGCAGTTCCGCGACAGCGTACGCCACAGGGCAGGCGTGGTCGACCGTGCATGTGCTGCGCACCATGGCAACAGTAGCGAGCCACGCCCACAGCACGCACACACACACACACACACACACACACACACACACACACACACAGCTTCAGGTCGGCGACCGTGCGCATGCCAGGGAGCGCGCTGAGCACACGGGCGAGGCCCTCCTCCATGCCAGCGGGTGGCACCGCATGCACTGGAATGCGCGTGCCCAGCCACATCACCAGGGGGCTCCCTGGTAGGCTAGCGCGCTGCGAGGCCTTGCGGGCTCTCCTAGTTGAGCCCCCCTAGACGTGTTGTCTAGGTCTTAACTCACGCCCCGGGGTCCTTCGGGCACGTACATGTAAAACCTGTGAAACCCACCAGGGGGCTCCTGCGGCCGCCACTCAAATATCCGCTGCACAGCCGGCAGCTCCAGCTGCAGGAGGGGGTTGGCCTAGAGCGGCGCCTCCACACACCAAAGCTCAGCTGTCGGCACGTGCCCCAGGAAATGCGCCACCGGCCCAAGGGCCCTGCAGGGCCTGCACCCCATTGAGCATGCACCGCAGCGGCCCAGCCAGCAGCGCCGCACTCACAGCCGGGCCCACGCACTCACCGATTATGCCACCTGGGCGAGTTCCGGGCGTCGACGCGAGGCCAGCCATGTTTTTAGAGTTTTTACATGTACGCGCCCGGAGGACCCCGCGGCGTGAGTTACGGCCAAGTCTACACGTCTAGGGAGCTCTACTAGTAGAGCCCGCAAGGCCACGCAGCGCGCTAGCCTACCAGCGGAGGCCAGCCATGAGCATAAACAGGCGCGGGTTCCACAGATTTTACATGTACGCGCCCGGAGGACCCCGGGGCGTGAGTTACGGCCAAGTCTACGCGTAGGGGGGCTCTACTAGGAGAGCCCGCAAGGCCAAGCAGCGCGCCAGCCGACAAAAGGGCTCGGGTTGGCCTCCGGGCACAGGCGGCGCACCACCGCCACCATGAGCGGCCCAAGGGGAGCATGCTCCCCTTGCTCACATCTGACCTGGCTGGTGGCTGGTGGCTGGTGCACCACGTGCAGGCGCACGTACCACGTGCCAAGAGCACTGTGCGCACACTCGGCAGGTTAGTATTTTTATGTATGCAGCCCATCACAAGCCAGGCTTTCCAAGCATGTGAGAGGGTTAGGTACCGGGAGGCTACTGTGCACCAAGAAAGTCTTAGTTCGTCCTTGGCAGCTTTGTTGCCACCACCAGGGGATGACGCCGCCCGAGAGGCTCCTCCGCCCCAAAATGTCTCCGCCCGCCTGCCCTTTCGCTGCCACCAGCCCACGCGTGCCCTCCAATTTGGCCAATCAACCACACCCAAACCCGCTGCTAGCTGCCGGGGGGCCCTGCGCAGGAAACAGGGAGCGCACCGTGGTTCACGTGGCACCTCAAAACCACCAGGGTCGCACCACCACTGCAGCTGTGCCCCCCGCCTGTCCTGCAAACCTGCCACCTCTCAACGCTGTGCAAGAGGTGTTTTTACCATGGAAGTGGAGCTGTGGCAGCGCCTGCCGACGCGACACGCGGAAGACCCTCTACCTCCCCGCCCGACCACCCACCGCAGCACCCTGGCCTGTGTGTTCGCACGCGACGGCTCATGCGTTGGAATGACCTCCCCCGCCCGCGTAGACACCATGCGCGAGATGCACGCGCAACACAGCGGGCCAGAACAAAACCTGGAACATGACTTTGCCAGCCGAATGGTTGATCTGTTCAGAGCGGTCACGCTCACACACCGACATGCCCCAAAAACACAACGCACTGCCGCGAGCCAAGCTGTGGACGGCCGCATCATGAACGTGCTCAAAGAATGCCTGCAGGTGAATCAGGAGAGATACGCAACACCACTCACTGCACACGGCCACCCACTCACGTTCTGGAGCACCAACCCGATGGATGCGGCATTTGGGGCCAAACTCGACCCATATTCGGTGCCATGGCAAGGCACTTCGGTTGCCTTCCCATCACCGACAGCTGCGGCACAGAGACGGGCGGTCCGCTGGGCCCTCATGTCTGCGGCGCACAACGACGCAGCCGTGGCCACATTGCTCATCCTGCCAAGGCACTTGAGCGACAAAGGAGAGAACACCTACAGCGAACTGCTTAAGAGACTGCCAGAACTCTGCACTCCAGATCGCCATGATCAGAGGCCTGCCCACAACCACAAATGTAGCATGGGACGGCACTGACACGCCAGCAAAAGCCACGGGCTGGCGCACTGAGATTGTCATTATCTCCAATCAACTCTGCCGCACGGGGCCAGCCTGGACAGAAGCCGGCACCGCGGCACTCCTCACAGGACTACGGAACGCGTGCGCCGCCACGCCGGACCAAGGCCGCATGGGGTTCCAATACGCCGGAAAGCCGAGCAACACACACCACCTAGGCACGTGCTGGAGAGAAGTGACCCCCGATGCACGCGCAGCTGCCGACGCGCGCGGTGGCATCCTTTGTACGACAAAAGAATTTCGCGTGGCCTGCGAATGGCAGCAGCTGGAACCCACGGCCGAACCACCCACCACCGCCAACAACCGGCCAGCAGGCTTTGTAGCCGACCAAACTCCT
>VFSX01000161.1:40000-100000 GCA_016618255.1 Chlamydomonas sp. UWO 241
TGTGTGTGTGTGTGTTTGTGTGTGTCAGGCTCGGTCCATGTGCATCTTTGTGTTTGTTTGTGTGTGTGTGTGTGTGTTTGCGCGCGCGCGTGTGTGTGTGTGCATGTGTGTGTGTGTTTGTGAGTGTGCGCTCGGAGCCGTCAGGGTCGGTCCACATGCGACGGTCATCAATCTGTGCGTGTGCGTGCGTGCGTGTGTTTGTGCGTGCGTGTGTGTGCGTGCGTGTGTGTGTGTGTGTGTGTGTGTGTGCGTGTGTGGCAGTGATGCATGCCGTTTTTATTGTTTTAGTGCGCCCCCTCGAGCGTCCACAGCGCCACGGTGAAGGCCTCGCGCTAGATAACACATGAGACGAAAAATACAGCACCGATGCCTTTCATACTCCCATTTTGTGCCGGTTGATCAATCCAAACGGATGAATGATATTCCAAGTTTGTGCCGCAGCCTTTCGTATTCCGAGTTGTGCCGAGTGTTAAATCTCAACGGATGGATTCTACGCACCTTCCATACGTCGTCTCCCAGGCTGCCGAGGCACCCCCCGTCGAGCGCCCACAGCTATTTCAAGTGTTATTCGTGCGTTTCAAGTGTTATACGTGTTCCATCCCACGCACCTTCCACAAATCGTCTCCCAGGCTGCCCACCCCCCCCTCCGGCCGATCGTCCACAGCTCTTTCAAGTGTCATTCATGTTCCAAGTGTTGCACGTGTTCCATCCCACGTGCGTACACGCACCTTCCACACATCGTCTTCTAGGCTGCCGAGCTAACCCACCCACCCCCTCGAGCGTCCACAGCTATTTCAAGTGTTATTCGTGTGTTCCAAGTGGTATACGTGTTCCATCCCACGCACCTTCCATACGTCGTCTCCCAGGCTGCCGAGGCACCCCCCGTCGAGCGTCCACAGCGTGACGGTGAAGTCCTTGCATCCAGCAATAATGAGGTTGTGCCCAGGGACGATGTCGATGGAGTTGATCGCCGCGTGGCGCGCACGCCAGTGGCAGCGCTGTGCGTGTGTGTGTGCGTGTGTATGTGTGTGTGTGTGTGTGCGCGCATGGTGATGAGGTTGCACCCAGGGACGCTGTCGATCAAGTTGATCGCCGCGTGGCACGCGCGCAAGTGGCAGCGCTGTGTGTGTGTGTGTGCGTGTGTGTGTGTGTGCATGTGTGTGTGTTCGTGTGTTTGGCGATGAGGTTGCGCCCAGGGACGATGCCGATTGAGTTGCTGGCAGTGTGGCGCGCGCGCCAGTGAGGGCTGTGTGTGTGTGCGTGTGCGTGTGTGTGTGTGTGTGTGCGCGTGTGTGGTGACGCAATTGCACCCAGGGACGATGTCGATCGAGTTGATGGCAGCGTGGCGCGCGCATCAGTGACAGGGCTGTGTGTGTGCGCGTGCGTGCGTGTGTGTGTGTGTGTGCGTGTGTGCATTTGCGTGTGTGTATGGTGATGAGGTTGCGCCCAGGGACAATGTCGATGGAGTTGATCGCCGCGTGGCGCGCGCGCCAGTGGCAGCGCTGCGCGCGTGTGTGGTGCGCGTGTGTGTACAAAAACGCTTTGTACATATTTACAGATTGGCAACGGCAATGAGCAGGCTTTGTGATGGGTTGATGGCGTAGGAAGAGAGAGAGACACAGGGCGAACACGGGCAGTGTAAATAAATAAAAACGTCCACACTTTTTCACACTTCCGGACGGCCAGCCAGACCCCCGTCCAATCTTCCGGATGCCTTTCGCCAGGCCCTGTCCGATTTTCCGGATCCCAGCCGCCCCCCCTTGTACGGCCCTGGTGCGCGTGCGTGTGTGCGTGTGTGCGTATGCACGTGTGTGTGTGTGTGTGTTTGTGTGTGTTTGTGTGTGCGTGTGTGTGCGTGTGTGGTGACGAGTTTGCGCCTGGGGTCAATGAATGTGATGGCCGTGGCGCGCGCGTGAGTGGCAGCGCTGTGGGGTGGCAGGGTGTGTGTGTGGATGCAGGTGTGCGCGATGGATTCGGATGTGCGGGGCTGACATTCCTTCCTTCCTTCCTTCCTTCCTTCCTTCCTTCCTTCCTTCCTTCCTTCCTTCCTTCCTTCCTTCCTTCCTTCCTTCCTTCCTTCCTTCCTTCCTTCCTTCCTTCCTTCCTTCCTTCCCTCCTTCCCTCCTTCGCTCCTTCCCTCCTTCCCTCCTTCCCTCCTTCCTTCAATCATTTCTGTCTGTCTGTCTGTCTGTCTGTCTGTCTGTCTGTCTGTCTGTCTGTCTGTCTGTCTGTCTGTCTGTCTGTCTGTCTGTCTGTCTGTCTCTGCCAATCTGCTTGTCCTTCTTTTGTTGTATTTCTTCCTTTCTGTCGCACCTGCTTGAACGACCTTCAGCACGCCTCCGGCCTCGACACACCTACGCCGCCAGACATGTCCCACACGCCGCGGTTCTGGGAACTCCCAACCCCAACCCCCTCCGGCACAAATCGGAGGGGTCCGGTCTCTGTTTCCTCATCTGGTTCATCTTGGATTCGTCTCTCTTCTTTGATTGTGAATGTTGCACCTGTCTGAACGACCGAGAGCACGCCTCTGGACTCGACACATCTACGCCGCCAGACACGTCCCACACGCGGATGTGGCCCGCGGTGTCCGCAATCACAACTGAGTTGAAGTCCTGTGCGTGTGTGTGTGCGTGTATTGTGTGTGTGTGTGTGTGTTGAGGGTGTATGCTTGTGTGTGTGGCGGGGAGGTGCGTGCGTGCATGTATATGTGTGTGTGTGTGTGTGTGTGTTGGGGGGGTGGGGTGGGGAGGGTGGCGGCGATCACGACTGAGTTGAAGTCCTGTGCGAGCGAGCGTATGTGTGTGTGGGGGGTAGGTGGGGTGGGGGGTAGGGGTGAGGTGGGGGGAGGCAATCATGATTGAGTTGAAATCCTGTGCGTGCGTTTGCGTGTGTGTGTGTGTGTGTGTGTGTGGAGGGTGTGCGCATCCGTGTGTGGGGGGGGTGGGGCGGGGTGGGGAGCAATCTCGGCAGAGTTCAAGTCCTGTGTGCGTATGTATGCGTGTGCGTGTGTATGTGTGTGAGTGCGTGTGTGTGTGTGTGTGTGTGTGTGTCTGTAGAGTGTGTGTGTGTGTGTGTGCGTGTGAAGGGTGTGTGCATGCGTGCGTGTGTGGGGTGGGGCGGGGTGGGAAGCAATCATGACAGAGTTCAAGTCCTGTGTGCGCGTGTGCGTGTGCTTGTGTGTGTATGGTGGTGGTGGGGGGAAGGTCGATTTTACAGCCCGTTGGACGCCTTTTCTGCCGCATTAGACCCGTGTGTGCGTGTGTGTGTGTGTGTGTGCGCGCGTGTGGTGGTGGTGGTGGTGGGTATATGTGTGTGTGTGCACATGTGTGTGCGTGTGTGCGCGCGTGTGTGTGTGTGTGTGTGTGTGTGAGTGTGTGTGTGTGTGTGTGTGTGTGTGTGTGTGTGTGTGTGTGTGCATGCATGTGAGCTTCCCCTGCGCCGCCCATGCTGCAATATCCACGCTGTATTACCTAGCATAGGTATTATCGTCATCGGGGGATGGCCAACCAAACCTTGTCCGCCTTGATGCCAGACACAGACTCCAGCTTGCCCTGTGCCGCCGGCATGGTGCAAACAAGCTTGCCGACCGACCCGACGACCCACACGCGCATGAGGCCGTCACCGCCGCACGACAGCAGGAGCATGGGGTTGGCGTTGGAGACGAGGCTGCGTTTGTGTGTGTGCGCACGTGTGTGTGTGTGTGTGTGTGTGTGTGTCTGTGTGTCCTCGCCTCACTCTCCTTGGGCTCCTTTTCCTCCTCTCCCCGCCCATTGCCGTCGATCGCCCGCCCGTCGCCCGTCGGTCGCCATCACCCCCCAAATAACAGTTTTATCTCCTGGTTTGAACACCGCCCGAGGGCGGAAACACACCCACCCACTCACCTTGGGTCCTCCCTCCACGCCTCTTCTTTCTCTGGCTCCTCCTCCTCCTCACCCGCCCGTCGCCCGTCTGTCGCCAACGCCCCCCAAATAACAGGTTTTCTTACCTCTTTTTAACACCGCCGAGGGGAAAATACACCCCCCCACCCCCCCATCCCCCACCCACCTTGCGTCCTCCCTCCACACCTCCTTCTTCTCGGGCTCCTCCTCCTCCTCCTCGCCCCGCCCGTCACTCGTCAGTCGCCAACACCCACACAAAACACAGAAAAACACCGCCCGAGGCGGAACAGAAACACCCACACCGGTCCCCCACCTTGCATCCTCCCTCCACGCCTCCTTCTCCTCGGGCTCCTCCTCCTCCTCTCCCCGTCCGTCGCCCGTCGGTCGCCCGCCCGTTCCCGTCGTCGACGCGCGGCCGCCCCCCACACTTGCGGGACCTGAGTGGAAGGTGCTCGGTGTGGAGGCGCGTGACGAGGCGCCCGTGCCCTGTGTGTGTAGGGTGTGGGCTAAGGTTGGTAAGAGGTGGCTGGGCCGCCCCCCACACTCGCGGGACCTGACTGGAAGGTGCTCGGTGTGGGTGCGCGCGACGATGCGCCCGTGCCCTGTCGGGATGGGGGGGGGAGGGTCAAGGGGGGAGGGGGGGCTCAAGGGTTCAGGGTTTGGCCTAGGTTGAGGCTTGATGACGTAGGCTTATGGTTCAGCGTTAATGCCTGCCTGATGGTTGGTCATGATCTGGTTGGCTGGGATCAGGCTGGTAGGGTGAGGGGCAAGGGGTGTGGACTGGTTTGTTGGGCCGTCCCCCACACTCGCGGGACCTGAGTGGAAGGCGCTCGGGGTGGACGCGCGCGACGAGGCGACCGAGGCCCTTTGTGTGTAGGGGTTGGATGGTGGGGCTCAGGTTGGCAGGGGGCGGTTGGTGCGCCCCATAGATACGCCTTGCCACTCCCCAGATGTGGCGCTTCCACACCTGGGGAGAAGGTGTGGAGCGGAAGGTGCCCGGTGTGGATGCGCGTGAAGAGGCGCATGTGTGCTAGGGGGTTACCAGGGATCAGGTTGGCAGGACGCTGACGCCGCCCAACCCTGCCCTACGCCTGACGCTCCCCTACCACATTCCCAACGGCTGAGGCGCACCTCAGGCAGCACATTTACTGGCGCGGATCAGGCGGCGCCTCAAGCGCCGACCGCCTAAGGCGCCGCCTGAGGCACACCCTTGATCGCCTGAGGCGCCGCCTTGGGCGCCATTCCTACCGCCTCAGGCGCCACCCTGACCGACTTGGGCGCCCACCACTGCCTGAGGCGCACCTCTGATTGCCTCAGGTGCTATGACCGCATTCATTTGCGCGGATCAGACAATGGGGCTGTGGTACAACCTGGCCCAGACGCCACCATGATTGGACGGTAAGATGTCAGGCGGATTCACGACCCTGCACCCTGAGCCCACCTTCAGCGGCATCCACAGCATGCGCTCGATGCTGGTTTCGTACCGCTCGGCCCTGCGGCACAGGTCACACACCAGTCAAGGGCGCTATGCAGCACCACACATGGCATACACATGTGTGCCTGTGTGTGTGCGTGCGTGTGCGTGTGCATGTGCGTGTGTGTGTGTGTGTGTGTGTGTGTCTACGGTGTGTGTCACATACGGCACGCAAGCGTATGCGTGTGTGCAGCGTGTGCAGCGTGTGCAGCGTGCGTGTGTGGAAGTGTGTGTGTGTGCATGTGCGTGCGTGCTAAACTGAGGGTGTGTTGATCCTGCGTGTGTGCATGTGTGTGCATGTGTGTGTGTGTGTGTGTGCGCGCATATCATGTACAAGTGCGTATGCGTGTATACAGCTGCCACAGTGTGTGTGTGTGTGTGTGTGCGTGCGTGCAAATGTAACAAACATCTCTCTGTGCGCACGCACAGATATGGAGCAGGCACATACGCTTCTCCCTTGTGAAAAGCTCCTAGATTGTTTATGCGTGTGTGTGCAACTGCAACAAATGTCCTTTTCCCTGTCCCTCTCTCCCTCTTCTGTGTGTGTGTGTGTGTGTACACCTGTGGAAGAGGCACATGCGTTTCTCTCCTGCGAAGAGCTGTCAGATTGTTTATGCGTGTGTGCGCAACTGCAACAAATGTCCCTCTCCCTCTCTCCCCCTCGCTCTCCTTCTCCCTCTCTCTCTCTCTCTCCCTCGCTCTCCCTCCCTGTCTCTCTCCCCCACCCTTTCTTTCTCTGAACGCGCACACACACCTGTGGAACAGGCACATGCGCTTCTCTCCTGTGAACAGTTGCCAGATGGTGATGCGTCCCTCGTAGTCACCAGTGGCAAGGAGTGCGCGCTGCGGAGGTGTGTGTGTGTGTGTGTGTGTGTTTTCTCTCTGTGTGGCTTCAAGTTTGTGTGTGTGTGTGTTTTGTGTGGGGGGGCAGTTGTGACATGCTTGTTACCAGGAAATTCAACTGAAAAGAAGCCATTTAAAACCCTGCACACTGATGCCCCACACCTGCGCGTAAGCCGCCATGTGATGTCCTCGCGGTGGCCGTCGAAAAGGCGGTAGGTTGCGCTGTGCTGTCCACCATTAAGAGTTGGCACTGATTCCAATCCAAACTGATCAAGGCGCACCCATTTAAAACCCTGCACCATGGTATTCGCACCTGCGCAAATGCCGCCCTGTTGGTGGTGTCCTCGTGGTGCCCGTCGAGCAGCCGGCTATTTTGACGTGCTGCTTGTAAGCAGAATTTCCTTGTCAACACGGAAATCCTCCTAAAAAAAGAGAGCTAAAACCTGACACACTGAGACCCCCGCACCTGCGCGTACGCAGCCATGTTGGTGATGTCCTCGCGGTGGCCGTCAAACAGGCGGTAGTTGCGCAGCACGTCGTCGTCGTCGTCGAGGTCCTCCCACACAAACACCTGCGGTGTGAATGTGTGGGGGTAGGTTTGTGTGGATGTGTGCGGGTCGGGGATACGGTAGTTGCGCAGCACGTCGTCGTCGTCGTCGAGGTCCTCCCACACAAACACCTGCGGTGTGGATGTGTGGGGGTAGGTTTGTGTGGATGTGTGTGGGTCGGGGATACGGTAGTTGCGCAGCACGTCGTCATCGTCGTCGAGCTCCTCCCACACAAACACCTGCAGTGTGGAAGTGTGGGGCATGGTCGTCGGGGGCATAAAACGCTTGGCAGCTTTAACATTGAATCATGTCATAAGCGGAAGGAGATGCATCGTTTCCTGTTTGGATCACCCGAGCCGCTGATACCAAAGCAGTCGCAATCATGGAGGTTGATCAGGGCTTGTGGTTTGTGTGGATGTGCGGATGTGTGGGGGTATGTTTGTGTGGATGTGTGTGTGGTGGAGAGACGGTACTTGCGCAGCACGTCGTCGTCGTCCTCCCACACAAACACCTGGAGTGTGGAGAGGTTGGATGTGACGCGTGCACACACACACACACACACACACATCGTTTAGGTCCTCCCACACAAACACCTGAAGTGTGGGGATGCCTGTGGGGATGTGACACACGCGTAGACATAATTGCCTTTGCGTTCCACCCACCCGCGTAAGCAGCGGGCAATTCTTGCTTTTCGTCACAAACACACGGACACACACACACACACACACAACCCTTTGCATTCCAGCCAGCCGCGTAAACAGCAGTCAATTCGCGCTTCTCGTCACACACCCACCCACCCACCCACACCCACACCATGCATTCCACCCAGCAGCGTAAACAGCGGTTGATTTGTGCTTCTTATCACACACCGAGAGACACATACGCACGCACACACACACGCACACACACACAAACACACACAACACACACCTTTGCATTCCACCCAGCCGCGTAAACAGCGGTCGATTCGCGCTTTTCGTCCGATGCAAACAGCACCGTCACAATCTCCAGCTCCTCTTCTCCGTGTGCGTACTCACGCAGCTTGGAGCCTGTGTGTGTGTGTGTGTGTATGTGTGTGAGTGAGTGAGTGTGTGTGTATGTGCCAGATGCAAACAGCACCGTCACAATCTCCAGCTCCTCTGCTGCAGCTTGGAGCCTGCGATCGTGTGTGTGTGTGTGTGTGCGCGCGTGCGTGTGTGTGTGTGTGTGTGCACGTAACAAAAACATGAAGAACAGAAACCCTACTACGTGGACACGGTGCCGTCACCACCCGCCCCCACATTGTTTGACAACACGAGTGTGTGTGCGAGTGTGTGTGTGTGTGTGTGCATGTGTGCGTGCACACGTGTGTGTGCGTGTGTATGTGTGCACGTGTGTGTGTTTGCGTGCTCCGCACCGTTGTTGAAGTTCCACATGTACACGGTCCCGTCGCCCCTACACTTTATATATCACTAGTGTGTGTGTGCGTGTGCGTGTGCGTGTGCGTGTGTCTGTGTGTGTGTGTGTGTGGTGGGCAAATTGACAGCCCGTGTGACGCATTTGATGTCACATTACCGTAGTGCCGCTTTGCCTTTGCGGGGTTCCGCTAAAGGCCAATTTATTTAGACTTATTCGCCTTTGCGGCGAGGGATTCGCCTTTGCGGCGAGGGATTCCGACTTAATTTTGACTTTGCGCTGCCTTTGCGGCGGCTTTTTGCAGGCCTGTCGAGGTTTGATCCGGGATCGAATCCCGCAGGGACTTTTCTTTTTACCTTCGCGGGGCGTTTTTTGACTTAATTTCACGTTTACGGAGCCTTTGCGGGTCGTTTTCAGACTTAATTAGGCGCAAAGACAAAGCGGTACTACGGTACTCTCTCTAGTGTATGTGTGTGCGTGCGCGTGTGTGTGTGTTTGTGTGTGTGTGTGCGTGTGTGTGTGGCTGTGTATGTGTGCGCGTCGAGACAAAATGTAGAACAGAACCCCCACCGTTGTTGAAGTTGCACATGTACACGGTGCCGCCCGCCCCCACACTTTTTGACAACACGAATGTGTGCGCGAGTGTGTGTTCGTGTGCGCATGTGTGTGTGTGTCTGTGTCGGTGTGTGTGTGTGTGTGTGTGTGTGTGTGTGTGTGTGTGTTTGTGTGTGTGTGCGTGTGTGCGCGTGCGCGTGCTCCGCACCGTTGTTTAAGTTCCACATGTACACCGTGCCGCCCGCCCCCACATTTTGCGACAACACGAATATGTGCGCGAGTGTGTGTTCGTGTGCGCATGTGTGTGTGCGTGTGTGTCGGTGTGCGTGTGTGTGTGTGTGCGTGTGTGTGCGTGCGTGTGTGCGCGTGCCTGTGCTCCGCACCGTTGTTGAAGTTCCACATGTACACCGTGCCGTCGCCGCCCGCCGTCAGCAGCCGGCGCTCGTTCTTGTCAAAGCACATGGCGGTCAGCTGTTCGGGCATTTGGGGAAAATGTATATAGGCTCAGTGTTGAGCGTGGGACCAGCAATACTGGATCAGCATCCTGTTGTGGCGTTGTAGGGGTAGGCTAGACGGCCGTCAGCATCCGGCGCTCGTTCTTGTCAAAGCACATGGTGGTCGGCTGTTTGGCGTTCGGGAGGTGGGGTGGGGTGGGGGGTGTGTGGGGGGGGGGATTAGAGTGAGTGATTATCGTGGGCGTCCAGGTTAAGTTTTTAGGGGTGTGGGGAGAACCCTGAACCCAAAATACAGCACAACCCCGGGCAGGTGACGGAGGGCAGGATGTGGCAGTGGGCGTCAGCGATTTTGTTTTCAGGATTTTGAATTAATTCTGCAGCCGGAAAGTGTGAAATTCACACTTTTCCACTTTTACACTCAATTCCGACTCAATTCTGCTTGTGAAATCACACGTTTCGGGTTGCATGTTGGCAGACCCTCTCGCTATATCTCTCTCTCTCCTGCCTGCCTAGCTATGTGAACGTCTTCAAGAGGCGGGGAGCAGCGGCTGGAGCGTTCGGGGGCTGCCTGGCCCTTTCCGCGCCGCAGGGGTCGGCACCGCGATGGCGCCGCGCGCGCTCAGGCCCACGGCCCATTGGTAGATAGTAGGCTGATCCGCCATTGCGACTACCATGCGCGTTCGCACGCCCAAGGTCAAACACGAATTTTCACACTTTCGGTCATTCCGGCTGCACAGGGCTCCGTCCCCCGAATTAATACTTTCCAGCCGGATTACAGCCATATGGCTGCGTGCAGCCGGAAACAAAATCACTGGTGGGCGTGTGCCTGGTCGCACACACTCATCGTGTCCCCCATCTGACCGCTCAGTTCACTTACCCGCGCCGAATCGTGCACCTTCAGGAACCGCCCCTCGCGCGTGCCGTCCGCAATGTTCCACACGCACACGGTGCCCGACTCGTCGGCAGAGACGATGACGTCAAAGACGGAGTTGTAGAGCGCGCCGCACACGGATTCCTAGGGTTTAGGGTTTTACGTTTTTCGTTTCAGGGTTTAGGGCGAGGGGGGAGGTTTGTTTGCAGTCTGTGTGTGGAGGGTGGGGTGTGTGGGAGGGGACAGAGACAAGGGCATGAGGGTGGAGGTTTTTACGTTTTAGGGTGACGGAAGACTGAGTTGTACAGTGTGCCGCACACGGATTCCTTTTGGGGGTGTGAGGGTGGGGGGTATTTTTTTTCATGGGGTTCCATGGGCTTGGTACCCCCCTCAGCCCACCCCCACTCGGGATCTGCCCCCGCAAGTTGCAGTTATGATACACGATTGGATCAGGTTGAGTAGCCCAACCCACCATGCACCATGTGCGGTCCTCCGTCACCATCTTGTGGCACCAGGCGTGCCCTGCCTTCATAGATACCAACCATACAATCTAGAACGCGTAACCACACCACCCTAAAGAAGTTACACAAACCCTCCAACCTGATGCCGTGTCTTCATAGTTACCAACCATGCAAGCTAGAAGAACGCGTAACCACCACACCCTAAAGCAGTCAACCTAAACCCTCCAACCTGATACCCGTAACCCACGGTGTAGCCCGCGAGCGGTCCTCCACCACCACCTCCAAGCTGTGCACAAAGCATTCCAACTTCTGTGTGTGCTTAACCCTCAACCTAAAGATGCCTAAACACGCAGCCTTACAACAAACGCAGCCAAAAAAAACGCGAAACCCACCATGTGCCCCGGGCGGTCCTCCGCAACCGCCTTATGACACCAGACGTACGGCTCCTGCCAAACACAATCACCCCCCACCCACCCACCCCCACCCCAGCCCACAGTAAGTCGCAAACCCACCATGAACCCCGTGCGGTCCTTTGCAACCATCTTGTGGCACCATACGTGCGGCCTCTGCCCCCCCCCCCCCCCCCCCCCCCCCCCCGGTTGGGGGTGCCGAACTCTGAACCCGCATGCTTAAAACCCCTAAAACCGAACAAGCTTTACCAAACCCAGAACCCTAAGCCTACAAGCCTTCACCCACCATGTGCCCCGTGCGGTCCTCCGCCACCATGTTGTGGCACCAAACGTGCGGCTTCTGCGCACACGACCCCCCCCCCACACACACACGCACCACAGATCTGACTGCAAGTTCTAGTAAAACAAATGAATCAAATTAAATAAGTCACAAACCCACCATGTGCCCTGTGCGGTCCTCTGCAACCATCTTGTGGCACCAGACGTGCGGCTTCTGCATCGCCGTCACAACGCGCTTGTGGATCGAATCGTACCTGCCGTTCAAACGACATTCAAACGCGGTTTGAATACGAGTGAGTGCACGTGCAAGCGGGGGCATGTGGGCAAGACGCAACATTGTCAGGCTGGGTGTGGATCGAATAGACCCGTCCAAACGGCGTCCAAACGGCATTGAAACGGCGGTTGAGTGCGAGTGAGTGCGCGTGCAGATGTGCGAGCGAGTGCATCATAAGGTTGAGTGGGCGGCGTGCGCGGGTGGATTGACATGCACCCAAAACAAAAGCCATAGGCTCCTAAAGTTGCCATAAACACCATGCATAAACACTCCCTAAAAAAAAACGTGCATGAGGCAGTGTGGCCGCGCCTCCTCGCGCTTCATCCAGTCGTCTTGAGTGCTGGCCTGCTAGCTTTCAAACGCGTAACCTGACCTACAAAGAAAAAACATGAAACCCCAGGGAACCTCCTACAGCCCCCTGCTATAACCCTGACAGCCAGGAGCTATAACTCTGACAGCGGGGCTACTGAAACGTCGACGGCTATGCTCCTATGAATAAGAAGCACCAACGTACATGAGGCAGTGTGGCCGCGCCTCCTCGCGCTTCATCCAGTCGTCTTGCGTGAGGGTCTGCAGGCACTTGTGGTTGCGCAGGTCCCACACCTGCACGTGGCCACAAAAGTTAGACACACTGTCAGTTTTCATGTGTGGGGAGGGGGGGGGGGCATTCATCATATGTGAAACCATCATTGAAAACCGTTGGTGACCTTGTCCGCCGAGAGCGAGACCGCAAGGCTGAGCAGCGAGGATGCGTGGATGCGCAATAAAAACAGACAAAACCGACATTATATCACTTGATACCTGAAGCCGAATTGTAACCGACATTTGAAACCGACAAAACTAGCCCACCCCCTCTGTTACCAGTGCCTGCATGGGAGTGTCCAGCTGCGGCCAGCAGCCTAGGTCAGGAGGCCTCGTCACGAGCTGCCACCAGCTGCTGCAGCGCTGCGCGGCGCTGGCCACGGCGGGAGCGGCAGTGGTCATGCAGGTGGGTGGCTCCAATCAGAAACATCAGAAAACTGACATTTAAAACCGACAAGAAACCGACGTTTAAAACCGACGTTGACGACCTTGTCAGCCGAGGGCGAACACGTGGTTGGGCCGTGCGTCAGTGATGTCCTTAGCGCCCCCGCAGCCCCTGCTGCGGGGGCAAAACGGGAAATTCGGGGGGAAACTGCGGGGGCGAATCGCGGGAATTTTGCTCCGGAAAAGTGTGAAAATTGGCAGTTTTCACACTTTCCCGCAAAACAAATCGCCTCCTGCGGGGGCAATCCGGCACATTCCCTCCATTGCTGCGGGGGCAAACACGAATTTCTCGGTTTCCTTAAGGACATCACTGCCGTGCGTATGAATAAACTCTTAACCCGACATGAAACCGTTATGTACAGCCGGCATCTACTTACATTAGTACTGAATTTAGTATTCATACGGGGGGGGGGGGGGGAAGGAAAGTTAGGAAAAGACATCATGTCGAATAACTTCGAATTTTCACACCGGACCGGCACCATGCCCTTCCCCTCCCTAGATGAGGGAGAATTCCACTCTAAAAAAAATGGGAATGGGGGGGGGGGTCTGGACCGTTTCTCAGAATTTTAATGGAACTTTTTATTCTGACATCCGTTCGACACGATAGTTGGTGCGCTGGATTCCTCTTGTCAAGAGGAGTCCAAATCCACCCTCAGACCCCCCCACACACTCAAAAGATAGTGCAGTGGTGTGGGGGTGTGAGAGGTTCCACACCGGGCGATTGGTGTGGACCACTGGTTCACACACCCTCGGAGCCAGAATGTTCTGCAGACCTCTGATTGGGATGGGGAAGGAAGCAATGGATTTGTCTCACGACAGGGATGCCAAATCCATTGTCATTCATGTGGTTCAATAGTTGGGAGGGTGTGGAAAGGGCCTCGGTGTGTGGGGCTGCACCAGGGCGTGTGGCCGTCTTCTGGGGCCAGTTTCAGGAGTAGGACTAGGTTACGCAGCCTTCAAAATAGTGCGATGGAATGGGAACTATGTCACGAAGCTGCCCACCAAGTTTCAGCTCCAGCAGATAAGGTCTGGGTGTACTGGGGGGGGGGGTCCAGGCCCGATTTGAAAATAAGTCAACATGAGGTCTGAGAAAAACTATTCTGCCCCCCCCCCCTGATTCATACAGTTACAGTTACATCGGCTTTCCAGCAAAGACTACCTCTAGTCCTAGTACCACCGCCTAGACCCAAGTCCAGTTCTGGCCCTAACAATTACTTGTGAGGGGCGGTAGCCACCAGCCGGCTGCCTGCCAACGTGTAGTCCCAGAGCAAAAAGGAGAGCTATTGTGCGACGCCTCCAAAATAGGTCCTAACTGCTTCTAGGGGATAGGGGGTCAAGTGGCGCTTGCCAATCTACTTGACCGCCGTGGTGGAGGGGCCGGCGCCTGAGGGGCAGCCGGACCGTACACCACGGCTCTCCACCCGACCCTATCCTGAGCACGCTCAAACGCCGTGTCCGAAAAAGTCTTCCAATCAGAACGAGTGCCACTAGTTTCGCCTAGCTGCTGAATCAGTAGCTTAAGAAAATAGTGTCGGGAGGAGGCTGGAGGCCGGCCTTGCTGCCGAGCCACATCCATTGTGCAGTCAAAAGTCGTACGAGGAAGACGAGAAGCCGGCATGCGCATCACATGGCCTAGCCACTGCATTGATCGCTTTGCCACAAGGCTCTCAATTGGCTCAGTGTCGCACGCCTGCCGAATATAAGTTAATCTGTGCCGGTCGACCAGGCGCACACCCAGAATGCGACGAAGGCAGTTAGAGTGGGCAACCTCCAATCGAGTCAGTTGTGTTTTAGTAGGGGCCCATGTTTCGCAGCCGTACAGAAAGTGGGGCAGCACGAAAGTGTTGTAAACCCGCATCTTAGACTGCACTTGCATCTTCTTGCTGGCCCAAATCTTATCAAAAGACGCAAACACGCCCAGCGCGCGACCGACACGCACACCGATCTCCTTTTCCACACCACCACTCTGGGTTATCCAACTCCCTAGATACTTAAAAGCAGAGACGGTCTTCACTTCACCACCAGTCATGATTCATACAGATTAAATATTAATAAAAAGTAAAAGATTTTAAAACCGACCTTGATGACCTTGTCCGCCGAGAGCGAGAACACGTGGTTGAGCCGCTCGTCGACCGCTAGGTGTGTGACGCTCGCAGTGTGGCCGGTCAGCTCACCCACGCGGCGGCATGTGTTGCCCTGAAGCATAGAGAGAGAGATTGTGTGTGTGTGAGAGAAAACAAAGGGAAGGGAGAAAAACATGGAGAAATTTAGAGAAATAAGAGAAAAGGTAGGCAAGAAGGAAAGAGAGAGAGAGAAGGAGAGATAGAGGGACAGAGAGAGAGAGAGAGAGAGAGAGAGAGAGAGAGACAGAGGGAGAAAGAGATCAATTAAAGATGTGTGACGCTCGCAGTGTGTCGGTCAGCTCACCCGCGCGGCGACACGTGTTGTCCTGTGGATCAGAGAGTGTGTGTGTGTGTGTGTGTGCTCGTGTGCGTGCGTGTGGACGTGTGCGTGTGGATGTGTGCGTGTGGATGTGTGCGTGTGCGTGTGCATGTGCGTGTGTGTGTGTGTGTGTGTGTGTGTGTGTGTGTGTGCGCGTGTGCGTGTGTGTGTGAGTGAGGAGGGGTACGGAAAGAAAGAGAGGTAATATAGAGAAAGATAGACAGCTAGATAGACAGATATACATAGAGAGACTGACGGAGAGAGAGAGAGAGAGAGAGAGAGAGAGAGAGAGAGAGAGAGAGAAAGAGGGAGAGAGAGAGCAAGAAAGAGAGGGGGCCTGACAGAGTAAGGAGAGAACAGTTCAGAGAGAGAGAGAGAGAGAGCATGCCAAGGTGCATCACACACGCATTGTGGACGGCGAGCTCATAGTTCCACACTTCCAAACCTGCCACAGCATGATGTTGCGCTCCACGCCGCACGACGCAAACAGCGTGTGGGCCGAGCACCACACTGCCACACTCCCACCCACACTTCCACACCTGCTACAGCATGATGTCGCGCTCCACGCCGCACGCCGCAAACAGCGTGTAGGCCGAGCACCACACTGCCACACTCCCACCCACACTGTTCACACTTCCACACTTCCACACACTTCCACACCTGCCACAGCATGATGTCGCGCTCCACGCCGCATGACGCAAACAGCGTGTACGCCGAGCACCACACGAACCCGTGGACCGCCTTCTGGTGTTGGTTGCATGTGTGGATGACCTTCTCGCGCGTGAAATCAAAAATCTGGACAAGGGTTCGAGGTTTTTGGGGTTTCAGGGTTTGGGGTTCCTAGGGGTTTTGGTCAGGGGGGCGCAGGGAAGTTAGAAACAGACCCAACGTTGACACAAGTAACACGGGGTTTCCAGCTAAGCAGGCTACTCTTCTACTAGAGACACCCGCCGATACTCCAGCACTTAAGTACTAGAGTACCGCCGGCTCCCGGCCGATAGACTACCGCTCCAGCCGGCTAGACTACCCCAAACAGCGGTCTCTGAGAGACATGTCTGGCAAGGAGCATATAGGAGAGGACCTTCCTCAGGGTCACAGTAGTGGCCTTGTGGCCAGTCAAGCCGGCAGAGCGACTGGCGCTGACTGGAACGGTCCCCGCCTGGCAGTGCATGGCTGTCCAGCTCTCGTTTGCATGGGGCTCAGCCGGCGCCCCATGCCTCATGCATGGCCAGGTCCCACCCTCCAGGGGTGCATGGACGACAGAGTTGTCATGGAGGCTGCCTGAAGGCCTTCCAACGCCAGTCACCGGCAGACGAGCGACCCCGAGGATGAGCGCGGTGACGAACGCTGCAATTGGTGAAGCGGATTTTTTTTTTCTGTGTTGCCTCGGCGGTTGCCACCGCTGAAGTTGTGATGGTAGCCCGCCTCCACGGGCAGCCATCTTGACCAATGTCCAGCATGCATTGACGGGCGCCAGCTCCTCCGCTCGTCGATCAACTCGTCGAGATCGGTGCCGCATGGCGTCCTGCATGGGGGAAGGATAAGGGCCGTCTCCCAGCACGGGCCGCGGCAGCGCCGCGGCTACTCGCCAAGCCATGGCAGCGCCGGGCAAGCCGCTCCTTGTTGAAGATGTTCGAATTTTTGCACCGGACCGGCGCCATGCCCTTCCCCTTCCTAGATGAGGGAGAAATCCACTCTTAAAAAATGGGAATTTAGGGGGGGGGGGGCTGGACAGTTTCTCAGAATTTGTATGTAGCTTTTTATTCTGACATCCGTTCGACACGAGAGTTGGTGCGCTGGATTCTCTCTTCAAGAGGAGTTCAAATCCACCTTCAGATCCCCCACACACCCAATCTATATTGCAGTGGTGTGGGGGTGTGAGAGGGTCCACACCGGGCGATTGGTGTGGATCACTGGTTCACACGCCGTCGGAGCCAGAATGCTCTGCAGACCTCCAATGGGATAAGGAAAGGCGCGATGGATTTTTCTAACAATAGGGATGCCAAATCCGTGGTCATTCATGCGGTTCATAGTTGGGAGCGTGTGGACGGGACCTTGCTGTGTTGGGCTGCACCGGGGCGTGTGGCCGTCTTCCGACGCCCGTTTCAGGAACAGGATTGGGTTGTACAGCATCCCAAATAGTGCGATGGAATGGGAACGATGTCACGAAGCTGCCCACCAAGTTTCAGCTCCGGCAGATGAGGTCTGGGTGTACTGGGGGGGGGGGGTCCAGGCCCGTTTGAAAAATAATGCAACGTTGGGTCTGAAAAAAAACGATGCTGCCCCCCCCCCCTGGTTTTGGGTGTGAATTCAAACATCTAGTGGAGGGTTGCAGCACAGCACAGCACAGCACAGCGCAGCACAGCACAGCACAGCACAGCACAGCATGGCACAATATAAGCAAAAGCGCACCTTGATGCTGGAGTCGATGCTCGAAGACACGAGGCCAATCTCTGGCACCCACGTGCACTGGGACACCCAGTCCGTGTGGTCCTGAGGTGTGATGGGTGTGTGTGTGTGTGTGTGTGAGTGATGATGGTGTGTCATGTGCAAGATGAGTTGTGTGTGTCCACAACGATTAAGGAGGGATGGAGAGCAGGCAGGGAAGGGGGGAGGGGGGGGGGATTTTTGTTTTTTTGCATCCACCATGAGTGAGGAGGGAGGCAGAGGAGGGAGCGTGTGGTCCTGGCGTGTATGTGTGCGGGGGTTGGGGGTGAGTCATGGGTTTTGGGGTGTACACTAAGAGTGAGGATGGAGGGAGAGGATAGGGAGAGACCACCGTGCACTGGGACACCCAGTCCGTGTGGTCCTGATGTGTGAGGGTGTGTGGGTGGGGGGGTGGGGTGGGGGGGTGAGTGAGTGGGTTTTGGGTGTCCACTAAGAGTGAGAATGGAGGGAGAGGGGGGAGCAGGAGACCAACGTGCACTGAAACATCAAGTCCTTGTGGTCCTGATGTGTGGGTGTGTGTGTGTGGGGGGAAGGGAGTGATGGTTTGGGTGTCCACTAAGAGTGAGGATGGAGGGAGAGGAGAGGGAGAGACCACCGTGCACTGGGACACCAGTCCGTGTGGTCCTGGTGTATGAGGGGTGGAGGGGGGGGGGAGGTGATTATGTAGTTGTGTCCTGATGTGAGAGGGGGGGGGGGGGGGGGGGGGGGGCGAGGGCACATGATTGGTTTGTTGCTAACGTTTGCTCCTGCCTCCCCAGGTGCCAGGTTGGGTCAACGTAAGGTCCTTGATACGTTTTTGTCGTGCCGCGTGTGAGCTAAGAATAATGAGAGAGAGAGAGCAGTGTTGCAAATTCACTGCCGCCGGTCAAAATCAGTTCCAGAGCTCCAGACAGCAGGCACAAGGCCCGCCAAAAGGTCAAGCTAAAAAAGTAGCCCGCGTAGCGCCACCCACACTAGGTGGTGGGCGCCAAGCAGCACCACAGGTCACAGGCACAGCACCAAAACCCCTCCAGTGGGTGGAGGGCAGCCCACGGCAAACATGCGCGTTGCTGCAGCGATGCACGCGTGGGGTGGCGCTGGGTGGCACGCTCTCGCTCTCCCCTGCCTGATGCTTTGACACGAGGTCTCATGGGTGAACAAGACAAGTCGCACCTGGTGGATGTAGATGTAGTCCTGGTGCTCCTCTGTCGAGATGAGGTCGCGCGCTGGCCACTCCTACATGGGGTTGTGGGTGAGGAGGGGATTGAGGGTTTGGGTGCAACAGGTCTTGCATGCAGGTGTTAACAGGTCTTGCATGCAGGTTTAGGGTTTACAGGTTCAGCACAGGTTTAAGATGGGCGCACCCGGAGGACCCTGGGGTGTGACATGTCAGGTGTAGGCTGTAGCAGTGATCCTTGGGAAGGATTGAGCAATTAATTATTATTCCGCTTTTTCCCGGCTCTTTCCCCGCACAATTATTTTTTCCCCGCTTTTTCTCGGCACAGATATTTTTTTTCCCTGAGCGGAAAAGGAGAAAAGCGGAATAGCCTACAAAGCAATAATAAAAAATTAATAAAAAAATTAATAAAAAAAATCCGCTCAGATTCCGCTCCGAGCAGTATACTGCCATAGCAAGGATCACTGGGCTGAAAGTTGCCCAGCCGCACCTGCGATGTGGCAGTGCTTTCCTGTTCGGCTATACACATCCGTTTGGCTGTATTCCGGTTGTACTTTGACGTTGAAATCAGCTCAACCCATCCAGTGGATCATTCTGACAAGCCCGCCAGCATGACGGCTTGGCCTTTGGGGTCGCCCTGGCATGGCACGCCTATCATTTTACGGTACGTCCGACGCCTTTGATGGCGCACTTGTGTGTGTGTCTGTGTGTGTGCGTGTGCGTGTGTGTGTGTGTGTGTGTGTGTGTGTGTAGAGTGGATGGTCCCTACCTTTGTGCCGCACAGCAGCATGACGACGTGGCCCTTGGAGTCACCATACACAACCTGCTCTCCCGAGTCGTTGGACACGATGGTGAGCGCCTGGGGGACGCCCATGCCTGCGAGGTCGTGTGTGTGTGTGTGTGTGTGCGTGCGTGTGTGTGTGTGTGTGTGCGTGTGTGCGCATGCGTCATGTGTGTGCGTGTGTGTGCATGTGTCATGTGTGTGTGTGTGTATGTGTGCACATCAATCTTCCCACATACTGCCCCTCTCTTTATGTTCCGGCGCCCGGACGCCCAGATGCCTGGCAGGGTGGGTGCCATCACTTTGTACCGTGTCAACGCCCACGTGATGTTCACGTCTGTCCAGTTCATGAAGTGTCGTCAAGCCGCTTTACGAGAAGGCCGTCAAGGCACACGCTGAGGACCCTACGATCACTCCTCCCGAGCTCGCCGCCATCCTGAAGGCCAGGAGGCTCCCCCCCCAAGTGTCAACCCTAGCTAGGTTCCCACCGCTGTGGGACAGCATCTGCCGCGGGGCAGCTGAGGCCGGATCAGCCACACAACAGTAACCACGCGCTGCAAAACCACACTTGACAGTTTCTGATGACAGTTTTTTGGATCTCGCAAACAACCCCAAGCCCACGGATAAAATCTTGTACTAGCGCATATGTTTGGTCACCCGCTACTGAACGAACTTAAGATCCAAGGGTCCTCGACTCATGAAACGATTGCCGGGGGGTGCTTCAGCACTGGCAAGAGCCGTTATCTAGGTTGCCCGAGCGGTGGGAACTGTAACGTATCTCTCTCTGTGTGTGTGTGTGTGTGTGTGTGCGTGTGTGTGTGTGTGTGTGTGCGTGTGTGTGCGTGTGTGTGCATGTGTCGTACTTTGGGGCGCAGGCTTACTGCAAGGTGCTGGCGGTGCTCGAGGTGTGTGTGTGTGTGTGTGTGTGCGTGTGTGTGTGTGTGTGTGTGTGTGTGTGTCTGTGTGCGTGTGTGGGCGTGTTGGGGACGCCCATGTGCCTGCAGTGGCGGGCGAGGCGTCAGGTGTAAGAGACACGGCACCGAGGTGGGTAGTGGGTGGGTGCGGAGGGGGACGGGGGGTCTGCTCTCCTGATGATGGATTTTACAGTCGTGTGTGACGCGCCTACCGGCTAGCGTATTCGACCTTGCTCGGCGTAAAACGCCCGAGCGCTACAGACGGGTGGCTGGCTACTGGTGGTGGGGGGCTAGTGGGTCGGGGCTGGACCTAGACAGGGCACTCGGCCCCCAGATCTGAGTCCTCCCCGTGGGGGCACGGCCGGGGTTCACAAGCCCGCAGCGGCCTCCACCGTAGCGGCAGCAGAGGCTACTGAGTCGTTCGACACACACAGACGCACCTCCGCTCGCGTACACGCGCCCCTAGAGGTCGTACGACCCCCGGGTGGTCTCTTCGTATATGACACCGACATACGCACACGCATACACGCACACACACACACACACACAACAGACGCACGAACGCACCTCCGCTCGCGTACACGCGCCCCGACAGGTCGTACGACCCCCGGTTGGTCTCGTAGTAGGAGACTGCACGGTCGACAGTCGTGAATACGAGCTTGCGCGCCTGGCAGTGGTTGGGTTGGGTTGGGTTGGGGCGGGTTGGGGGGTGATCGGGGCATTGGACATGTTGGCTCCTCATGGCGTTGGAAACTGCATGGTCGGCAGTCGACAGAACACGAGCTTGCGCGCCTGGTGCAGTGCGACGGTGGTTGGCTTGGGATGTATTGGGATGGCATGAGATGGGCCGGGCTGGGGTGATTGGGGCAATGGACAGGGTGCTTCCTTTTGGCGATCGCATGGCGCAGCCCTGTCTTCACTTGTGAGCATGGGCTGAGGCGCCTGGTGCAGTGCGGCAGTGGTGGGGTGGGTTGGGGTGGGTTGGGGCGTGTTTGGGGGTAATGGAAATGGTGCTTCCTTTTGGCGATCGTACGGCGCAGCCCTGTCGACAGCCGAGGACACGAATGCTTGCGCGCCTGGCAGTGCGGCAGTGGCGCTGGTGGGGTAGGGTGGGACGGGTTGGGGGGTGACCGGGGCACTGGACATGTTGGCTCCTCATGGCGATGGAAACTACATGGTCGGCAGTCGTGAACACGAGCTTGCGCGCCTGGTGCAGTGCGGCGGTGGTGGTGGGGTTGGGATGTGTTGGGGTGGAACAAGATGGGTGGGGCTGGGTTGGGCTCGGTTGGGCTAATTCAAGGCATTGGACAGGGTGCTTTCTTTTGGCGATCGTACGGCGCAGACCTGTCGACGGTCGAGGACACAAGAGCTTGCGCAGGCGCAGTGCGGCAGTGCGGCAGGCGGCAGTGCGGCAGTGGCGCTGGTGGGGTGGGGTGGGGCGGGTCTGGGGATAATCAGGCCATTGGACATGGTGGCTTCTCATGGCGTGACACGAAACGGCTCACCAGTCTACTCCTATGTGGCAACATTGGGGTGTTGTTGCACCCAAAAGCACCTTTGAGCACACAGCCCACAGTCGAGGACATTCCTTTTGTTGAGATGAGGTGCGGCTGATACACCAGCAGTGGGCCTACGCAGCTATCTTGGCGCTTAGATGGATGTCAAGGCCCACTGCTGGTTTATCAGCCACGCCTCATCGCAACACCCGACCCATTTGCTGCATGAAGATGCAGTCTGTGATCCAAGACGACCCCATCGACAGCGTCTTTACATGCGCCATGTCCATCCTGTTCCACACGCGCGCTGCATAACCGCCACCTTTGCCCAAAGACCCACCCTCGACCAAAGACCCTACCAACCGACCGCCCACCTGCGGCATGAAGATGCAGTCTGTGATCCAGGACGACCCCAGCAACAGCGTCTTTACGTGCCTCGGGCCCATCTCGGCCCACAGGCGCTCTGGACAATCCTCACCTTTACCCAAAGACCAACCGAAACACCAACTACAGACCACACAGTCCACAGACCCTACTACCAACCTGTGGCATGAAGATGCGGTCGGTGATCCACGCCGACCCATTCCAACTGCATGTTGGCGTGCTTCAGGCCCATCCCGCCACACACATGCTGTGTGCGTGCTGTGCCTAACAGTAACAGTGACACGGGGTTTCCAGCTAAGCAGGCTACTCTTCTACTAGAGACACCCGCCGATACTCCAGCACACTTCAGTACTAGGGTACCGCCGGCTCCCGGCCGATAGACTACCGCTCAATGTGCCTAAACACCCACCAGAAAAAAAAGCTGACCGACCGCCCACCTGTATGAAGATGCAGTCTGTGGTCCACGACGACCCCATCGACAGCGTCTGTACGTGCCTCGGGTCCATCTCGGTCCACACGCGCTCTGCCCAAACACCCACCGAAACAAAAATAACCACACGCCAGCAGACCCACACCAATCGACCGCTTACCTGCGGCATAAAGATGCAGTCTGTGATCCATGACGAGCCCATCGACAGCGTCTTCACGTGCTTCAGGTCCATCCCGTTCCACAGCCGGAACGTGCCGTCGCGCGAGCACGTGATATACTTGTCGATCGGCTCGCAGTAGAGGATCTTGTCGACCGGCCCGCGGTGCGCGACGCCGATGTCGTTCTTATCGCGAAAATCCTGGGTGGGGGAGGGGAGGGGAGGTGGGAAGAGGGGGGTGGATCAGGAGAAGTAAGGAGAGCGGCCCGCGGTGCGCGACGCTGGTGTCGTTGTTGTCGCGGAAGTCCTGGGGGGGGGGGTTCAGGTGGTGGGAGGCCGTTGATTTACAGCCCGTCGGGCGCATGTGTAGGCGTGTCGGGTGTTTGGATTGCGAGGAGAGAGAGGGTGAGAGAGTAGTGTGACACATCCACTGCAGGCGGTCACAATCAGTTCCAAAGTTCCAGCGGGACTATCAGACAGCAAGCACAAGGCCCACCAAAAGGTCAAGCTACAAAAGTAGCCCACAGAAGCGCCACCCACACTAGATGGTGGGCGCCAAGCAAGCAGCACCGCAAGCCAGGCACCACACTCAGCCCTGAAGAGGGTGTGTCCAACGGGACGGCAGTGAACGCTGCCGATATCGTTCTTTTCACGGAAATCCTGGGGGAAGGAGAGGGAGGTGTTCGGGTTCGGGGGTGGGTGGGTGGGAGGTGTTTCGATCAGGAGTGGAACGGAGAGAGGATCTTGACGACCGGCCCGCGGTGCGCGACGCCCGGTGTCATTCTTGTCGCGGAAGTCCTGGCCCAGGACCCTTTTGACACACCCCGCATCGATCCATCTGAGTTTGGGGCCACTTGGGGCGGTTAATTTTGACCTTGGGCAACCCGACTGGGGGGAGGGGCATGTGTTGTGGTGTTTGTGGTGGTGACAGTGGTGTCCATTGGCTGAAGGAAGGGATTTGTGGGTGGGTGGGTGTTGGTGTGGAGGAGAGAGGGCGTGTCCAACGGGGCCGCTGTGCGTGCAACCGTTCATGGCGTTCTTATCGCGGAAGTCCTCGGGAGGGGATTTGGGGTGTGGGAGGGGTGTCTGGATCGGGAGCAGAAAGGAGAGATTGTGTCCGGAGTGTGTCCAATGGGGTCTCTGCGCGCAAACGCCAGTGTCTCTCTTGTCGCGGGAATCCTGAGGCCAGGATGGTGGGGGCGGTTGGGTTGGGCGCAGTCTTGGGGAGCCCAACGCAGTGGTTGGCACCATGCACGCACGCACACACACACACACACACACACACACGCGCGCACAAACACACACACACACACATACGCACACACCTGCGGGAACAGTCGCCAGTTTTCACTGCTGGCGCCGGCCTGCTCCTGCGCCCGCTCCAGGAACATGTAGTTGGTGAACTCCTCCCTGGGTGTTTTTTTGTTGGCGGTTGTTGGTTGTTGGTTGTTGTTGGTTGTTGGTTGGTTGGTGGTTGGTTGCGTTGGCGGCTGTCGGTTGGTTGGTTGGTCGGTTGACTGGTTGGTTGGTTGGTTGGTGGTTGGTGCAACCGCCTGCTCCTGCGCCTGCTTTAGGAACATGTAGTTGGTGAACTCCTCCCTGGGTGTTTTTTTGTTGGCGGTTGTTGGTTGTTGGGTGTTGTTGGTTGTTGGGTGGTTGCTCGTCGGTTGGTGCAACCGCCTGCTCCTGCGCCTGCTCCAGGAACATGTAGTTGGTATACTCCTCCCTGCAGCGGGTGCACGCACGCGCGCACATGAGGGGCAGTGATTCCCCTGCGAGCCGTATACCGCTCCGAGCAGGATTTCCCATTTCCCAGAAAACCACCCCACACTTAGTGGGAGAGGGCGTGGAGCGGTGCGTTGGAAAGCTGCTGCCGAGAGCAGCACAACGGCATGCGTTGCATGAAGACCCGCTGTGTATTGTGCCTGGTATGAGCGGTCAAAGTTTCTGGAGCCGGCAAAAAATCAATTACTTAAATCCTTCCCAGGGACCACTGATGAGGGGGCGCAATTGGACGATCAACGTCCACTGAAAAGTTAATCGCAAGGGCAAAATCCCCCCCCCCCCCTTCCCAATTCCCAACCAGTCCACCGTGCTGGCCCGCGTCCGCATTAGTGCGCTCAGATCTGCCGCACAACAGCCTCCCACCCCACCCCACCCCACCCCGACACCCCACCCCACCCCTCGTGCACTGTCAAGTTCATCGCAAAGGCTACCCCCCCTCCCCCCCACACACACACACCGTTCCCGATTCCCCACCAGTCCAGCCACCACCATCACCACCACACGCACACGCACAAACATCAACACACACACACACACACACACACACACACACACGTTCCCCACCAGTCCACCGTGCCGCCCGCGTCCGCGTCGATCTTCATGAACAGCTGCCGGATCTGCGCGTTGGTCAGCTTGCCGCCCAAGTGTGGGCCGAGCTTGTCAGTGAACTCGTCGATATCCAGTTCACCGGAGCCGTCATCGTCCGCAGCCTGCAGAGTTTGTGTGTGCGTGTGCGTGTGTGTGGGGGGGGGTGCGTGTGTTTGTGCATGTGTGTGTGTGTGTGCCCCCCCCCCCTTTGCACCAGCACCTGCGGGCAACCTGGGCTCACACGCCCCCTGCAAAGGCGTGCACTGTCAGGCCCCACGCACAATGCATCACCCCATTGTTCCCACACGGTGTGCGCGTGAACTCTGACTATGTGTTTGTGTGTGTGTGTGTGCGTGTGTACGTGTGTACATGTGTGTGTGTGTGTGTGTGTGTGCGTGTGTGGTGTGTGTGTGTGTGTGTGTGTGTGTGCTCACGCGCGTGCACGCAGCTTTGCGGATGGCTGTGCCCACGCCTAGCTTGCTGCTTTCTGCGGCAGTGTGGCCTGGGATGGCAGGGTGGCGTGTGGCTCCAAGCGACCAGGGCTCTCACGCGCATGGACTCACAAATGCCCATGCAGGCCCATGCACGCGTTGGCATGCTGAGCAACCCCTCCCCCACCTCGAAGATGCGCTTGAGCTCCTTGAGCTGGTCCAGGTTGATTTCATCGTTCGTGTCCTCCTCTCCCGGCGCGGGGCCAGACATTGCTGCCTTGGCGCTTCACCACACTCGCTAGATCAAACAGCACACTACTCCGCCTGACTAGTGTGCCTGCACACTAGTCTGTTGCCGCACTTCTTCGTAGTGCGCAGGCCAAGCGCGGAGTTGGGAGTCCAGCTGTTGCTCAAAAAAGTCACAGACGATTCACAGGGTGTGAGGGGTCGCCCGATTGACGTCAACTACCGGTGCGTTACACTCACGTGATCAGGTGGCTGATTTTGCTCACACAAGATGAAAGTGAGGATTGGTGTTGCTCGATTGACGTGCCACCCTGTGTTCCCCTCGGTGGTACCATCATCATGCCGATGTTTTCGTCGTGTTCTGGGATGCGGATACGGGTGAAGCTGGCCCCTGGGGTGTGCACCACCAGCCGCTTGGGCCTCCTTGCCCCTAGTAGCATGTCCACGCGCGTGGGCAGCACCACACGCGGCAAGACCACCTCCACCAGCTCCAGGACAACTAACAAGAGCAAGCGCGACGCGCCGATGAAGAGCTCGAACAAAGACAAGCGGTACACGTTTATTACGGGTTTCCCGTTTCCTCTGGGGCCCGTCTTTCAGCGCGACACGCTGCGGCGAGAGGTGGGCAGATCGAGACGTCCGCAGCTTGAGATGGGTCGCATTCGGCAGCACAGCACAGCATCGCGCGCGCGCGCGCGGTCCTCCTCCTGTGAGGATGAGGCGCTCAGCGCGATGTTTGTGACACACGCGCCATTGCTATGCAGACGGAGCATCACCATACCAGATTGCATGTTGGGGGGCAAGGGGAGGGCTGGGGGTCAGAGCCTGAGCTGGCGCATGGGCGCATGGCAGCCCACCAGCTTGCATGGGAACGCATGGAGGGAGCCCACCAGCCACTTTCAAGGCAGGGCCTGAACCTCCACCTCCGCACGCACGCAGGTTGAGCGCGGCTCCATCTGGGTCTTTGAGCAGACGCAGGCGCTGGTGTGTGTGTGTGTGTGTGTGTGTGTGTGTGTGTGTGTGTGTTTTGTAGCTTGACAGGCGTACTACTGCGACGGTGGCGGTCTGTGCCCTCCCGCTCGCCGTTCATCACCATGCCCGGTGCATGTGTTGTCATGTGCATGACATATGCACGTGTTAGTGTGTCTGTGTGTGTTTGTGCATGTGTGTCACTTCACACCCCATGTGTGCCTACGGCAGGAGGACTTCTCTGTGTACACGCCCGTGCGCATGACCTGCATTAAGCTGTGTGTGTGTGTGTGTGTGTGTGTGTGTGTGTGCGTGCGTGCGTGCGTGCGTGTGTGTAACTTCACACACCCCATGTGTGCATACGGCAGGAGGACTTCTCTGTGTACACGCCCGTGCGCATGACCGTCATCAAGCTGCGGAGCGGGGGGCTGTGGATCCACGCACCGGTCGCACCGACGGCAGAGTGTGTGCGGCTGGTGGAGGAGTTGGGCTGCCCGGTGAGGGACACGCACGCGTGGACACACACACGCACATCCGCACGTTCGTGCCCGTTAGCTTGCTTGTGTTCATGGCTAGCGACGAAATCATGGTGTGTATGTGGGTGTGAGTGCTTGTGCACGTGCCAACGGCAGAGTGCGTGCGGCTGGTGGAGGAGCTGGGGTGCCCGGTGAGCGCATGCACGTGGCCACACACACACACACGCACACACACGCGCGTGGACACACACCCACACGTGCGTGCTTGCTTGTGACCATGCGACGAATGCATGGCTGTGTGGGTGTGCGTGCTTGTGCACGCACCGACGGCAGAGTGCGTGCGGCTGGTGGAGGAGCCAGGCTGCCCGGTGAGCACGCGCATGGGCACAGCCACCACCCAGCAACAACAAACACATGACTACACGAGCGCGAGCCGTACGCACCGGCAATGCCTGCGCTAGCACTGATTGGACACACACACACACAGACACTCGCACGTATAGGCGCAAATGCGTGCTTACGTGTGTCCATGTGCCGACTCGATGGCGATGATGATGACGTTTAGGGGGGGGGAGGGGGGGGGGGCTGGACGCGCGCGGACACACACGTGTGTGCATGCATGCACACACACACACACACGTGTGCGCACACACGCACACACAAGCACACACCGTTTGCACACACACACACACACACACACATGCACACACGCATACACACGCACGCACACACGCGCACACACACACACACACACAAACACACTCCTATGCACAGGTCGAGTACATCGTGCTCCCGACTTTTGCGTACGAGCACAAGGTCTTTGTCGGCCCTTTCTCGCGCGCTTTCCCCGACGCAGAGGTGTGGCAGTTGCATGGCAGTCATTTCGCAGTTACCAGGCGGTCACTAGGCAGTTACTAGGCAGTTACAAGGTCTTTGTCGACCCTTTCTCGTGCGCATTCCCCGACGCAGAGGTGTGGCTGTTCTCCATCTCTCTCTCTCTCTCTCTCTCTCTCTCTCTCTCTCTTTCCCTCTCGTTCTCTCTCTCTCTCCCTCTCCCTCTTCCCTCCCTCTCTCTCCCTCTCTTTCTCTCTCTCGCATCCACCCAATGGCAGTTACTTGGCAGCTGCTAGGCAGTTACTAGCAGTTACTAAGATGTCGGCCCTTTCTCGTGCGCGCTTTCTGACGCCAAGGTGTTCATTGCATGGCAGTTGCTTGGCAGCTACTAGGCAGTTGCTGCTGCTGATGATGATGATGATGGCGGATTTTGCAGTTGTGTGTGACGCACCGACAGGCAGCGTATTGCTAGGCAGTTATTCGGATGCCCGCCGAGGCAATGACCTCCTTGTGTTGGCAGTTGCTTGCCATTTACTTGGCATCTGCTCGGCAGTTCCTTGGATGCAGGCTTGCCCTCGCACACGCTCACACACACACACACACTCACACGCACGCGCACACACACACACAAACACCTCCGTTCAGGTGAGCGTCACGCCCTTCCAGTAGAGTCGTTCCCTGTCGACCTCCAGCCGCCTTGGGTTTCTGGTTTCTCTTGTGGCCTGTTTACAGCACAGTTTCATCCACACACACACACACACACACACGCACACACACACACGCACACACACACACACACACACTCTGTACAGGTATACGTCACGCCCTTCCAGTGGTCGTTCCCGGTGAACCTCCCGAACCAGTTCTTCGGGATAAACCCCGCTGGTGAGTAGGCTGCTGCCGGGTACGCATGTGTGCATGCACGCATGACCGCGTGGAATGTGTGGCTCATGCATGCGTGCGGCGCGAGCGAATGCGTGCGAGTGTGCGTGCATGGGTGTGTCCACGTGTGAGTGTGTGCATGCATGAGCGCATGCACGCAAACATGTCCCTTTACCCCCTGCTGGAGCTTCGAGATGTCAGCAGGTGCAGCGGTGATTCGCCTGCTCCCCCCCCCCTCTCACACACACACACACACGCGCACACACACACACACACACACACACACGCCCCAGGCGAGCTCACGCCCACCGAGGAGGGCATGCCATGGGCGGACGAAGTTGGGCAGCGGCTGTTACTCCCTCCCCCCCCCTCTCTCACTCTCTGACACACACACACACACACACACACACACACACACACACACACAAAAAACGCCCCAGGCGAGCTCACGCCCACCGAGGAGGGCATGCCATGGGCGGACGAAATTGGGCAGCGGCTGCTTCTCCCTCCCTCCATTGGCATCGGCAACTATGCGCGCCAGCCCGAGTGCGCGTTCTTCCACAAAAAGTGAGCAGGGCACACACCCACACATGTATATATAGAGAGAGAGACCACACATACATAGGGTTGTGGGGAGCCGTACATCTTGCCCTGAAATGTACGTACGTACGCTGTTTATACGTACATCCATACATACGCTGTACATCCGAACATACGCACCAGTGGGAGGACGCTCGGCACACTCACAGCTGCCTCGTACATCAGTCAATGTGGGAGTGAAATATGCCATTTGAAAGCTGTATTTACGGGGAGCATCGCTACTTTCAGAGTGGTCATCATGCACGCTGCGATTTTCAATTAAGTAAGTACTGGTTGGGGCTCGATTAACGGAGGCGCGTTCTCGTCGCCGAGCCCTGGACCCAGCAATGCAGCGCTGCTGGTGACGAGGATCTCCGTGCCGCTGACGAGCGGGGTAAAATACGACTGGCCCGGCTCCTGCTAGACTGCCCCTCGGTGGAACACTTCAGGAGCGGCTTGCCCGGCGCTGCCATGGCTTGGCGAGTAGCCGCGGCGCTGCCGCGGCCCGTGCTGGGAGACGGCCCTTATCCTCCCCCCATGCAGGACGCCATGCGGCACCGATCTCGACGAGTTGATCGACGAGCGGAAGAGCTGCCACCCGTCAATGCATGCTGGACATTGGTCAAGATGGCTGCCCGTGGAGGCGGGCTACCATCACGGCTTCAGCGGTGGCGACCGCCGAGGCAACACAGAAAAAAAAATCCGCTTCACCAATTGCAGCGTTCGTCACCGCGCTCATCCTCGGGGTCGCTCGTCTGCCGGTGACTGGCGTTGGAAGGCCTTCAGGCAGCCTCCATGACAACTCTGTCGTCCATGCACCCCTGGAGGGTGGGACCTGGCCATGCATGAGGCATGGGGCGCCGGCTGAGCCCCATGCAAACGAGAGCTGGACAGCCATGCACTGCCAGGCGGGGACCGTTCCAGTCAGCGCGAGTCGTCTCTGCCGGCTTGACTGGCCACAAGGCCACTACTGTGACCCTGAGGAAGGTCCTCTCCTATATGCTCCTTGCCAGACATGTCTCTCAGAGACCGCTGTTTGGGGTAGTCTAGCCGGCTGGAGCGGTAGTCTATCGGCCGGGAGCCGGCGGTACTCTAGTACTTAAGTGTGCTGGAGTATCGACGGGTGTCTCTAGTAGAAGAGTAGCCTGCTTAACTGGAAACCCCGTGTTACTGTAAGTACTGGTCAAAAGTAATGTTGATGCACGAGCGGCTGCGTGCCTTGCGGGAGCTCAGTGCCCCGCGACTCTCCTCCTCCCTTCCCCTCCCCTTCCTCCTCCCCTCCTCAGTTTAGTCCACGACCTGGAAGCTCATCTCCTCACACGCGTTGTCCTCCACGTTCACAATCTTGCTGCCGCCAGTGTTGCAAGTTAGGGCTAGTGAGGACTAGTGAGGGCTAGTGATACGCGCGCGCGCATGCCTGGGCGCCATGCGGTCATGCACATGCACCATCCATGCCCCCCCCCCCCCCTAACAAGTACATCGCTTATATGCATCTCGAATAGTGTCTGCAAGTAGCGGGAGAGGACGGGGGCCAGTTGACGAGCCGCGGCAGTCCGATGTGCAAGAAAGATTCACACTTCCGGCTCAAGGTCGCTCCACCTCGGAGGACAGACCAGCAGGCCCCCAGATGGTATAGCGACGGTCCGATGGCATACATCTTCCCCTGAAATGTACGTACATACGGCGTATTGTACGGATGTACGGATATACGTTTGTGCGCCTCCCCACAACCCTATACATACACAAACATGCCCTCCATTGGCATCGGCAACTGTGCGCGCCAGCGCGAGTGCGCGTTCTTCCACAAAAAGTGAGAGGCAAAGCGTGTGTTCTTCCACACACATAATGAACACGCAAAACACGCCAGTGGCTCCGCTCAGTATCTTCCACAAAAAGTGAGCGGGCAGTGGGTGAGCACACTCAGCGAGAGAGAGAGAGAGGGAGAGAGAGAGAAGAGAGAGACAGAGACCAGACACACCATCAGCATCGGCAAACCATGTGCGCCTGCCCAAGTGTGCGTTCTTCCACAAAAGGTGAGCACACTCAGCGAGAGAGCGAGAGAGAGAGGGAGAGAGAGAGAAGAGAGAGAGACAGAGACCAGACACACCATCAGCATCGGGAAACCATGTGCGCCTGCCCAAGTGTGCGTTCTTCCACAAAAGGTGAGCACACTCAGCGAGAGAGAGAGAGAGAGAGGGAGAGAGAGAGAAGAGAGAGACAGAGACCAGACACACCATCAGCATCGGGAAACCATGTGCGCCTGCCCAAGTGTGCGTTCTTCCACAAAAGGTGAGCAGGGCACACAGAGAGAAAAAGGGAGAGAGAGAGACAAGAGAGAGAATGAGAGAGAGACATAGGGAGAGACACGAACACACATGCGATTGAGTGCGCGTTCTTTGGCAAGACGTGAGCGGGCCAAATACTGAGAGAGGGACACACACACACACATACACATACCCACACACACATGCACGCACGCACACATACACGAGTGTGCGTTCTTCCACCGAAAGGGAGCAGGCCATGGATAGGGACGTAACGCGAGAGTAGGGAGAGAGACCGCACACACGCGCGCACACACACACACACACGCACACATGCAGGTCCAGGACGCTGCTGGTCACCGACGCCGTCATCATGCTCAACGACGACGTCCCAGGCATCATCCCACTGCCAGCGCTGCTCGAGTCCGCGCGAGACAGCTGGCTGAACCGGTTCCGCGCGGGCGGGCGCACGCGCGAGGAGGTCAAGGTTGGTGTTCAATGTTTCCGCTTGCCATCCCACACCTCGCAAAAGTGAATTTTCGGGGTGAACTGCGCGCAAGTTCCGACCCAAAAAGTGTGAAGTCGTCACTCTCGCTCGTCTCGCCGAAATGTCGCCCCAGGTGGTGTGAGCTGGAAGCCAGCCGTGAAGCCTGTGGTGAGCCATCATTTCTGAAGATCCTAAGCGGAACCACTTGCTGTTACTGTTACTGTTACTGTTACTGAAGATCCTAAGCGGAACCACTCCCTGTTACTGTTTACTGTTGCGGTTGCCCAAGCGGAGCCACTTAGTAGGTTGGTGATGCTCAGCGAAGAGAGAGGAAGATGTACAGCCGCACCCGCGCCCACCGCCACCGCACATGTCTCCTTCTCCCCGCCCCCCCACCCCCACCCCCATGTACATTCTCCCGTCTTACTTCTTTCCTTGTCTTTCGCCTGCTGAGCCACGCAGCCTCTGTTTGTCTGCCTGGTCAGTTGCTATCCCTTAGCATCGCGCCACAAACTCCTGCACGCTCGCCCCCGTCCCTCTCCGCTGTCCCCACACCCAGGCCATCGCATACACCGAGCAGCAAGAGGACAAGCTTGAGAACCGCGTGCGCGGCTACCGCCGCATGTGCCTCCTCGTCCTGTACTTCAATCCCAGCGACCTGCTGCGCCCGGACGCCTCGTGGGAGGCCATCTCTGACCGGCTCATCTGCCCGCCCGTCGTCGAGACGCTCGTGTATTCAAAGTTCAAGCCGGCGGTGAGCATGATGCGCCAAGCTTGTAAAGTAACCGTTAGGTAACCTAGGACAACTAGGACTCACCAGGGCGCCTTGTGGGGCGCCATCTCCGACCGGCTCGTCTGCCTCGCATCCACACACGCACGTACACACACACACACACACACAGGTGCGCGCGTGGGTCGACTCAATCACCACGGACTGGGCCTTCAACAAGGTCATCCCCGCGCACTTTGCCGCACCGGTGCGCACGACGCCGTCCGACTTCCGCCGCGCGTTCGCGTTTGCGTACGAGGGCATCAGTGGCGGAGGCCCAGGTGCGAAAAATCGGGGCGGAGGCCGAGGGGGGGAGGCGACAATTTTCATGCTTTCCGCCTCCACGCCCTGTCCCCTGAGCTTAGCCCAGGCGACTGGAGACTAAGGTCTCTAGGTTTGATGACTCCACTTTAGTCCAGGCCGTTACTCATGCCCCGGGGTCCTCCGGGCGTGTTCCTGTAAACCCTGTGAAACCTGACTGCGCCTCTCCCCCACCACACCCACCCCCACGTCCTGTCCCCCGACCGCAGACCAGGAACGGGCAGACGGCGGTGCTGGCGCGGGAACAAGCGCGCGTGGCGGCGGGAATGGCAGCGACGGGAGTCGCGCCGCTCCCGAGGCTGCGGCGGCTCCGACGGGCCCGGCGGGGCTCCTCGCGGGGCTCTTCGCATGGCGTGGTCAGGACGGCAGCGGCGGCAGCGGGGCGGAGGAGCCGCCGCGCCGCGTGGTCGAGTTCCCCGAAGCCGACATCAAGGTGTGGGGTTTACAGGTTTTACACCAGGGTCCTCTTCGCCGATCAGATTGCCGATGAGGAGAACGCCCGTAGGGCGGTTTGCAGTAACGGAGCGCAAGGGGCGTTCGGAAAAGCCGAAAACAAAAATGAAACAAATTAAAACAAAAGCCAAAACAGCCAAAACCCGGAGAAAACTCAGGGAGCTCTCCAGGTCAGGGCGCCGCATGGTCAAGTTCTCCGAAGCCGACATCAAGGTGTGGGTGTGGTACTCCGGGTACCGAAACCAATATAGTACTCTGGGCACCGAAACCAATGTTGTACTCTGTGGATCGATAGATGCGGTACTGTGTGTCACAGATAGCGATCAGGGGTCTGGGCGCCGTGACGCGCTGTCTATATGACCTACTACACGTGTGGCGTGCTGCGTGTGTGTGCTCCCGTGTGAGCTCGTGTGTATGCTAGCGAGCGTGCATGCGTGTGTGCTAGCGAGCGTGCGTGCGTGCGAGCGAGTGCGTGTGAGCGTGTGTGCGTGCGTGTGCGGCGATCTTAGTAACTGCCCCCCCCCCTCTCACACATACACACACACGCATGTTGGTGCAGCAACTGACTCCACGCCTCCCCCTCCCTCCCTTCCTCCTGATACCCCTCCACTCGCAGACGCTGCGAGACCTCAACTGGCTACTTCTTGCAAGCGGGCTCGTGCGCCCAGTCAACAAGTAGTCATGGCGATGGATGTTGCAGGCAGCGACGGCTCTGAAGGCGTGTAAGACCATGCTCGGCCCTCCAGTCATAACGGGATGGAGAGTAGTAGGCATCGTCGCCTGGCTGGCTGGCTGGCTGGCGCTGGCAGTGGCTGTGGTGAGGAGGCTGGCTGGCTGCAGCTACCAGCGCTGGCAGTGGCGGTGGCGAGGAGGCTGCATGTGCGACACCTGTGGGCGCGTGCGTATAGGCAAGCTAGGCCTCTCGCCGCGCTGCTCATTGTGTTGATTTGTTGGTGCGGTCTTCCAAAAAGGCTCAAAGAGGGTTGCAATTGCGAGTTGCAACTGGCATGCGGTGCGAGCTCGAGCAACCATCCAGTTGTGCCGCAAGGGTCGCATGCTCGGTGCCGACGACCACCTGTGTGCAGCAGCACCCGAGGGGTCCGCCAAGGGGTGTACTGCCGCTAATGTATGCTCGGTGCCCGCGACCATCTTTGTACAGCAGGACGTTGCTGCCAGGAGGGGGAGGGGTACTGCTAATGTTGCCGCTGTCGCTGCTGTCTCCCGTGTCACGTCCACTGCCAGCGGTCGCAGAGGCTGTTTACAGTTTACAGTGATGATGAATGTAACAGTCAGGGACACCTCTAAAGGAGGATAAAACCATGCTCGGTACGTAGGCACTTATGACCCGAGCTCCTTAATGAGATGGCTGGCTGTTGGTGGTGGGGAACCCCCACCCTGTACAGAGCGTGGGTGCACTTTCAGGTCCCCTACCGCTGCGGCACACTCTGCCAACACGTCGCGCCATCCCGGGGTTAATCCCAGCCATCCTAGCTCAAATCCTGGCCATCTTAGGCGATATCTTGGGAGGATATGGGATTGCCAAGATTGCCAAGATTGCCAAGATTTGGACCAGGATCGTCAGGATGCTGCTTTTCAGGGGTTTTAGGATTGCGACAACCGCCAGCAGGATTTACATTATTCAAATCCTACGCATCCTGAATCCCCAGGATTTCGTCGAAAGTCAACGCCCCCGCGCCCAACTCCGAGCCGTAAAACGCCGTAGTCCTCGCGGCCAACGCCGTCAGCGCCTGTAGCGACGTCTCGCGCGCCTGTCGACGCCCCCCTCTCGCCCTTGTCCGATGCTCCCGCAAAGCGGACGCGACCCAGCGAAGGTTCTTGTTAGCCTTGGGCCCTGAGGGGAGCAGCATAAAACGAGCTCAGGTCCCGCGCAATGTGCATGGTGCCTCGCGCACTACGCAGACACAAACACACCGCCCCAATCTGCGGTGCTCTCAGCCTCCACCAGTGGGGTACCCCCGCACGCACATGCATGTCACCTGTGCACTGCATGCACTCATCCCTGTCCCCGCACCTTGTCAAAACGGGTCCCTGCTGTTAACGTTGCAGTCCTGCAGAGACACCAGGTCCTGTGAGGAGGGGGGAGGGGGCAGCATGGGAGCTGTCAGTCATGCAGCGTGCGTATCCAAGGGGAGGTTCAGTGGTGTGCACGAGCAGCACGCCCCGCACGCACATGCATGATGCGCATGGTCCCCATGCACGGATCCATGCAATGATCCGTTTCACCAAACCCGCACACCACCCCCCTGTCTGCGGGTCAAGCCCACTCCACATGGTCACCGGCCCCGGGGGGAAGCCCAGCGCATGGTCACAATGATGCGCATGGCAACCATGCAAGGATCCCCCGGCACTGCATGCACTCGTGGTCCCCGCACCTGCAGGCCAGCTGGTCCCCTGGGTCCATGCTTGAAGGACTTTGCAGTCAAGAGACCAGGGCCCTGCGCATGGGGGCAGGGGCAGCATGGCAGCTGTCATACGCATGCATGCAGCACATGGAGGTCGCGGCCCAGGCTGCCTCGCCCAGGCACGATCGAGCAGCGCAATTCTCTCACCCTGTTTCGTCTCCATCAGCTTCGCGAAGCTCTCCTCGTCAACATCCTCGGATGTCGCAGTTGGACCCAGCTTACGTCGGGCAACGCCGCATGCTGGCGTCGGCGATCGCAGCCGAATTCGACCCTTTCATGAGGACAGCACGCGCGACTCGCAGTCACCCAACCTTCAAGCGGCCACGAGCTTTGTTTCATGCGCCGAGTTGTGCTCGCGGCCGAAGGCGTCCGTGCACGCCACCCTCCAGTTAATCGCCTTCTGAGGGCCTGGGAGGGCCATGGTGCTGCGATGTTTCAACAAGATTTCAAGTGCGCATTGTATGAACACTCCACACCACACATCGCATGGCAACATGTCGCCATGGGATGTGTGGCGAAGAAAGTGCGACGCGCACTCGTGACGCAAAACGGCACCGCTGCTATGGAGCCCTCAGTGGTGCTAGAGAATGACGTGTCCGAGTGCGCCTTCTGAGGGCGATTTGTACATGTGACTTGTGTGGAAAGGAAAGTAAGGACTTACGAGAGAGAGAGAGAGTGAGATATGCACCAAATATATGGGGAACATATATGCGGGTCCTTGATAGGGAGGTGTGGTGGGAGTGAGTTAGGGGCGTGTCGAGTGTGGACATCGGCTCGTATCCCGCTTTTGACTCTCAGACCATGTGAGTAGTCTTTCTTGGCAGTTTGTCACAACGGGGGGCTGTGCTGGGGGGCTGTGTGTGAAAGACTTGCTGACTGTTGCTGTTTGGGCCTTGTGTTTTTACTCGGGGTGGGCGCTCCCGTTGTGTTATGCTTTCGACGACGACGACCACATGTATGCTGAAGGCCGCATCCACCGGCCGCGTCCACCGGCTGCGTCCACCGGCCCGCCTCCACCGGCCGCATCCTCCGGCCGCGCCCACCGGCCGCGTCCACCGGCCCGCGTCCACCGGCCCGCGTCCACCGGCCGTATCCACCGGCCGCGTCCAGGCGGGGCCCGAGGAACTCAGTTTTTTTGTGTGTGTGCTACCTGCCGCGTGAAGAGGGGGTGCAAAGGTTAAGCATGACTAAGAGAGAAGTTCTGAAGCCCCGCCAACCGAAGGGAGGTTGCCTCACTGCAGCGCCACCCAAGCTTAGTGGCGGGCGTAAAGCAAGCAGCGCCACAGTGCAGGCTTCACACGCAACCCGTGTTTGGAGAGGGTGCTCAATCCAAGTATGAAGGGACCTGGAAATCCCCTACCCTACTCGTCCACTCGTTCAGCCACCGCGTGTCGAGGGGGTTGAGTGCGCGCCGCACGCCCAGTAGGTTCGGCATATCCCACAGCACTGGTACTGGCGGCGGTGCGGCTGGCTAAAGGGCGTGGCATGAAGCCACCCTCCGTGCATCGCACCGCGGTAAGCACAGCGCCACGTGGAGATATTGCGGCAGTGTGCGTGAGTAGGAATTGGGCAGTTTTGAGTGCGTGCACACCAAGTAAAAATAGCACGGTCAGCACCCGCCCACCACCTGTGCCTTATTCTGGTGTCGCGCCATTTTTGAGTGCGTGCACGCCAAGTTTAACCAGCACGGTCAGCACCCGCCCACCACCTGTGCCTTATTCTGGTGTCGCGCCATTTTTGAATGCGTGCACGCCAAGTTAAACCAGCACGGTCAGCACCCGCCCACCACCTGTGCCTTATTCTGGTGTCGCGCCATTTTTGAGTGCGTGCACGCCAAGTTAAACCAGCACGGTCAGCACCCGCCCACCACCTGTGCCTTATTCTGGTGTCGCGCCATTTTTGAGTGCGTGCACGCCAAGTGAAAACAGCACGGTCAGCACCCGCCCTCCACCTGTGCCTTATTCTGGTGTCGCGCCATTTTTGAGTGCGTGTTCTGAATTCATTCGGTTTTTTATTTGATTCATTCGTTTTTTTCATTCCGTGTTTTGCTCTTACTGTGAGGTGCAGGTCGTTGAAGCCCTGGTTGGTTTCGTGAATCATTTTTTTTTGGCTACGTGTACGATTGGTGGTCAGTATTGTTGTTTTTACGTATCTTATCAACTCATCGTGGCTGTGTTATGCTCCACACTCCATGTGCTATGGCACGCTTGTTGTGTTGTACTCCTTGTGTTGTGAGGTTGGATGGCTAGAGGGCATCCTGGCGTCATGTCACGAATCCCAAGTGTCCTGGGTGTCCTGTCACAAATCCTGGCATCCTACAGGCACCTGCACCAGGATGCCCAGGATGTGGCTGGGATTCATCCGAGACGCAAACACTGCTGCTGGTCCGCTCCATGTTTTGACCAGTCAAATGTGTCGCACAATACCCCTGAACAACGCCTGAAGGCTGTGTGGTGGCAGGGAAGCTGCGCGACGCGACAACCTGGCGCCATCCTGTTTGACCGTCCAGGACGTTCAAAGTATCAGGATATTGGTCTGGGATGCCAGGATTTGCCCAGGATGTGCGAAAAATGGGTGTGGGACGACGCTCTTCCAGTACGGCCGTTCCGTGTTTTGACCAGCCAAAGGCGTCGCACAATACCCCTAGACAACGCCTGAATCGCCGCGGGGCGGCGGGGAAGCTGCGCGACGCTCAAATCCGCTGTAATCCCACAACCCCTCGTGGGATGACCAATTCAGCTCGAGACGAGTGTGGGATGGCTCAGGATCCCATTATATGCACCAGGATGGCCACAGGATGGTCGCAGGATGACGCAGGATTGGGGGGTCGTTTGCAGAGTGGCAGCAAGCGCTTATTGAAGGAGGTGAGCACATGTGGGAAACAGTGACGAGAGGCAGGTGCATCGCCAAATGCCGAAAGAGAGACGTCCCCGTGGGGAGAAAGGCTAAGACGTGTTCTGGAAGGATAGATAAGTGTGCGACAAATGAGACGTTGGAGATGGGCCAGACATGCCATGGAAGGATGAAAGTGTGGAAAAGACGGGCCAAAATCTTTGTCGTGTCCATGGGAGATTTATAAATGGGATTTACACCAGCTTGCACAGGATTCTCAACCTGCAACTCTTAACTCGGCTCTGAGCATAAGCCCACCCCAGGGTGGGGGCCACGGGGGGTTGGTTGGTCCCTGCCCTACCATTTTCACAACACCTGAGGCGGCGCCTGAGGCGTCCCATTCCATGGCGCGGATCAGGCGGCGCCTCAGGCGCTCCGACCGCCTGAGGCGCCGCCTGTGGCGCACCCCTGATCGCCTCAGGCGTCGCCTCGGGCGTTATCCAAACCACCTCAGGCGCCACACCGACCGCCTCAGGCGCCCACCACCGCCTGAGGCGCACCCCGGACCGTCTCAGGTGTTATGACTGCATTCCATGGCGCGGATCAGACGTTGGGATTTTGGTAGGGCTGTGGGGAGTCTCCTAAACCTTAAGGGGGCTGGGATCCCATCAGGATAAGAGTCTAGGGGGCAGCAGGAAAAGCAGAGGGAGAACGGGGTAGCCGCACGCGCAGCGCTGCTAGCAGCCGCAACAGCAGCAGCAGCAGCACCTGTGTAACTAAACAAGCGCGGTGGCTGGCACGTCGAGCCTGCTGGAGTTATATGGCTCGGGATGATAGGCGCGTCCATAAGGGCCCCAACAGCAGGTTGGGCGTGAGCCGCCTGCTGATGAACGCCCTCTGTACAGGTTTCGTGTGTACGTCAGTACTGAGTTACTTAATTTTATGGGGTGTTGAAAGTGGTGCTGTTTCAACACTGATTCCCTGTTGAAACGGGGGTGTTGTTTCAATTGGGTTTTCAATAGAGTTTCAACAGCGTTTCAACAGCTGTTGATTCAACAGCATTTCAACAGTACAGGCATGCTGATTCAACAGCATTTCAACACCTAGGACCGTGTTGTTTCAACAGCATTTCAACTGGCGCTCGACAGGCCCTCAACACACGGATTCTGACTGGCTTCAGTGGCACGCGCTGGCAGGTAATGTTGTAGTGCGAGCCGGCATAGGAACATGTTACAGGAGAGGTCAGTGCCTGTGTGGGGAGACCTAGAGGTGTGCACCGGCACGCCCGCCACACTACGCAGCCCGAGGTGGCACCTCTTCAACAACACCGCTCTAAACGACGAAATCGTGTTTAGAACCTGTCAATGAACTGGCCATGGATGATGCAGTAACAGTAACACGGGGTTTCCAGCTAAGCAGGCTACTCTTCAACTAGAGACACCCGCCGATACTCCAGCACACTTCAGTTACAGTTACAGTTACAGTTACAGTTACATCGGCTTTCCAGCAAAGACTACTAGCACACTTCAGTACTAGAGTACCGCCGGCTCCTGGCCGATAGACTACCGCTCCCGCCGGCTAGACTACCCCAAACAGCGGTCTCTGAGAGACATGTCTGGCAAGGAGCATAAAGGAGAGGACCTTCCTCAGGGCCACAGTAGTGGCCTTGTGGCCAGTCAAGCCGGCAGAGCCGACTGGCGCTGACTGGAACGGTCCCCGCCTGGCAGTGCATGGCTGTCCAGCTCTCGTTTGCATGGGGCTCAGCCGGCGCCCCATGCCTCATGCATGGCCAGGTCCCACCCTCCAGGGGTGCATGGACGACAGAGTTGTCATGGAGGCTGCCTGAAGACCTTCCAACGCCAGTCACCGGCAGACGAGCGACCCCGAGGATGAGCGCGGTGACGAACGCTGCGATTGGTGAAGCGGATTTACTCTGTGTTGCCTCGGCGGTCGCCACCGCTGAAGCCGTGATGGTAGCCCGCCTCCACGGGCAGCCATCTTGACCAATGTCCAGCATGCATTGACGGGCGCCAGCTCCTCCGCTCGTCGATCAACTCGTCGAGATCGGTGCCGCATGGCATCCTGCATGAGGGGAGGATAAGGGCCGTCTCCCAGCACGGGCCGCGGCAGCGCCGCGGCTACCCGCCAAGCCATGGCAGCGCCGGGCAAGCCGCTCTTGAAGTGTTCCACCGAGGGGCAGTCTAGCAGGAGCCGGGCCAGTCGTATTTTACCCCGCTCGTCAGCGGCACGGAGATCCTCGTCACCAGCAGCGCCGCATTGCTGGGTCCAGGGCTCGGCGACGAGAACGCGCCTCCGTTAATCGAGCCCCCATGAGGATGATGCATAGCAGCTGAATACCGGGCTGGACGAGGCGTCCAAAGGTCGCACACCGATGAGCTTAGTACAAGTAACCACCAAAACAGCCCAAAGAATCATATGAACATTAGCAAAATTCACTTGACACTAATGCCATTCTGCGGGTATTAGCACGGGCGGCGTGTTGACGCATCTACTCGCCCACAATGGAGACGCCCACTGGGCCGGTCGTGTGTGGCGAGCACATTCCGCACAGCCACCACCTCTGCGGCAAGCTGCGCGCGTGGGCAGCAGCCCTTTTCGGGGTTGGTACCCGGGTGCTCTAGGCGGCGCCTAATGCGCCGGCACACAAATGCCAGCTGCAACACGCCAACTGCCGGGTTGCAGGCGGCGTCGCGCCCCGGCCACGCCGCGCCTGGCGCCGCAACGAGGCCCTTCGACCCGAATGAGATCAAGGTGCTCGGAGTGCGCCACGGCAGGGACGCAATGGGCTCGACGTTGGGGCCCGGGGGTCCCAGCTGCTGCGACGCCCACACGTCGCACGAGCCTTTGAGCACACATGCACCCATGAGTGGTGGCACGCATGCACCCATGGGGCTCACCGCGGCGCTCGACTTCGCCCCAATCTGCGTCCTCAGCTTCGTCTTGAACACGTAGTGGCCGCCACCAGTGAAGCCAGACGGTGCGTCTAATGAGCGGTCGGTGGACTCCCAGTAGTGGGTGACGCCCGTAAGCGATCCTGCCTGAAAAAAAACGTTTGTTTTTACCAAACAGGTATCTGCAAGCATTATTATTATCTATATAATAACACAATGGGAGCGCCTAGACCCTTACAACACAAAGGGAGCGCCTAGTGAGCGCCTAGACCCTGAGTAAAAACACAAGACCCGAAAAGGCTACAGCCAGCAAGGCGAAGACACACAGTCCCCCGTCGTCGGTGAAATTGACGAGTCTTGATTCCAGTTTGAACGCCGCTTGATTCAAGCCGGAATCAAGCGCGCCGCTCTTGATTCAAGCGGACGCCTGAATCAAGCCGGTTTCAAGCGGTCACACAGTGAATGCGTTTTGTACGCCCAGCCTGCATCCCCTGCGCCCCCCGCGCCACAACGGTTGTGACGAACCGCAAAGAACTACCCCACACGGTTCTGAGAGCCAAGTGCGGGAATGCAAGCCCATGTCCACACGCTACAATCACTGAGGCGGCACGCCCTAACACATTCCCACCTCAACTCCCAGTCAACGACCCCCGCGCCCAGTCAACGGTGTGGGGCGCACATTCACACGGTTTCGGGGTGCATTTTGCGAGAGAGCGCCCGCAAGGTACCTCCCTCCAGACGGAGGTATCGGTCCCGCTGCTCTCCAGGTCGGTGTGGGGGGTTAGGTGCGTCATCCAGATATTACTCGTTACGTTCAATCACTGAACTTCAGTGCACGTGTGCATAGACTGCGAGCCAAAAAAGACCTGGGCACCGGGACGCCTTAGTACAAATCGTGCACGCAGTCGCTTGGACAGTGTGCCGCCACTGTGCCGCCACGACCGCCGACTTGTTTTTCGCTTTATGTTCGCCCTCTGCTCCTCCTCGCCCCCCACGCCCACAATTATCATGGGTTTGACGGCCTGCTTCGGTTGGCCGAGCGCGAAGTCGTCGAAAGCGAAGTCGGGCGAGGGCGCGGGTCTTGCAACCCCGCCCAAGCAACCCACCGCACCGATGACGTCAGTCCATCAGAAAGCGCCAGCTGAGACGTCAATGGTGAACCACGAGCGAAGGGTGGGTTCACGGGAGGGCAGGCAGAGCCAGGAATTTGCAAGCAGCTCCACCTGTTTGCCACTGCAATGGGCCTCTGCAATGTGCGACGCGGTCCATCTGCACCATCTCGATCCGACCCTGTCGCGAAAGTGGCCGACCAAACCCGACCCAGCCAGTTGCGGCTGCAGTTGTCCCATGCCTGCCCATGCCACTGCCCATGCACATCGCCCCTCCGGTGTCCTTGGTGTTGGCACCACAGTTTTGACCCCCATGCATGCATCCCCCATGCAGGGCTTCGGCGCCACCATCCCAGTCTCCCTGGCCCAGTTTCTGGATCCGACGTCGTCCTGCACCCAGACCTCTGCCCTGGAGCAGCAGCAGCAACGGCAGCAGCAGCTGAGCGTCGGTGACGGCTACCCGTGGGCGGACAGCCTCATCCCCAGTATGGGGAGCAGCCTATCGCCACCAGGTGGCAGCTGGAGGGTCAAGGGCGTGTCGAGCGGCAGCCTCCTCCCCTCCATGGGCAGCAGCATCGGCAGCAGGTTCGGTCACACCTTCTGCGGCGCGGGCTGCCACGCCGCCCGGCTCCCCACGACGCTCGGTGCCGAGCGACTGTCCGCCGCGCAGCTGATGATGCGTACGATGGAGGACGAGACGAGGCGCATCCAGGAGGCACTCGGCTCAAAGGAGAAGAAGCGCTCGCAGTCCTACCTGCACCTGGGCGCCGGAACCGCCCCCACCCTCGACGACAGGGCCGGCACGTGGGCGCCCGCGTCCCAGCCGCTGCCCCTGGCCCTGGCCCGCTCGACCACGCCTCCGCAGCAGCTGGCGCCGCATGTCGAAACGAACAGCAACGGCGACCTCCGCCCGCCCGGCGCACGCCTGCCCGGCACGCGCGCGATGTCTGCGTCCACGGCCCAGCTGGCGCCGCATTTTGATGCGGACGCCGGCGGCCGCGGTGCAGGTGGCCACCGCCGCCAGCCAGGCACACGAGCAATGTCTTCTGTGACCACGGGCCAGTCTGACAAGGCGACGCAGCTGCGCGCTGGCGCTGGCAGCCAGCCCAGGAGCCCCCGCGACCCGGGCCTCAGTGCGCTGCTGGCCCTGTATGGCGCAAAGTGAGAGTCAGAGTGAGAGAGAGAGCGGTCACTGCACATATTATACCCATGTGTGCTGGGACCCCACACAGCTGCCCCCGCGACCCGGGCCTCAGTGCGCTGCTGGCCCTGTATGGCGCAAAGTGAGAGTCAGAGTGAGAGAGAGAGGTCACTGCACATATTATACCCATGTGTGCTGGGACCCCAGCGCACAGCAACACAGCGTGATGAGTGAACAAAATGCAATCACGCCAACCGCGTGTGCTTGCTTGTCAGGGGCCCTGCTCGACTGCCCGTGCACTTTGCGACTGCATCACGTGAGCGGGTCTTTTTCATTATAATCCAGCCCTTTGATCCTCCATCCCCCAACTTCTTTAACAACGCCCGCGAGGTGGTGTGTGTGTGTGCAGGCACCACAGCAGGAGCGTGGCATCTTTCTTTCTGTCAACGTTTTGTACATACCATTTTTTACAGGCTAGTTCCTCCTTCCCGGATTTCTAAAGCGGGTTTGAAATCTCTGTGCTGTGCATTGAGCTGGCAACTCACCTGATGATGATATTTCAGTCTGTGTGATACCAGTAATGATGTGTATATAGACCTGTGCCGGCGCTAGCGCCCGACACCTTAACTCAGTTTCAGTGGGAAACTGGCTGGCTATCGGGCAATGCGTTTCCCACGCGGGCGCAGCTCCCTCCACACGCACTGCATGCCCCGCCTTCCCCCCCCCCCCGTCCCCCCGTCCTCACCCTCATGGCAGGGACCTCGAGCGACTTATTTTCGTGGCACGGGCATAAACGAGTTGTTTTCGTTTGAAATGGCAGGAGACTCATTCCCGATAGTCGGGGCGATTCGAGTTCTGACAAAATCCGATTCTTGGCGCGGGCAAAGAGTTGTTTTTTGAATGAAATGGCACGAGACTCATTCCCGATGGTCGGGCGATTTGAGTTCTGACAAAATCTAGGTCGGATTGGAGCAGAGGCTGCCTGCAGGCGCCTTCGGGATATTCGTCTTATTTTGCTCAAGTGTTATTTTACCTTACTTGATGACACTTGATGCTGGCAGTGCTGTGTTACATCCCTGCCGAATTGTTTGAAGGAGGGGTGTGCGGGGCGGCACACAACACGTTTTGCGACCGCCTCCCCCCACACACACCCACACACACACACGTCCTCCTTTGCAATGGGCTGTCTGTTGCATTGCTTCTTCAGATGGGCGGAATTCCGCCAACGGCGGTTTCGTTTTCCAAGAAGCTGAAATAACTTGCAACCTACATGTGTGTGTGGGGGGAGGGGGGGACAGGAAAGCAGATTGCATGCATTTTTTTGAAGTTTGACCCCAGACCAGCGCCATGCCCTTCCCCTCTGTTAGTTACGTCCACACCCGGTCCCCTAGACATGTAGTCTAGGCCTAAACTCACGCCCCGGGGTCCTCCGGGCGCATACGTGTAAAACCTGTAAAACCCGTCAACACCCACCTTGGTAAAACAGCCACACAGGGAGGTTGGATGGTTCCCCCGGGAAATTGGAAAAAAAACTTGTAACGTTCTACTGACCTCCGTTCGTAACGACACACGCGCTGTAATGCATATATCGGAACTGTTTGCACGCTGCGCGGGACGGACGCCAATGCTCGCATGCTGATTCAATGCTGACAGGGGGGCCCAGGGGGAGGGGCACACCATCAACCTTCCGCCAGCTTCTCTGGACCCCACACTTGGAACTGAACGTTCCAAGCGGGTACTCACCGTTCCTCTTCAGAGAAGAATTTTGAAGTTCCTGCTATGCCCTTGCTGCCAAGAGAGGCTCATGTAACGCCGTGAAGTCACCATCTGTACTCTTTTGAAGTGGATTGTAAACAACTCATCATCATCTGTACAGTAATCTGTCACGTAAGCGGGGGTCCTGCTGCTTTTCCTGTGCGGGCAGCAAGTTGCTGAGGAGAGCCTCGTGCGATGCCACATCAACGAAGATGGCGGGCTTGTGCACGTATCAGCGCCTTCCCTCGCTCTTTGGCACCCACTTGGGTTGGAACCGGGGAAGGTATTCGGCGGGCTCGGCCTGTGTGTGAGAGTGTGTGTGTGTGTGTGTGTGTGAGTGGTGCAGAAAGCCGCGACGCGTGTACGTGCGTCAAACGGGAGGTTCGTTTGGCAGGACCTCCGCGTCACGCGTTTTTGTGAGGAAAGTGTGAAATCGGCGATTTTCACAATTTCGCGTCACAAGTAGATCGGGCTATGCGAGTATCCAACCATGCCCAGTGCTTTTGTGTGGGGGGGAGCCTAACTTTATGTGTGTACTACCCGGGGTTTCCTTGCGGACCGGGGTGTTTTGGCTTGAGGGTCCCTGACTTTTTCTGGCTCTGGTTTTGCCCCTTTGCAGGATCCGCTTACGCGATGCAACCCTCCAGCGGGGGGAAATGCTACTTTTGTCGGGGGGAGGGAGGGGGATGGTGCTGAGGCACCCCGGGCCGTGTGGGGCCCCGGGGGTGGCGGAGGAGTTGAGGTGGGAACGAGTTAGGGGCGTGCCGCCTCAGTGATTGTCGAGTGTGGACATGGACTCGCATTCCCGCACCTGGCTCTCAGAACCGTGCGTAGTAGCCTTTGCGGTTCGTCACGACGGGGGACTGTGCTGGGGGGCTGTGTGTGATCGCCTCGCTGGCTGAGTTTTGGGTCTTGTGTTTTTACTCAGGGTCTAGGCGCCCCCGTTGTGTAATGCAAACGACGACGAGTAGATCGACCCCAATCGCTCCAAAGCGGCCCTACGGAGCGCGTTCCGCGTCACGAGACCGCCATCATGCCCAACATTTTCTGCATCTCAGTGTGTGTGTGTGTGTGCACCCCACTTTTGAAATCGGCAGAGCTGAGAAGAGTTTGAGGTGAGAGTGGGGGGACACGTGTAGATGAACTCTTCTCCAGGAAGAAGAGAAGAGCTGCCCTCACTGTGCTCTGGCCGCTCCGTCACTTCCAGCCCCTCCCCCAGGCGGGCGAGCGCGCTGCTGTGGTGGAGATCCTGCAGCTGGTTGGGTGGAAGCTGCCGGGTGTCATCACGCCGGCTGGCTGGCAGCGTGGGCGGCCTGGCCTCCGATCCACAGCTGCCCAACCTGCTCCCCTACCTGGGGGGGGCGGCGCCGCGGGCGAGCCCCGATGGGTTGGGTTTGCGCACGGCCCGGGTGTGGTGGGGAAACTGACGTGCAAGCTGGCGGTGGCGCTTCAACTGCGGGCGGTTGTGGACGAGCGGCGAGTGCGGCGGGCAGCCACGGTGGAGGCGGCTCTGGCGCTGGAACACGGGCCGCACGGGGGCCCCCGCGCGACCGACGCGCAGGTCTTCGCGGGGCTGCACGGCCTGGAGGCGGCGGTGCCGACACTGTGGCGGATGCCGCTCCTCAACGCTCGCAAGGAGCCCGTCTGGCTGCTGTGGGTGAGTGGTTTTCACAAGCAGGCTGCACTAGGCGTGCCCGAGTGCCCCTGCGGGTGGCGGTGCCGTGATGAGGACGGGCCGCCGGCGACGGCGTGGCGTGCGCACAGCTTCTGGGGGTGCCCGGTGGCGGAGGCGGTGGTGGTGGCGGCTGCTGCTGCCCTCCCTGCTCCTACGCCGGTCATCACGTGCTGCCAGGTGTGGCTGCTGCAGCCTCCCGCTGGGGTGCGTGCTGGTGTGTGTGCGTGTGGTGGCAGCGCTCGTGGTGGACGCCATGGAGCGAGGCCGCCGCCACTTGTGGCGCATTACGTGCCCGCATGATGGTGTGCAGCCCCCTGCTCGCTCGGTGGCGGTTGAGCGGGCGGGGGAGCTGGCGACGATGGATCTGTGGGACGCGCTGGCGTCCTTTGCTGAGGGCGGCGGGATGCCGCGCGGGTGGGCGGGTGTGGTGGGCCCGACCCACCCCTTTGTTGGAGTAGTGGACGGCGGGCTCACTCTGAACAAGACGTCCTAGATCCCTGAGAGGATGGTTTCTTTTGAGGGGAGGTGGCGCCACATGCGTGCGCTGGCGGGTTGTGATGTGGTAGCTGAGCAGAGTGCTGCGGCGGGTGTGCACAACGGCCCCGCTTCCGGTGGGTTGAGGGTGGGCTTTTTGGTCCCTTCATGGTTTTATACCTTGGGCCCGCCATCCGTTTCCTGGAGGGGTTGAGTGTGGAGCCTGCACTGTGGTGCTGCTTGCTTGGTGCCCGCCACCGCGTGTGGGTGGCGCTTCCGTGGGGCATCCCCCCTTTTTCTGTTGGCAGGTCTTCAGGACTGCTTCCTCTAAGTCCTGCTCGAGCTTTGGAACCGAACGCGTGCCCGCCAGAGAGTGGATTGTAAAAACTCATTATCATCATCCATCCAGGCGACGGCAGTGCTCACACACACACACACATGTATGTGCAGCTGGCCCAAGCGACTCAATAGCAGCAGAAACCGCACAACAGGCCACAAGACTGATCGCTGGCTCCCAACATGCGTGCACACGCACGGACAAAGGCCTCTGACGTGCGTGCAAACTCGAGCTAGTGCCTGCAGCCTTGAACACAGTCTTCGAGCCTCGACAGGCCACAAGGCTGATTGCCAGCAAACACGCGAGCAAACGCATGGACAAAGGCCTCTGACTTGCGTGTAAACTCGAGCTCGAGCGCGTAGCCTCAAGCTTTGTACATGCGAGGCCTTCTGGTCGGACCCCCAACGTCAGACAAGCAGACAGCTGGTAGGCTGGCGCGCTGCGTGGCCTTGCAGGCTCTACTAGTAAAGCTCCCCTAGACGTGTAGTCTAGGCCTTAACTCACGCCCCGGGGTCCTCCGGAGCGCACATGTTAAAACTGTAAAAACAGACAGCCTCTCTCTAATGTTACAACGCCCGACGCAACGCCGTCAGCAACCAACACTAGGCCGCTAGGCCGCCGCCGGCTCCCCGGCCGACACACATGCACGCTGGCGACGTGCGCGTGCTCACTCGACGACCTCGGACTTGCGCGCGACCTGGAGCACGGCCTCGAGCTTCGACCTCTAGGTCCTCCACCTTATGGCCGGGCGCGGACGGCACGCTGGCGACGTGCGCGCGTTCATTCGACAACCTCGGACTTGCGCGCGACCTTGAGCACGGCCTCAAGCTTCACGACCTCTAGGTCCTCCACCTTCTGGCCGGGCACGGACGGCACGCTGGCGACGTGCGCGCGCTCATTCGATGACCTCGGACTTGCGCGCGACCTCGAGCACGGCCTCGAGCTTCGCGACCTCTAGGTCCTCCACTTTCTGGCCGGGCGCGGACGGCACGCACGACTTGCGCAGGTTGGGCGAGAGTTTCAGCGACGTCACGTTGCCGCGGTCGTCGCCGACGAGGATGATCGGGTGCTTCGGGTTGAACACGATCTTGGTCGGCTTTGCCTTCTTGACGACCTTCTGGCTGCAGATCGGGACGAGCTTGTTCTCGTTCAGGTCAAACACGTGCACCTGAGCGGGTGTGTGCGTGGGTGTGTGCGTGTGTGTGTGTGTGTGTGTGTGGCAGCTTGGAGCGAGCCTGTTCTCGTCCAGGTCGAACACGTGCAGCTGCGTGGGTGTGTGCGTGAGTGTTTGCTTGGGGAGGGAGGCGAGGTAGGGGGGTGCGCGTGGGAGCGGAGGCGCACCGTTAAGGTGGCCAGCATGGTTGGTGGGGGGCAGCCCGGTCGGTGGGGGGCAGCCCGGCCCAGCACAGCTCTGCATAGGACAGCAGAGCATAGGCACCCACGCTCTTTACAGAGTCGGGGATCCCCACCAACAACCAGCCACCTCATTAAGGTGCTCGGGCCCTACGCGCCGAGCGCGGTCTTATACGCCTTTAGAGGTGTCCCTGACTGTAACATCCATCATCACATAGGTACTTTGAAAGCTGTTGACGTGCTCTGTCTGGCGGGCGTGTCAGATTAACAATCCACTGCATGGGTTGAACTGTGTGTGCAAGGTCAAAGTAGAGCCGGAATACAGCGAAATGGCTGTGCAGGGCCGAGCTAGAGCGGCTAAAGCAGGCACGTGTGCCGCCGACATCCACCAGACAAACCGGGCATGCTGCCACGCACCTTCCCGTCGTCCGTCGTCGCTGCAAACACAGTCGACGAGTAGGGCGCCCACGCGATGTCGCCCACGCTGTCGTTCAGGTCGAACTTCATCACGGGGTGGCTCGCCTGTGTGCATGTGTCACACATGATGTGTGAGTGTGTGTGTGTGTGTGTGTCGCCCACGCTGTCGTTCAGGTCAAACTTCATCACGGGGTGGCTCGCCTGTGTGCGTGTGTGAGGGTGCGTGCGTGTGTGCGTGTGTGAGTGTGTGTGTGAGGGTGCGTGTGTGAGGGTGCGTGTGTGTGAGGGTGTGTGTGAGGGTTTTGTGTGTGAGGATGTGGTGTGTGTGTGTGTGCGTGTGTGTGTGTGTGTGTGTGGTTGTGGACTGGGCAACGGCTGGACATCACACGCGCTGTGTACACTATGTACACGCACCCAGCCCGCACCCAGCCCTGCGTCTAGCCCCACAGCTTGACCGTCCAGTCGGCGCATGCCGAGAGGACCACACTCCCATACCACACCAGGCACACGTCATGAAACAACGCTGCGTACACATTATGGCGACTGCACCCAACTAAACCCTGAACCCACCTAAACCCTCGACCCACCTAAACTCTAAACCCACCTAAGCCCTGACCCTTACACCCACCTGCGTCGAGTCCCACAGCTTGACCGTCCAGTCGGCTGATGCCGAGAGGAACACGCTGTGGTGTAGCAGGTTCCACTTGACGGCGTAGACAGCTAGGTGGTGCGCGGCGTAGGTGCCGAGGTACTGCGAGGAGTACGCCTGTGGTGCGGTGCGGTGTGGTGTGTGTGGGGTGTGTGTGTGTGTGTGTGGAGATCAGCACAAAGCGCAGGCACAGCGCAGCAGGAGGCCAAAGACTGGAAGGTACTGGGAGGAGTAGGCCTGTGGAGCGGTGCGGTGTTGGGTGTGTGGAGATCAGCACACAGCGCAGCACAGCGCAGCGCAGCATGAGGCCAGAGACTGGAAGGTCCTAGGAGGAGGAGGCCTGTGGAGCGGTGCAGTGTGGTGTGGGTGGAGATCAGCACACAGCGCAGCACAGAACAGTGCAGCACAGCACAGCACAGCAGGAGGCTAGAGACTGCGAGGTGGCGCATGACGTAGGTGCCGAGGTACTGGGAGGAGTAGGCCTGGGGTGCGGTGCGGTGTGTGTGTGTGTGTGTGGTGTGAGTGGAGACCAGCACACAGCGCAGCACAGCACAGCACAGCACAGCGCAGCGCAGCGCAGCAGGAGGCCAGGTACAGGAAGGTACTGGGAGGAGGCCTGGGGTGCGGTGCGGTGTGTTAAGTGTTTAGGGTTTAGGAGGCCAGAAACTGGAAGGTGCTTGAAGGTGCTGGAAGTAAGCCTGGCGCAGTGCGGGTGGAGGTCAGCACACAGCGCAGCACAGCACAGCACAGCACAGCGCAGCGCAGCGCAGCAGGAGGCCAGGTACAGGAAGGTACTGGGAGGAGGCCTGGGGTGCGGTGCGGTGTGTTAAGTGTTTAGGGTTTAGGAGGCCAGAAACTGGAAGGTGCTGGAAGGTGCTGGAAGTAAGCCTGGCGCAGTGCGGGTGGAGGTCAGCACACAGCGCAGCACAGCGCAGCACAGCGCAGCACAGCGCAGCGCTTAAACACAGCGCAGCACAGCTCACACACAGCGCAGCGCGGCACAGCTCGGCACAGCGCAGCACAGCGCAGCAGAGCACGAGGCCAAAGACGAGAAGGTTCTGGGAGGAGTAGGCCTGTGGAGCGGTGTGGTGTGGGTGGAGACCAGCAAACAGCGCAGCACAGCACAGCGCAGCGCAGCAGGAGGCTAGAGACAGCACAGGTGGTCCGCGGCGTAGGTGCCGAGGCACTGGGAGGAGTAGGCCTGGGGTGCGGTGCGGTGTGTGTGTGTGTGGAGATCAGCACACAGCGCAGGAACAGCGCCGTGCAGCAGGAGGCCAGAGACTGGAAGGTACTAGGAGGAGTAGGCATGTGGTGTAGTGTGGTGTGGTGTGGTACGGGTGGAGAACAGCACACATCGCAGCACAGCGCAGCGCAGCGCAGCAGGAGGCCAGAGACCGCGAGGTGGTGCACGGCGTAGGTGCCGAGGTACTGGGAGGAGTAGGCCTGAGGTGTGGTGCGGTGTGTTTAGGGTTAAGGGTTAAGGAGGCCAGAAAATGGAAGGTGCTGGAAGGTGCTGGCAGAAGGCCTGTGGAGCGGTGCGGGTGGAGATCAGCACACAGCGCAGCACAGCGCAGCAGGAGGCCAAAGACGGGAAGGTACTAGGAGGAGTAGGCATGTGGTGTGGTGTGGTGTGGTGTGGGTGGAGATCAACACACAGCGCAGCGCAGACACACAGCGCAGCACACACACAGCGCATAACAGCGCATAACAGCAAAGCACAGCACATCGCAGCACACACGCAGCACACACGCAGCGCACCTTGGAGCACTTGTGCACGAGGCCCTCCTCGGTTCCCACAAGGTAGATGTGGTCTTGGCCGGGCGCCTTGGAGAAGTCCATGCAGCACCCGCCCGCCTTTTCGTGGCCGCCGCCGCCGCCCTCCCCGTCGTCCCCTGCCGCGGGCGCTGGCTTAGTCAGCTCCATGAGGGGCTCGTGGCTGAGCTCCGACTTTTGCATCGTCCAGAGGTTGACCACGCCGTCCGAGGCGACGGATGCGAACTGCGGAGGTGTGTGTGTGTGTGTGTGTGTGCGTGTGTGTGTGTGCGTGTGTGTGTGCGTGTGTGTGCGTGTGTGTGTGTGTGTGTGCATGTGTGTGGTGTGTGTGTGTGTGTGCATGTGTGTGTGTGTGTGTGCATGTGTGTGTGTGTGTGTGCGTGTGTGTGCGCATGTGCATGTGCACGTGCGCGCGCGTGTGTGTGTGTGTGTGCATGTGTGTGTGTGTGTGTGTGTGTGTGTGTGTGTGTGTGTGTGCATTGTCCACGGGTTGACGACGCCGTCCGACGCGACCGACACAAACTGCGCACGCGCGTGTGGTTGAGATTGGCAGATTTGGGCTGGCGCTGCGGGTTGAGATTGCGCGAATTCCAACCCGAACAGTCCGGCCCAGAGCATTTTACGGCTTGCAGGGGGATTGCTGGAAGCGCTTGCCCTACCACATTCACATCGCCTGAAAAGGCGCCTGAGGCGCCCCATTCCATGGCGCGGATCAGGCGGCGCCTCAGGCGCTCCGACCGCCTGAGGCGTCGCCTGAGGCGGCCCCCTGATCGCCCCAGGCGTCGCGTTATCCAAACCGCCTCAGGCGCCACACCAACCGCCTCAGGCGCCCACCACTGCCTGAGGCGCACCCCAGACCGTCTCAGACGTTATGACCGCATTCCATGGCGCGGATCAGACGTTGGGATTTTGGTAGGGTGGGGTCGCATAATCAGAGCCTGCCAGAAGACGGGCGGCACCAAAATGAACTGTGAAAGTAGGTGTAAAACCTAGACAGTCTGCAGAAGAAGAGAGGAGAAGAAAGAGGGACGGGATAAGGAGGTGGGAGGCGAACAAGGGAGAAGACAGGAGAAGACAGGAGAAGACAGGAGAAGACAGGATTGGAAGACAGGGGGAGACAGGAGTAGACAGGATGAGGCAGGAGAAGAAGGAGAAGGAAAGAGAAGAAAAAGAGAAGACAAGGTCAAGAAAGGAGAACAAGGAGAAGGAAAGAAGGACAGCCACGCACACACCTGCAGCGACGGGTTTGCGTCGTCTGCCTGCCAGTAGGTCAACCACACCAACAGGAACTGAGCCAGAAGGTGTAAACATAAACAATCTGCAGAAAAATAAGAACGGAGAAGAAAGAGGACGAAAGATGGGGAAGGAGGACGAGAAGAAAGGAGAAGAAAGGAGTAGAAAGCAGAAGACAGGAGAAGGAGGGAGAACAAGGAGAAGGAGAGGACAGCCACGCACACACCTGCAGCGACGGGTTTGCGTCGTCTGCCTGCCAGTAGATCGACCACACTGGGTCGTGGTGCTTTCCGGTCTGCACGTTGGACTGGTAGATCGGCTCGTCGACTGACTTGCGGATGTCGTAGACCATGACGCTGCGGTGTGTGTGTGTGTGTGTGTGTGATGTGTGTGTGTGTATGTGTGTGTGTGTGCGTGTGTGCGTGGGACAGGAGAGGCGGACTGACTTGCGGATGTCGTAGACCACGACGCTGCGTTGTGTTGGGTGGTTGGTTGGGTGGCTGGGTTGTGGGAAGGCGAGAGGCGCTTTCCGGTATGCACGTTGGACTGCCTGTGGCTCGGGAGCTGGTGCGGCAAGATGCACCTTCCACCCTGCAACTGGCCGCTTGAATGCCACGTCAATCAAGATTATAAGATAGGCTGAAGCTAGGCTGTTTAAAGGTTTCAGGACCATAACAAGGCCCTAGAGAAACGCACCTGCCGTGATGTCCCCCAGTGGCGAGCAGGCTGGAGTGGCTCGGGTCGAGGTGCAGCGACATGGACCCTGCACCTTGTTAACCGGCCGCCTAAATGCCCATCAAACCCCGTTTCGGGTTTGGGGTTTAGGGTTTAGGGCTAGGCTGCTTTGTAGGCTTCAGAAAGCATACAAAAAACCCTCGAGAAACGCACCTGCCATCGTAACAGCCAATGGCGAGCAGGTTTGAGTGGCTCGGGTGGGGGTGCAGCGGCGTTGAACCTGCACCCTGCAACAGGCCGCCTGAATGCCACTTCAACCCTGGTAACCTGGGCTGGAGCCAGGCTGCTTTTAGGGTTAAGGACCCAAAGCAAGAAGAACCTTCAAAAAACGCGCCTGCCGTCGTAGCAGCCAATGGCGAGCAGGTTTGAGTGGCTCGGGTAGAGGTGCAGCGACATGAGCTCTGCACCCTGGAACGGACATTTTGAACGCCATTGTGCAATGGCTGCACAGCCCCAATAGGACAGCCTAAAAACTGGACCATCCCTCCAAAAACGCACCTGCCGTCGTAGTGGCCAATGGCGGGCGGCTTTGAGTTCTCTCAAATCGGGTGGAAGTGCAGCGACACTGCCACCTGCAGCGACACTGCCACCTGCAGCGACACTGCCACCCGGCAGCGACACTGCCACCCTGCAGCGACACTGCCACCCTGCAGCGACACTGCCACCTGCAGCGACACTGCCACCTGCAACAGGCAGCCTGAGAGCCACCCCCTATAAGCTAGGCTTCTTTGTGGTTTTCATAAATCACAAAAAGACCCTCGAGAAACGCACCTGACGTCGGCTCGGGTGGGGAGTGCAGCGACGCGGACCCTGCACCCTGAGGCACACATTTCAAATGCCATCGCAGCCCTCATACAGCCGCCTCAATATCTAGGTGGTATCTACTAGGCCACCCCTCTTAAGGCGCACCTGCCGTCGTAGCCCCAAATGGCTCGGGTGGAAGCAAACCGACGCTGACCCTTCAACAGGCCGCTTGTACAGTAACACGGGGTTTCCAGCTAAGCAGGCTACTCTTCTACTAGAGACACCCGCCGATACTCCAGCACACTTAAGTACTAGAGTACCGCCAGCTCCCGGCCGATAGACTACCGCTCCCGCCGGCTAGACTACCCCAAACAGCGGTCTCTGAGAGACATGTCTGGCAAGGAGCATATAGGAGAGGACCTTCCTCAGGGTCACAGTAGTGGCCTTGTGGCCAGTCAAGCCGGCAGAGCCGACTGGCGCTGACTGGAACGGTCCCCGCCTGGCAGTGCATGGCTGTCCAGCTCTCGTTTGCATGGGGCTCAGCCGGCGCCCCATGCCTCATGCATGGCCAGGTCCCACCCTCCAGGGGTGCATGGACGACAGAGTTGTCATGGAGGCTGCCTGAAGACCTTCCAACGCCAGTCACCGGCAGACGAGCGACCCCGAGGATGAGCGCGGTGACGAACGCTGCGATTGGTGAAGCGGATTTACTCTGTGTTGCCTCGGCGGTCGCCACCGCTGAAGCCGTGATGGTAGCCCGCCTCCACGGGCAGCCATTTTGACCAATGTCCAGCATGCATTGACGGGCGCCAGCTCCTCCGCTCGTCGATCAACTCATCGAGATCGGTGCCGCATGGCATCCTGCATGGGGGGAGGATAAGGGCCGTTTCCCAGCACGGGCCGCGGCAGCACCGCGGCTACTCGCCCAGCCATGGCAGCTCCGGGCAAGCCGCTCTTGTAGTGTTCCACCGAGGGGCAGTCTAGCAAGAGCCGGGCCAGTCGTATTTTACCCCGCTCGTCAGCGGCACGGAGATCCTCGTCACCAGCAGCGCCGCATTGCTGGGTCCAGGGCTCGGCGACGAGAACGCGCCTCCGTTAATCGAGCCCCGAGGCCGCTTGACCTCCACTTTAACCCTTGTTATAAGCTAGGCTATTTTATAGGTTTCAGAACCATAACAAGGCCCTCGAGAAACGCACCTGCCGTCGTAGCAGGCAATGGCGAGCAGGTTGGAGTGGCTTGGGTGGGGAGTGCAGCGACGCGGGCCCTGCACCCTGACACAAACATTTCGAATGCCATCGCACCCCTCATACAGCTGCCTCAATATCTGGGTGGTATCTACTAGGCCACCCCTCCTAAGGCGCACCTGCCGTCGTAACAGCCAATGGCGAGCAGGTTGGAGTGGCTCGGGTGGAAGTGCAGCGACATGACGCCAGAGTCAGTGACGAACTGGAACTCGGGGTGTGAGGGGTTCTTGAGCGAGAAGATGCACACGAGGCCAGAAGTCTGCATTGTGTGAGTGTGTGGGGCGGTCGATGGTTTATTCTGTCAGAGTGTGTGTGTGTGTGTGTGTGTGTGTGCGCGTGTGTGTGTTTGTGTGCAAGCGCGCATGTGTGTGTGTGTGTGTGTGTGTTTTGTGTGCAGGCGCGCATGTGTGTGTGTGTGTGTGTGTGTATGTGTTTGTGTGCAAGCGCGCATGTGTGTGTGTGTGTGTGTGCGAGGGGTTCTTGAGCAAGAAGATGAACACGAGGCCCGACGTCTGAGATGGGTGCGTGTATGTGGGTGTGTGCGTGTGTGTGAGTGAGTGTGTGTGTGTGTGTGTGCGCGCGTGTGTGCGAGGGGTTCTTGGGCAAGAAGATGCACACGAGGCCCGACGTCTGAGATGTGTGTGTGTGTGTGCGTGTGTGTGCGTGCGTGTGTGCGTGTGTGCGCGTGTGTGTGAGCGAGAAGATGCACACGAGGCCGGACGTCCGAAACGGGTGAGTGTGTGGGGCGGTTGATTTTTTAGTCTGTCAGTGTGTGTGTGTGTGTGCGAGCATGCCTGTGTGTGTGTGTGTGTGTGTATGTGAGCGAGGGGTTCTTGAGCAAGAAGATGCACACGCGGCCCGACGTCTGCAGTGTGTGAATGTGTGGGGTGGGGTGGAGTGGTCGATTTCAGAGTCTGCCCGACGCCGTTGATGGCGTATGTATACCCAGTGAGTGTGCACACGTGTGTGTGCGTGTGTGTGTGTGTGCACGCGCATGTGTGTGTGTGTGTGTGTGTGTGTGAAGATGCATATACGAGTCTGGACGTCTGCATTGTGTGTGTGTGTGTGTGTGTGCGCGTGTGTGTGTGTGTGTGTGTGTGTGTGTGTGATTGTGCTTTGTGTGTGTGTGCATGCATGCATGCATGCATGCAGGCAGGCATGCATACGCGTATGCATGTGTCTGCATGCGGTTCACACCTGCTTCAGGAAGTCGTACGATCCGTACCCGACAGCAAACATGTCCTGGTACTCGGGCGACCAGCAGATTGCGGTGACCTGTCGGTGTGTGTGTGTGTGTTTGTGTTTGTGTGTGTGTGTGTGTGTGTGTGTGTGTATGTGTGTGCGTGTGTGTGTGTGTGTGTGTGCATGTGTGAGAGATAGTGAGTGAGTGAGTGAGTGAGTGAGTGAGTGAGTGAGTGAGTAAGGGAGGGAGGAGGGAGGGAGGGAGGGAGGGGAGGGAGAAGGAGAGGAGGGAGGAGGGAGGAGGGGGGAGGAGGGAGGGAGGGAGGGAGGGGGGAGGGAGGGAGGGAGGGAGGGAGGGAGGAGGGAGGGAGGGAGGGAGGGAGGGAGGGAGGGAGGGAGGAGGGAGGGAGGGAGGGAGGGAGGGAGGGAGGGAGGGAGGGAGGGAGGGAGGGAGGGAGGGAGGGAGGGAGGGAGGGAGGGGGGAGGGAGGGAGGGAGAGGGAGGAGGCGAGGGAGGGAAGGGGGAGCGAGGAGAGGGCAGGGAGAGAGGGAGGGAGGGAGAGGGAGGGAGAGGGAGAGAGGCAGAGGGAGGGAGAGAGAGGGAGGGAGAGAGGGAGAGAGAGGGGGGGAGGGAGGGGGGGAGGGAGAGTGAGTGAGGGAGAGAGAGAGAGTGCGAGGTAGGTAGGTAGGTAGGTATGTAGGTACGTAGGTAGGGATAGAGAGAGTGAGAGAGAGACAGGGAGCGAGAGCGAGAGAGAGAGGAGGGGAGAGAAAGAGGGAGAGGATGGGAGAAAGAGCGCGCGCGTGCGAGAGAGAGACAGAGAGGACGCGAGAGCTGGCCTGCGTGTGTGTGTGAGCGTCCGTGCGTGAGCATCCACGGCAAAGCGCCCAGCAGACGAGCACACACACACACACACACACACACACACACACACACCTGGCGCCGCTTTGCCTTCTCGCAGCTGAACCGCCACAGTGGCAGCAACGTGCCCTCGCCTGGTCGGAAGTTGTCGCTCACGTCCTCCCAGTACTACGGCGGGGGTAGGGGGGGGGGGGATAGTGATGTAGGGTCAAGAAGGGATTAGTGTGCTGCGGTAGCACTCACAGTCCCCATACATTTTTCCCTTCACTGGAAAACCCTACTTTTCCACCTCCCACGCAATTTTCGTTGATTTTCATGATGGTGAAGAGGTTCCTCCTGGCTTTGGCGCCCCAAGGAAAAGGTATGGGGACTGTGGGTAGCACTACCACTACAGACGGGAAGAGAGAGAGAGAGGGAGTGAGAGAGTGAGAGTGAGAGAGTAAGTGAGAGAGTGAGAGAGAGAGAGTGAGAGAGAGTCAAGAGAGGGAGTGAGAAGACCGACACGTGTCGCTCATGCCCTCCCAGTACTGCGGGGGGGGGGGGTAGGGGGGGGGCGGTTCAACCACAGCACCACAGAGGCAGTCGCATAGTCATGGCATTGGTAGTGACTGAAACCTCCTAATCCACACCTTGAAGTCCATGGAGATCTCCTCCCACACCTCGGAATCCACACACCTCCCGCATCTCCCCAAGTTCCCCAAATCCACACCCTGATTCGGACATGTATCTGTGTCTTGGTTGGCCATGCGATCGACAACCTCCTAATCCACACCTCCCAAACCTCCCCACACCTTGAAGTCCATGGAGATCTCCTCCCACACCTCGGAATCCACGCACCTCGTTCATGTTTGGTTGGCCATGCGTCGACAACCTCCAAATCCAGCCCTCCCAAACCTTTCCCAAGTCCACACTTTGATGTCCATGGAGCTCTTCTCCCACTCCTTGGAATCCACACACCTCCCCAAATTCCCCAAATCCACACCCTGATTTGTATATGTAGTGTCTTGGTGTGTGGTGGTGTGTGGTGGTGTGACTTGGTTGGCCATGCGATCGACAACCTGATTTGAGGTTGTCAAAATCCACACCTCCCACACCTCCCCCGAGTCCACACCTTGAAGTCCATGGAGATCTCCTCGTACATGTTTTGGTTGACCATGCGATCGACGATCTTTACTGACCGCTCCATCTCCGACCCCTTCATCGGGTCTCCATCGCCCGCCTGCACGCAAGTGTGCGTGTGTGGTCGATTTTACAGTCTTGTTGGACGCCTTTAATGGCGTATTAGACTTGTGCTTGCGCACTCAATCCCTGAGGCAGGCAGATACGATCACCCGCACTAGTCCACTCAGTGGATACACATTGACTGTGTCCATCCCACTAGCTCTAGTA
>VFSX01000161.1:105000-172500 GCA_016618255.1 Chlamydomonas sp. UWO 241
CAGCCCTTACGGAGGCGCAGAGAGCGCCGGGGAGCTCCCTAGAGGCTGGTTCAGGAGCGATTCGCCTTATAGTGTCCACGACGTGTCGGCCACTCCAGCAGCCTGGAGGAGGAAATGCGCCGATGTTTTCCTCCAACACTCCACGCCCACGACACCAACTGTGCTTTCTTTCAAGCTTCGGATCGTCTTGAAACTGTGCGCACAGTCCACACCGAAATCCAGTAGCACGGCGCAAAGCGCGCACAGTGTTACGACGTCACCAGTGCGTGTGTAAGCCATCACTTTTTCGTCGCAGAAACCGAGCTGCCCCCGGGGAACCCATCCGTCACTGTGGGACAGAGGTCTGGAAACAGGTGCACAGAGCGCGCCAGCAGCTGCTGCAGCAGCACTCCTGCAGGAGCACTTGTGCCAGCAGCAGCAGCAGCAGCAGCAGCAGCAGCAACACAGCAGCACACACGCGCGCATACAGGCGCGCACGTGCAGGAGGGGGGGGCCTCCGTACGCAGGCAAGGCAGTCTGATGAGGAGGTATTCTTGAGGTAGATTGTGTGAGACATGGTGGGGGTGGAGGGAGGTGATGAGAGTTTTACAATCCACTGCCGGCGGTCACACGTTGGGTTCCAAAGCTCCAGCGGGACTGAGTTGATGATGATGAGATTTTTACAATCCACTTCTGGCGGTCACACGTACGGTTCCAAAGCTCCAGTGGGACTTAGAGAAACAAGGCTCAAGGCCCACAAAAGGTCAAGCTACAAGTAGCCCACGGTAACGTCATCCACACTTGGTGGCGGGCGCCAAGCAAGCAGCACCACTGTGCAGGCTGCACACCCAGCCCCTCAAATGGCCAGAGGGCGGACCCAAGGTATAAAACCATGAAGGGACCAAAAAGCCCTCCCCCAGACCACCGGAAGCGGGGCTAGTAGCACACCCGCCGCAGCACTCTACTCAGCGACCACACCGCACCCGCCACCGCACGCGTGTGGCGCCACCTCCCCTTCAAAAACACCCCCAGAGGGAATGCCATCTAGCAAGCAGGTGCAGGCACCCGCTCGCCGTCAACGACGAGGCGCGCGCGGTGGAACTTCGCCCGCTTCCCCGCAACCTTGGCGGCGAGGAAAGCGGGCCACAGCGCCTGGTGCTGCGCCTCCTCGCGGTCACTGAGGACGTCGAAGACTGCAGTCGAGTCCACGCAGCGGCGCAGCTCGTGGCGCCAGCGCACGACAGTGTCGGCCACGGCGTCAGACGCCACGGTGAAGAGCACACGCAGCACACCGCCCCGCGTGGCTCCACGCCGATGCCCCCGACGGCAGGCTTGGCGTTGAGGAGCGACGCGGACACGACGCCACCATCAGCCGGCTCCCGCCGGCCGGTGCCGCCGTAGAGGAAGCGCACGACATCCGTAGCCAGGCGGACGGGCAGGCTGGTGCCGTCCTCGGCAGCTGCAGCGATCCGCTCCGCCGCCGCCGCCGTCGCCTCCTCTTCATCCAGCCGCCTGCCACCGCCCGCGAGGAACCAGTTGGCGCCGCGTGCCACCGGGATGGACAGCACGAAGCTGCGGCGCAGCGACGTGTCGCCCACACGCGCAGGCAGACTGAGAGAGCAGGCAGACTGAGAGAGCAGGCACGAGGTCCACCAAAGAAAGGTAAAGCTACAAAGGAAGAAGTGGATTGTAAAACTCTCATCATTTATGATGAGAGTTTTACAATCCACATAAAGGTAGCCCACGGTAGCGCCAAACCACGGCGTGGCGGGCACCAAGCAAGCAGCATCACGGTGCAGGCTCCACACCCAACCCCTCCAGTGGCCGGAGGATAGGCCCAAGGTATAAAACCATGAAGGGACCAGAAAGCCCTCCCCCAAACCAGTGGAAGCGGGGCTGGTAGCACACCCGCCGCAACACTCAACTCAGCGACCACAACACACCCGCCAGCGCACGCGTATGACGTCACCTCCCCTCACAGACCCCCCCAGGGGCCTAGAATGTCTTGTTCAGAGTGAGCCCGCCGTCCACCACTCCAACGAAGGGGTGGGTCGGGCCCACCACACCCGCCCATCCTCGCGGCACCACGCCGCCCGCAGCAAAAGACGCCAGCGCGTCCCACAAATCAATCGTCGCCAGCGCCCCCGCCCGCTCAACCGCCACCGAGCGAGCAGGGGGCACCACACCATCACGCGGGCGAGTGATGCGCCACAGGTGGCAGCGCCGCGTTCCATTGCGTCCACCACGAGCGCGGCCACCACCGCCCACACACCTGGCCGCACCCCAGGGGGTGGCTGTAGCAGCCACACCTGGCAGCATGTGACAACCGGGTAGGGGCAGGAAGGGCAGCAGCAACCGCCACCACCACCGCTTCCGCCACCGGGCACCCCCAGAAGCAGTGCGCACGCCACGCCGTCGCCGGCGGCCCGTCCTCCTCACGGCACCGCCACCCGCACGGGCACTCGGGCACACCCAGCGCAGCCTGCTTGTGGAAACCACTCACCCACAGCCGCCAGATGGGCTCCTTGCGGGCATTGAGGAGCGGCACCCGCCACAGCGCCGGCACCGCCGCCTCCAGGCCGCGCAGCCCCGCGCAGACCTGCACGTCAGATGAGCGGGGGCCCCGTGCGGCCCGTGGTCCAGCGCCAGAGCCGCCTCCACTATGGCCGCCCGCCGCACCCGCCGCTCGTCCACCACCGCCCGCAACTGAAGCGCCACCGCCAGCTTGCACGTCAGCTTCCCCACCACGCCCGGGCCATGCGCAAACCCCACCCACCGAGGCTCACCCGCGGCGCCGCCCCCCGCAGCTGCAGGCTGGGGAGCAGGTTGGGCAGCGCAGGCCAGGCCGCCCACGCCGCCAGCCAGCCGGCGTGATGATACCTGGCAGCTGCCAGCCGACCAGGCGGAGGATCTCCACCACAGCAGCGCGCTCACCCTCCTGGGGGAGGGGGCTGAACTGGCGGAGCGGGCGGAGCACCGTGAGGGCAGCACCACCAGCCGCCGCCTCGACCAGGCAGTGGGCAGCGCTGCGAGCACGACCGCCACTGCGGTGTAGAGGGGGTCGAGCGTGCACCGCACACACAGCAGGTCTGGCTCACCCCACGTCACTGGCGGTGGCGCACCTGGGAAGAGGGCGCGGCACAGGACCCCCCTCCAAGCACCGCCCCCCTCGTATGCACCGCACGCCAGCGCCGCACGAAGCTGCCCCAGCACATGCGGCGCGCGCGCCGGAGCCGCGGAGGCGTACGCCACCAGGCAGGCATGGTCGACCGTGCGTGTGCTGCGCACCATGTCGACAGCAGCGAGCCACGCCCACAGCGCACACACGTCCGCAGCCGTGCGCATGCCACGGAGCGCGCTGCGCATGCGCGCGAGGCCCTCCTCACGCCAGCGGGTAGCATCGCCGGCACTGAAAAGCGCGTGCCCAGCCACCTCACCAGGGGGCTTCCTCCAGTCAACCATCCGCTGCGCGGCAGGCAGCTCCAGCTGCAGGAGGGGGTTGGCCCAGAGCGGCGCCTCCGCCCCCACAGCTCAGCAGTTAGCACGCGCCCCGGGATGCGCGCCACCGGCCCCAGGGCCTGCACCCCGTCTAGCATGCGCTGCAGCGGCCCAGGCATCAGCGCCGCGGTCACAGCCGGGCCCATGCACTCACCAATGAGGCCTCCTGGGAGAGTGCCGGGTCGCGGTGCGAGGCCAGCCATGAGCACAAAAAGGCTCGGGTGGGCCTCCGGGCACAGGCGGCGCACCACCTCCACCATGAGCGGCTCCCAAGCCGGTCGTGCCGGGGGCGCGGGCTGCTCGGCCGGCCGGACACCGCCACCGCCACCCCCAGCAACCCCAGCACCCCCGCCGCCGCTGCCGCCGCCGCCGCCGCCGCCGCCAGCCCCGCCGCCGTCGCCAGCCTTTGGGGCCGGCATCAGGAGCCCGGCGGCGTCAGCCGCCCACGCCCCGAAAAGGCACGCGAGGTGGACTGCCCACTGTCCATGCACGATCTCCCACCACGCCGGCGCCCCAAACCCACCGTGCGCCGGCCGCCCCATGAGCAGCTCAGCGGGCGCACCTGGCACCGAGGAGGCCCAGCGCGGCAGCTCGGCAGGCGGGTCCGGCCCCACGCTCCTGTCCACCAGTGCAGCCGTCCACCGGGAGAGCAGCCTCTCCGCCTCTGGGGTCATGCCACAGTGCACCGCCCGGAACAGGATGCGGGAGACCCCGTAGGTCGCCGCCGCGTGCCCCCTGCCAAATGCCGACATGGGGAAACGCGCGAGCTTGGTGTACGCAGCCACCAGCCTCTTGCGGCACACACCAGTGACGCCCTCCGGGGGCGGCAGGCCGGCCGAGACCGGCACCCCCAGCGACACGCCCGCGTCCAACACGGGAGGGTGGTGGTCGTGCGACATCGTCCCTAAACACACACACACACACACACACACACACACACACAAACACACAAACACACGCACGCACACATGCTGGCACACACACACATTTCTGTCTCAGCCTTTCAGAAGTGTTCGTTTGATTACAGTCACGCGTGACAACGGTCACTGCTCGGGGCAGAGCCTGACGTCCACCGGCCGCAGATGGTGACCCGCCGTAAGGCATGGCAGTCACCACCCACGACCAATGTCGAGCGGCCGGACTCTGCAGCTAAGCACCAGTCTCCCTAACTCGCCCAAACGTAAAAGTCAGTGGGTCACCACGATTCAACAGGGCGGGTGGGTGGTAGATCAAAGGCTGACAATGGGACAGGAAGCCGAAAAGGGAGCGGTGCTAGCGACCCAAGAAGACGGACAGGAATCTTGGGGTGCTAGCACCATCAAGAGGCAATCCGCACTTCTCACTTTACACATAGAAAGTAGTTTCCGACATAACCTCCAGTTTTCTACCCATCTAGGGATTAAGTAGAAAACTAACACAACGGCCGGCCTCGTTGCCTACCTTGCACCGGTGCCCCCCCCGAAGTGGGTGCCAAAGAGCGAGGGAAGGCGCTGATACGTGCACAAGCCCGCCATCTTCGTTGATGTGGCATCGCACGAGGCTCTCCTCAGCAACTTGCTGCCCGCACAGGAAAAGCAGCAGGACCCCCGCTTACGTGACAGATTACTGTACAGATGATGATGAGTTGTTTACAATCCACTTCAAAAGAGTACAGATGGTGACTTCACGGCGTTACATGAGCCTCTCTTGGCAGCAAGGGCATAGCAGGAACTTCAAAATTCTTCCCTGAAGAGGAACGGTGAGTACCCGTTTGGAACGTTCAGTTCTGATAGTGGTTCTGTGGGGTCCAGAGAAGCTGGCGGAAGGTGGTGGTGTGCCCCCACCCCCTGGGCCCCCCCTGTCAGCATTGAATCAGCATGCGAGCATTGGCGTCCGTCCCGCGCAGCGTGCAAACAGTTCCGATATATGCATTACAGCGCGTGTGTCGTTACGAACGGAGGTCAGAGTAGAACGTTACGAGCTTTTTTCCAAGTTCCCGGGGGAACCATCCAACCTCCCTGTGTGGCTGTTTTACCAAGGTGGGTGTTGACGGGTTTTACAGGTTTTACACGTATGCGCCCGGAGGACCCCGGGGCGTGAGTTTAGGCCTAGACTACATGTCTAGGGGACCGGGTGTGGACGTAACTAACAGAGGGGAAGGGCATGGCGCTGGTCTGGGGTCAAACTTCAAAAAAATGCATTCACCTGCAGCTGGAGGCAGCTGCGCCCAGATTGGGTCGCACCTTGCCTGTCACAGTGTGACCACCGGTTGTTGTATACGCCGCAGATTTTTACACAGGGCGGCGTGTCCATCGGAACGCGTGACAAATCTGTCGGACTGTTGCCATGTCGCGGCGTCGAGCAGGCTCCGTGTGCCACCTTGCGTGCTTGTGGCTTGCGCTTGCCATCGGCACGGCGCACGCCGCCGTGAGCACTGATTGCATCGCAGCGCTGGTCCGAGATGTGCTGGCGGCATCGAGCGACAACAAAAGGCAAGGATGTCCCCGGTAAAGACGGCGGACGCAGAGAGGGACCCACCAACTCACACAACCACCCTCCTCCCCTCGCAGCGCGGACGAGAAATACAGCGACGTGTCCAGAGTGGTGAATGAGTTCGTTTCTTCGTGCACGGGTGGATTCGAGGATGGCAGTGGCTTGCGGGTGCGAGTGCCATGCAATCGTACGCGAACGCACACGCACGCACACTGACGCACAAGCACACCACACATCGCGCGCACACACACACACACACGCACGCGCACATGCACACGCACACACACATGTACACGCACCCAATTGCAAGCACGCACGCCGTGCATGCACGCGCACGCATACGCATGCGCTAGCACGCACGTGCACGTGTAGCGCTGAAGCACGTGCTATAGTGCTATGGCACGTGCTACCACGTGCTATAGCTAGCACGCACACAAGCGCTCTCGAGAGCTCACCCTCACTGGCAGTGAGTGCGGGAAGACTGGGGCTGAACCAAGACCCATCGCTGTGTGACTGCGGGCAGCTTGCTCTGTGGCTGCTTTAGGAGGGCTCCTTGCGACGGATTGCGTTTCCAGAGTAGAGCAGGTTTTACAGGTTTTACACGTACGCGCCCGGAGGACCGTCCTGACCCAGGGGGGTGAGTTAAAGCCTAGACTTAGTGAGCCCCACTAGACTACACGCCTAGTGGGGCTCACTAAGAGAGCCCGCAAGGCCACGCAGCGTTCCAGCCTTCAAGGAGTAAGGAAGTTGCCCTCCTCCCCCCCCCCCCCCCCCCCCCGCCACCACATGTGGTACACAAGCGCCAGCCCGCTAGGGATCAGGGGAGGTGCCGGGGTCTCGGTCTTGGTTTCGCGTCAGCTGGCTCTTGAAAGCTGTCGTCGTGTGCCTATCTATCATGCTTTGTAGCTGGCTGACCACTGTCGTTTGCAGTTTCTGGCAGCATACCCTAGCCTGGCCATGTGTCGCCCCAGCCTGGTAAGTGCTTGGGGTGTTTGTTCTGTGTAGATGTTGTCGGTAACGCCCACCAGAGTAGAGCAGAAGACTCTGGCGCTCGTATCTCACCACGCTTGTCCTCCTGCGCGCAGCCGCTGCGACCTTTGGTGCCACAAGTCGTGGATCATGATCTTTCTCGCGCCGCCGCTGACTATCAAACACAAACCGGATTCAAAGTAAGTTCTGAATGGGGGCCGACTGGCATGTGGTACTAGTCACACTTGAGATTGATACACTTGGTGTTGCAACATCCGGAGCATCGCTGTTGATTCCACCATTGCAGGGAGGACATGGTGATGGCCGCACAGAGTCTTAACTCAACAGACTTGAACGGCGACGGCTTCGGCGACTTCTCCCTGTGCTGGCATCTGACCGACTGTTCCTTGCTGGAGGACGGGCCAATCGCCGTCTCTGCGATCTTGGCGACCATGACGCAGACGGCTGGCCCCCGTACGGGCTTCCTATGGGACCCAGAGACGATGGCGTTGCTCGGTGGTGCAGTGGCGATGACGCGGACGATGGAGCTGATTCAGCAGCTGCTGCCATACTCTGCCAAGCAGCTGCTGCCATACTCTGCCACCAGCTGCAAACGTGTCAGTCCGCACTTCATGGAGGGCAGGTGACTTGTCCCGGATCATCCGATCGTGCGTGCGTGCGTGCGTTTGTGTGTGATGATGGTTTGTACAGTCGTGTGTGACGCACCTAACAGGCACAGCGCATTCCACGTGGCGTGGCTGGCTACTAGTGGTGGGGGCCTAGTGGGTCGGGGCTGGACCTAGACAGGGCACTGGGCCCCCAGACGTGACTCCTCCCCGTGGGAGCACGGCCGGGGTGTGTGTCTTTTTGTCTGTGTGTGTATATGTGTGTGGACGCCATGGTGTGCGAGAGTGACCGACAGAATGGTGCGTGCACATATGTTGGCTGATGCCCCCCCCCCTCCCCCCGCTAAGGATCTTGGGAAAATGACTGCTCCCCCCAGGCCTCACGCTCACTTCCTCAATCTCACCTGCCAAAGGCAATTATCTTGCAATATAGTGACGGCCTGCCGCCCCCGGAGGCCGTCACCGGGGTGTGCCGTGAGAGGCTTGCGGCCGCGTACACCAAGCTCGCGTGCTTCCCAATGTCTGTCTTTGGCAGGGGGCACGCGGCGGCGACGTACGGGGTCTCCCGCATCCTGTTCCGGGCGGTGCACTGTGGCATGACTCCGGAGGCAGAGAGGCTGCTCTCCCGGTGGACGGCTACTCTGGTGGACAGGAGCGTGGGGCCGGACCCACCGGCAGCGCTGCCGCGGTGGGCCTCTTCGGTGCCAGGCGCGCCCGCTGCGATGCTCCTGGGGCGGCCGGCGCACGGTGGTTTTGGGGCGCCGGCGTGGCGGGAGATTGTGCACGCGCAGTGGGCTGTCCACCTCGCGTGCCTGTTTGGGGCGTGGGCGGCTGGCACCCCCCATCTCCTGCTGTCGGCCCCACGGGCCGGCAATGGTGGCGAGGCTGGTGACGGCGACGGCGGCGGAGGTGGCGGCAGCGGGGGCGACGGAGGTGGCAGGGGGGCACAGCCGGAACAGCAGCCCGCGCCCCCGGCTCAGCCGGCATGGGAGCCGCTCATGGTGGAGGCGGTGCACCGCCTCTGCCCGGGGGCCCACCCGAGCCTTTTGTGCTTATGGCGGGCCTCGCGCCTGGGCCAGGCACTCTGCCAAGCGGCCTCGTTGGTGAGTGCGTAGAACTGGCTGTGAGCGCGGCGCTGCTGGTTGGGCCGATGCGGCGCATGCTCAATGGGGTGCAGGCCCTGGGGCCAGTGGCGCGCATCCTGGGACGCGTGCAAACAGCTGAGCTGTGGGGGGCGGAGGCGCCGCTCTGGGCAAACCCCCTCCTCCAGCTGGAGCTGCCGGCTGCGCAGCGGACGGTACAGTGGCGGGAGCCCACTGGGGATGCGGCAGGGCATGCGCTCTTCAGCTCGACCGGTGCGACCTGCTGGCGGGTGGACGGCCTCGCCCGCGTGCGCGACGCCCTCCCCGGCATGCGGACGGTCACAGACCTGTGTGCGCTGTGGGCGTGGCTCGCTGCTGTCAACATGGTGCGCAGCACACGCACGGTCGACCACGCATGCCTGGCGGTGTACGCTGCCGCGGATCCGGAACGCGCGCCGCTCGTGCTGGGGCAGTTTTGCGCAGCTCTGGCGTGCGGCGCCTACGACGGGGGCAGTGTCTGGAGGGCAGTCCTGTGCCGCGCCCTTTTCCCAGGGGTGCCGCGTGGGGGGTGGGCCAGATCTGCTGTGCGTGCGGCGCACGCTCGACCCCCTGTTCACGGCAGTGGCGGTCGCGCTCGCGGCAGTGCCCTCAGCCTGAGTCGAGGCGGCAGCTGGTGGAGCTGCCCTCACTCTGCTCCGGCCGCTCCGTCGCTTCCAGCCCCTCCCTCGCACGGGCGAGCGCGCTGCTGTGGTGGAAATCCTGCGGCTGGTCGGGTGGCAGCTGCCGAGTGTCATCACGCCGGCTGGATGGCAGCTTGGGCGGCCTGGCCTCCGATCCGCAACTGCCAAACATGCTCCCCTGCCTGCGGGGGACGGGGCCGCGGACGAGCCCCGGTGGGTTGGGTTTGCACACGGCCCGGGCGTGGTCGGGAAGCTGACGTGCAAGCTAGCGGTGGCGCTTCAACTGCGGGCGGTTGTGGACGAGCGGCGAGTGCGGCGGGCAGCCACGGTGGAGGCGGCTCTGGCGCTGGACTGCGGGATGCGCGGAGGCCCCCGTGCAACCGACGCTCAGGTCTGCGCGGGGCTGCGCACCCTGGAGGCGGCGGTGCCAGGGCTGTGGCGGCTGCCGCTCCTCAGCGCCTGCAAGGAGCCCATCTGGCGGCTGTGGGTGAGTGGCTTTCACAAGCAGGCTGCGCTTGGAGTGCCCGAGTGCCCGTGCGGGTGGCGGTGCCGTGAGGAGGACGGGCCGCCGGCGACGGCGTGGCGTGCGCACTGCTTCTGGGGATGCGCGGTGGCGGAGGCGGTGGTGGTGGCGGTTGCTGCTGCCCTCCCTGCTCCTACGCCGGTCATCACGTGCTGCCAGGTGTGGCTGCTGCAGCCTCCCGCTGGGGTGCGTGCTGGTGTGTGGGCTGTGGTGGCAGCGCTCGTGGTGGACGCTATGGAGCGCGGCTGCCGCCACCTGTGGCGCATCACGCGTCCGCGTGATGGTGTGCTGCCCCCTGATCGCACGGTGTCGGTTGAGCGGGCGGGGGCGCTGGCGACGATGGACCTTTGGGACGCGCTGGCGTCCTTTGCTGAGGGCGGCGTGATGCCGCGAGGTTGGGCGGGTGTGGTGGGCCCGACCCACCCCTATGTTGGAGTGGTGGACGGCAAGCTCACTCTGAACAAGGCGTCCTAGATCCCTGAGGGGACGAGTTATGTGAGGGGAGGTAGCGCCGCACGCGTGCGCTGGCGGGATGAGTTGTGGCTGCTGGGTAGAGTGCTGTGGTGGGTGTGCGCACCTGCTCCGCTTCCGGTGTTTTGAGGGTGGTTTTTTTTTGGTCCCTTTATGGTTTTATACCTTGGGCCCGCCCTTCATCCACTGGAGGGGTTGAGTGTGGAGCCTGCACTGTGGTGCTACTCGCTTGGGGCCCGCCGCCGTGTGTGGATGGCGTTGCCGTGGGGCACCCCCCCTTTTTCTGTTGGCAGGTCTTCAGGACTGCTTCATCTAAGTCCCACTGGAGCTTTGGAACTGCACGTGTGACCGCCAGAAGTGGATTGTAACAAACTCATCATAATATAGTGGGCCATCCCCACCCAACCTGTGACCAAAATGTGGCCACACCCAAAATTCTAAAGTCGACAAAACGGCCCCATCGCGCGTGCAGAATGACTTCTCGACACGTAATATAGACATGCGTGTCGAGATCGTGTGCTGGGATACGTTGTGGGGCCGTCACGGGCCTCGCGGAGCGCCATGCAACAGTCGCACCCAACCCCCTGCCGCGCCGCTGCCGGGAGCCAGCCCCCCGCGACGCCTCCTACCGATCGGTACCACCCGTGGCATGAACTTGACGAGGCGCTGGGTCCCGTGCCGTGCCGCGTTGCCGCGGTCGCTGTGCTGGGCGACACCAAACTTTCGGCATGTTTTGCGGCGTCGCCTCTGGACCAAATCCACTTACGACGCGTGCTTTTTAGTTGCCGCCAATCTCATTGAGACGCATGCGTCGTGGGTGACCGTGGAGAGACGGTGAAATGCGGAACGAAATCGTTTGGCGTCAAACGTTACACGTCACGGTTGCGTTTGACGCCAAACGGTTTCGTTCCGCATTTCATCGTTTCTCCAAGCCACGGTCACCCACGACGCATGCGTCTAAATGAGATTGGCGGCAACTAAAAATCAAGCGTCAAAAGTGGATTTGGTCAACAAGGGAAGCCACAAGAAATTCCCAAAGTTTGGTGTCGCCCGTTTTGGCCACTTTGCCCCTGGGGTGGGCCCAGGTTGGGTGGGGATGGCCAGTGTGAAAATGTAAATTTCACACTTTTGGGGTCGAATCTAGCAATGTCACCGCAGCGCCGGCCCAAATCTGCCAATCTGCAAATGCAAGCGCGCACGTGCGCTTAGCGGGGTGTGGGTTGGCTAACGAAACCACTGCCCCCCATGATGCCGCAGATGCGCGATGACCATCTCGCCCGAGTGGTTGTTCAAGGGCGTCTCGCTGAAGACCCCCCTTAGGAGCGCTATTGGCACGGCCATGGTGCCCGGCTCGACGCGGGCGCTGAACAGGCAGACCGGCCGTCTGGAGGGCTGCACACCTATGCTGTGCCCACATGCAGTACTTGAGCGCACTTACGACGGCAGCGAGGTGTTGGTCAACCGTGCGCCTCACTTCGGCATCGGCAGCTTCTCTGGGGTGGTCAACTCTTTCCAGGACAAGGCCAGCCAGCAGGCAATGTATTCCTTCTGGTCCTTTATGTCCGAGCCCATCTACAGCAAGCAATTGGTCATGGCGCCAGGGGTTGTGGGGCCGTACCGCAAGTCCCACCTAGACACGAGCGCACCGAGCCTCGCTGCGTGGGCAACCGTTGGCTATGACCAGCGCGCTGTTAAGGATTTCCTTACAACCGTCAAGGGCTCACTCGAGGTGGGCACAACTTGCGGCACCGATGCGCCCCCAGCCCCCTCGCCTGCCAACTTGCCCCCCCCCCTGCTCCTTTTCCCCCTCTTGATCATTCCCAAACCCTGACCTCTTATAATCAAGCACACACACACACACACACACACACACACGAACCGACCCCCCCCCTCCCCACGTTTTGCAGCACCCCAACTTCGTCCCCGATCTGCGCATGTTGGGCGGCAAGCGCTACATGGGCACATTGTACACTGCACTACTCAACGCGTCTGCCGGCATGGCCCCTGCCCAGATCACCGCCAACGTGGCCGCCGAGCATGCTGCCATCCTGGCTAGCAGTGGCCCGCGTGACACGGGCACAACAAAGGGCAGCAGTGACAGGCAATTGGCCATCATCCTTGGCGTCATCATCCCACTCGTCGTCGTGCTTGCGGCTTTACTCGCCACCATGTTCATCGTGCGCCACAGGTGTGTCTTTCTGATTGCCATCCATTGGTCGATTTTACAGTCGGTCGGACGCCTTTGATGGCGCATTAGACCAGTGTGCGTTGTTCGTAACAGCTGACCATTCGTCGTTGTGCTCACCGTTTTACTCGCCGCCATGCTCATCTTGAGCTCATTCCAGTGCACTTTATGCGTAATAGCTGCCCATTCTCCCCACCCACCCAACAACCCACTCACAAACACCTGCTTGCCTTGTTCCTCGTGTTGCACCTCAGGAGGCGATCGCTGTTTCGAAGGCACTGGGTGCGATCGTCAGGCGAGAACACCACCCTCGTCGTGACTGACATCATGGACTCGACCGCGCTCTGGGAGACGCTGGCGCCGGGCGTCATGGAGTGCGCCGTCGCGACTCACAATGCAGTCGTGCGCCAGGCTCTGGACGCATGGGACGGGTGCGAGCAGGCGACGGAAGGCGACTCGTTCCTGCTCGCGTTCCACCATCCCAGAGACGCACTGGGTTTTTCGGTGCAGCTGCAGGCGAGCCTGTTGGAGACAGAGTGGGAGCCGGAACTGGTGATGCACCCGCTTTGCACACCCCTCAGGATGGGGCCAAGCGCAGCGCTGCAGGCTGCGGGCAACAGCGACGGACGCTTTGCGCTGCTACGAGCTGCCCTGCTGCTGGCTCCCTCTGATGCACCTTTCAGTGTCCTGTCGGGCGGTTTGTCAAAGGACATCAGCCTCCATTACGACGCTCAGACACTTCTTGCGCCCCCTGTCTAGCCATCAACGTTGGGAGCTGCTTGGTCGGCGGTCCAGCTTGCAACATTCAGCAACCGCGGTGTTGACATGCAGGGTGACACTGATGCTGCTTCTTCCCTCTATGATGAGTGCGGCGGCTTGCACGGCCGCTCCCATATCAATGGGTTCGCAGTGGAGGTTGTGCTGGCTGATCCAACACGCACGCGTCAGTTGGACAAGGCGCGTGAGCTGTTGCAATCACTGCACGCGGAGTCATTGAGCTCCTACACGCCGCACGGCGACGCACATGTGACCAGCACAATGGCCAAGTTCATGCAGCTGGCGTGGATCTTGGCTCGGGGAGGCTTGGAGGGCAGCTCTGCAGCCGCCGCCGTGGCAATGGACCAGGCCACAGTGTTCAAGGTGCGGGCCGGCACGGGCCGGCAAGTATATTTCACTATGTGCGCGACACCGCCTGCTGAACCACGTGATGCATTGCGTGTGTCCCCTTCCACACTCCCCCTCTTCCATGCCGTCCTCAACACACACCTTCCACACACACCCCACCACCACCACACACACACACCTTGTTTGACTCCCCACTTTCGACAGGGCCTCCGCGTGCGCATCGGCATGCACTCTGGAGTGCAAACGGTCGATGTGGAGCGCAACGCCACTTCTGGTGAGCCCGATGCAGCCTTGTCAGTGCCCAGCCGGCTGCCTATACCCCGTCAACATTATGAAGCCGGCTGACCTGCTCCCGCCTGCTCCCGCCTCCGCCCGCCCCTCCCACCCGTATGGGCTCCGCACCTGTCTGTGCTCGCCCCATATCATCTTCGGATCAGTGCACAGACTCTTGCATCTTGCCGCTTACCGCGCGCCCCGCGCTGCATCCCATGCATGCAGGGCGCGAGGTCTTTGGTGGCGTACTGCTTGCCGCCGCAAAGACCGTCGGAGACGCAGGTGGGTGTGGGCGCCAGGGTGTGTCCCTGCCACCAGCTAGGCAGTACGTTATAAAAATATGGGTGGCGTAGCTCGCTTATCTAGTCACGCGCCTCGGCCCGCGTCTCTGCGGCCTCGGCCCACGTCTCTGCGGTTTCGGCCGGCTTCTCCGCGGCCTCGGCTTGCTCCTCTGCAGCCTCGGCCCGCTCCTATGCGGCCTAGGCCTGCTCCTCTGCGGCCTCGGCCCGCTCCTCGGCGGCCTCGGCTCGCGCCTCAGCGGCATCTGCCCGCGTCTCGGCGGCCTCTGCCCGCGTCTCGGCAACCTCTGCCCGCTCTGGGCATGCGCACCGCACGCCCCCGCATGCTACGTCCCTCCATGCCTGCATATGACGTGTGACCGGTCTCAATTCCCTAACTGACTGCAACAGCCATCATCACAACCCTCCCTCCCCGCCCATCATGATGCCCACTGCACAGGCGCCGGTGGAATGGTGCTTCTGTCGCAGGAGACGTTTAAGCGCCTGCAACCGGACAGCTCGCTGAAGAACGTCCTCATGCTAGCGCTGGGCGAGTATGGGCTCAAGGACGATAACCTCGGCCCAGTGTGCTTGTACCAGGCAATCGAGCGGTCGCTAGTGCCGAGGCTCGCAGCGTTTGAGCCGCTGCGCGGGCTGAGTGAGATAGAGGCGGGCGTCATGGATGCGCCCATTGGCACGGTGCGTGTGTCAAGTCGCGGTGCACTCACTCCTCGTCGGCGTCTGCATGGTTGGTCTCGGCGCAGCTTAGAAACACTCATCCGACCACTTCACGCTCACAGGTGGCCATCGCGTTCGCCAACTTGGTCGGGCTGGCAACTCTGCAGGTGCGTGGGTGGGTGTGCGCGGGCGGCGTGTCTGGTTTTGCGCCTGGTTCAAGGAGGCTCTGTGTGTCTGTCGCTCTCAGTCTCTATGTCTCGCTTTCTCTCCCTCCCTGCCTCTCTGCCTGTTGTTCTTTGTTGTGTCGTGTTTAGTTTAATGCAATTAAATTTAATTTGATTTGGTTGACTGTCAATTAATTTAATTTAATTTAATAATTTAATTTGGTTTGATGTCTGTACATGTGTCCTGTGTCTGTGAGGGTACCACACTACAGGATCGCTCTGCCTGCTGCAGGCATGGGACAGGAACCAGGCGGACGTGGCGCTCAATGTGTACGCAGCCATGTCAAAGCAGCTGCTCCATGACGCGGGCGGCTACCTCGTCGAGCTGACCTCCTCAGGGCTGTGCCTCGCTGCTTTCTGCCACCCGCTTGGTGCCATCGCGTGGAGGGCTGGCCTCATCGAGGTCATGAAGCACCACCAGTGGGGCGAGGTGTGCATGTGGTGGTGGTGGTGGTGGGGTCAGAGCGAGGGGCAGAGCGGTTGCGTGGTGGTGGCATGTCCCATTGTGATGGGACATGCAAGTTTTGCATGATGGCATCACACTCACCGCACCACCCCCCCAGCCCCGCCCTATCCCGCAGGAGCTGCTCGGCCATGATCTGTGTGAGGAGGTCCTTCTTCACGAGCCAACGTCCAAAGGCAGGCCCACGTCACCGCACACGAGCCGTGTGCTCTTCCGCGGTCCGCGCATCAAGATTGGCATCGATGTGGGGAAGGTGCAGGCTGAAATTTCGCCGGTGACCGGGCGCATGACGTACCGCGGGCGCGTCATGAACCGCGCGGCGCGCATCTCGGGCAAGGTGGGCCACCGTCTGTGTGTGTGTGTGTGCGTGTGTGTGTGTGTGTTGAGGGCAGGCAGGGCAGAGGCACATGGTATCCCACGCATGCTGCCGGACCAGCTCATCAAGCAGACATTAGCCCACCCATGACGAATGTTTTCAAGTGCGGCCACATGTGACGCACGCATGCGTGCACGTCGCTCTGCTTAAGCAAAGAAGCTTCTTTAGGCTCAGCCGGCTTGTGCAAAACCTCCCAGCATTTGGCTGGGGGTAGGTGGCCAAGGGAAGCTAAGCTTCTCCTTGGCTTCTTCTTTTTCTAACCAAGAATCGCCACCACCACCACCGTGTCCACAGGCCCCGTCCGGGATGCAATGGTGCAGCAGCGCAGCGTGGGATCAGGCCAATGGGCGGTTCAGTGCACGCATGCTCGCAGCCGGCATCCACGGCACGCATCTCGGGGCATTCCCGCTGAAGGGTATCGCTGGGAACATGAAGCTTGTTGAGGTGGGCTCGACCATGCCGCGTGATGTACGCTGTCACCACAGCTCAACACACACACACACACACACACACCGCGTTGACTGCCCCTCTCAGTCGGGGGTTCTGGGAGTTGCGGAGCTTACAGAGTGGGTTGCGGATAAGGGCTGCGGAGCTAGGTTGCAGAGGGGGGCTGTTGGGTTCCGGCCGCCACCCACCCAATAGCATGGGGGCAGGGGTTGCAGGTGCACAGGGTTGTGGATGGGGCTGAGGGTGGTGCAGGGCGCAGATGCCGCACATGCGTTCTGCCATCCCTGTGCCCTGCTGACCCTGCCATCTGCCCCCCCCCCTCCCCCCCTGCCCCGTCCTTGGGTGACTGCAGTGCTCGTGGCGCCATGGTGACGACGTCGCAGACGGCAACCTTTTCGCGCCTTCATCGCCACGCTCGCTGCAACTCAGCCGCATGGCTCCGATGGGGATGACCTCCCAGCTTACCGAAAAGGTGACCCCAGCCTCCTCGCGAGAGCTCGCGGACTCACGGCCGGACCACACAGCCCTGGTGGGTGCTGGTCGGGGCGTGTTGCTGTGTGCGCCGCCCGCTGTGAACGAGGCGCGGCTCAGCGGCAGATCCACAGGGCTGGACAGCCAGCCAGCTGTGGTGCCCACCTTTTTGGCATCAGAGTCTGCTGCCGAAATCGGTCCGGCAGCGGACTACAAGCGGGCCCTGCGCGCACACAATTTCGTTCGCTTCGCTCCTCTTGTGGTATCTGAGTCTCCAATGGGAGAAGGTAGCGTGCACCGTTGACGTGGCCACTATGTTGAGGCCGTGCGCCACCACCACCACCACTAAAACCATCACCACCACCACCACACACACATACCCAATTTGAGGGACGGCAACACCATGCAGCTTTTCCTGTTGCCAACTTGTGGGTGCCATTGCCCAGCTCTATGTTGTGAGGTTGCAGTGTGTACCCTGAGTTGCTGAAGTTGTGGAGAACAGGTAAATAATAAGATAAGAAGGATATTTGTGGATACCCCATGGGATCATGATGGATGATGGATGGGGTCATGATGGATGATGGATGGTGATGCTTATGCTTAGTGTACTGGCGCTACCTGGGTGGCGTGGTGTGGATCTTGGGGCAGAGCCCTGTTAAGGTCGAGCGCATGCGCATGCGTAGCGTACACTGTTGGGGTTTACCCTGACAGCATAGCTCACTCCCACCAGGTCGCCAGCCAGTTTCAGGCGGGTGTCATGCCAACACAAGTTGTATACATCATAGGTGGTGTTCCACAGACTTGAAGCCGAAACCAAAAAAAAGGTGGTGCTTGCGCCAATACCAAGCCCAGCTAAAAACACCCCCCTAAAAACGACGACTTTAACCCTACCACCATCGTCAATGTTGATCAATTAATTTGTAGATTTTACTGAAGTCAGTTTGCCCTCACTTTCCATCACTCCGAAACACTTTCAGGTCACAAGAGGACCCCGCTCGCCCCAAAGCGGCCCTGGTTCTGCGTCGCAAGACTGCAATAACGCCCAAAACCTTATGCATCAGGGACACACGCATGCATGCCCCCCCCCCTCCCCGCACACACACACACACACACACACGCGCGCGCGCACACGCACACACACACACGCATGTGCGTACGCACATGGGCATTGTGGTGGACCGCATGCGCTCGCATCGGCGCCTGAGTACACACACGCACACAGACACACACACACACACACACACGTACTGAGATGTTATGGAGGCACCGTGAACGTAAAAAAAAAACAATCCGCCCGTTCAGGGCTCGTGTTCAAGGCCTTCACAGGCGAATTGCATTCACAAACAAACTGGGGCACCCAGCTTCAATGCGCCTGCAGGCGCATTGAAGGCGCACCACTAGGCTAGCTTGAAATGGCTTGCAGTTTCAGTCACCGAAGGCTTTTTGTTTCGCCAGTGTTTCTGCGTGTGGCCGCATTCAACCCACGCAGCAAGAGCTCCTCAGCAAGCTTCTTTTCGAGAGAACCTCTCCACCCTGAGTGGACGAGGGCGCGGTGGATGACGGGATGATACGTCGGAAGAATGATCGTACGAAGACATGCTGAGTTGGAAATCTCTATGCCGTGGAAAAGAAGGTGGATCCAGATCTGGGGGCCGAATGCACTGGGTCCCTCCAAGCAGCGGTCAAGGTCCAGAACCCGAACCGAACCCACCGGGCCCAGTCGGAAAACCTTTTCACGGTTTCACGCTTCACGTTTCCACCTACGTTGGAGGTTGCGGCCCGGCTTTTCATCCTTTCAGAGCACGTCCTGGCCACTTTCACCATGTTGGCGATCTCTGTCTTGGCAGTCCTTTCCCACTTGCCTTCCTTTTCATATGCCGCTGCGGTAGGGGACCTAGGGGTGCGCCCATGCTCTTTACAGAGTAGGGGTTCCCTACCACCAACAGCCAGCCATCTCAGTAAGGTGCTCGGGCCATGCGCGCTGAGCACGGTCTTATACGCCTCTAGTGAAAAAGTGTGAAATCGTATTTGCGTTTGCGCCCTTGCTGACAGCAGCAGTGGGCAGCCCCGCTGGCGCAGGACTGCCAGCCCAGGCGACGGGGCAGCGGGGGCTACGTCCCCGCGAGTGGCCAAGATCTTACAAGGGTGGCACTCTATTTGGGTGGTGTCCCTGACTGTAACATCCATCATGCGCACACCTACTTCAACAAGCAGTTGCTGCCACTGAGGAAGGTGACCTAGGGGTGCTCCCACACTCTCTGCAGAGTGGGGGTCCCTTATCACTAGTAGCCAGCCATCTCAGTAAAATGCACGGGCTCCACACGCCGAGTGTTCTGATGCGCCTTAAGAGGTGTCCCTGACTGCAACATCCATCATCACCCGGGCCCGCCACCACCACCACCACATAAGCCAGTTTTTAGGCCACCGGTCTTAGTGCTCGGGCGCCATTCGCCGAGAAGATCAAATACGCTCCCTGTTCGGTGCAGCACACACGACTGTAAAATCCATGATGATGCTATGGTTCAACACCGAGAGTATGTCCTATAACACTGCACCAGGGCAGCCAGAGCACGGTGAAGGGGGGGGGGGGGGCACACAGCGGGAGCACTGCCCAAGTGCTCGCCGTATTACATTGCCCGCGCACGCACGTGCACCACAACACGACAAAATATGCGTGCGAGCCATCTGCGGGCAGGCATGGGTGGGAGGGAGTGTGGGGAGGAGATAGGGGCACGGTCTCAGACATACACCGCGCCGCAGTGTGCCATACATCTGTGCAGAATGGATGGGTGGGTGGGTGGTGGGGGGGGGGCGGGGGGCAAGTGGACACGCGATATCAGTCGGGAGGGAGTGGAGGCGCGGCCTCTGGTTCAGCACAGTGCGATGAACGGGCTCCCGAGCAACATCTGCGGGCCGCCTTGAGAGGGTGTGGAGGGGACTGGCCCGGCCGGCAGACACTGCGCCACGGCGCGCCACACATGAGTGCGCAAGGGGGGGGGGGAAGGGACGTGCATGCGAGTTCAGGCGGGAGGAAGTGGAGGGGCAGACACACACATACAGTGGCTCAGACGAATCCGTGGACGAGGATACACCTCCCTACCACGTCCACAACGCCTTAAGCGGCACCTTAGGCATCCCATTCACTGGCGCGGATCATGCGGTGCCTCAGGCTCTCCGACCGCCTGAGGTGCCGCCTGAGGCGCACCCACGATCGCCTCATGAGGCCTCATCAGGTCTCGTGAGGCCTGATCAGGCGTCGCCTTGGGCGTTATCCAAACCGCCTCAGGCGCTACCGCCCGCTTCAGGCGCCCCGCCACCGCCTGAGGCGCACCCAGGACCGTCTCAGACGTTATGACCGCATTGACTTGCGTGGATCATACGTTGGGATAGGACCTCCTGCTGTGCACTGGTCAACGGCAGCATCCACGGCAGCATCCACAACAGCACCGATGGCCGAACCGTTGGCAGCGCTAATGGCTTAGGTTTAGGGTTCAGGGTTTAGGGTTTAGGGTTTAGACCGTCAGACTGAGACTGTAAAATCCATCAGCATCAATGGCCGCACCAGTGGCAATGGTCGATTTTACAGTCTTGTTGCAATGTGCAATTAACGGCAGAGCACCTTGCAGCGCAACACCGCGGGCAGGCAAAGGCGAGAGCTTCCTTCCCCGTTCATGTGCTCTAAGCCGCTGTGTGCCAATAAGTAGGCAGGCGAAGGGCGCGGAGGGGCACGGGCCCGGCATCCACGGACTGCAGTGTGCCACACGCGCAGGGGAGTGGCGGGGTCTGTGTGTGTGGGACGAGAGGCCAGAGCGGCATCATTAACAAGTGGCGAGAGAAACAGGGTGGCTCACGAGCCGAGAGAGAGGGGAGGGTGGGGCTGGGAGGGAAGGAGGGGACCCATCTGCGCGTTAGACACTTGCTTACCTATGCGCTGTGCTGCAGGCATGCCCATGTCTCTCCTCACACACACATGCATGCACCAGCAGCAGCAGCAGCAGCAGCAGCAGCAGCAGCAGAATGCACTACCCACTACCCACTTGCTGCAGAGGTGCACGACCTTGCAGCCTGAGAATGATCACACGCATTGCCAAAGTACCAACCATTGCGTAAGCAATGCACACGCACAGCTCGTGTACAGCTGGTACACATGCATTGCAAGAGCACAGCCCTCTCATAGGGGGTGTCAAAGGCCGGTACCAGGGCCTGACTCCCGCAGACCCACGCACTCCACCAGCAATGCCTCTCGAGAATCTGGTAGGGGAAGCTGAACAACTTGTGGCCGTTGGCACGCAACTTGCAGCAGTATTGACACATGACCGCGTAAATTTCAACTTGAGTTGGTTACATCCACTGCCGGCGGTCACCATCAGTTCCAGAGTTCCAGCGGGACACGAAAAAACAGGCACGGGGCCAACCAAAATATGACCAAGCTACAAAAGTAACCCAAGGTAGCACCACCGACACAAGGTGGCGGGCGCCAAGCAAGCAGCACCGCACGCCAGGCATCACACTCGGCCCTGAAGCAGCCAAAGGCAGACCCCCACTTGGGTATATACCTGACAGGTAAAACCGTCAAAGTAGCCGGGCGCCGACTGCAGGTCGGAGCCGGCAGCCCCCAGCGGCTTTGTGTTGGTTCCTGGCGGCGTTGCGACGGGCGTTTTAACATCAGATACTGTCTGTTTGTCTGACATTGGGGGCCAAGCCAGAAGGCCTCGCGGTCGCGAAGCTCGAGGTTGTGCTCGAGCTCGCCCACCAGTCAGAGGCCGTCGTACGAGCGTGTACACGCGTGTCGCGAGCTGCAGCCGGCGATCAGCCTATACTTACACTAGTGCACCACGTGGCCTATTGTGTGGCTATTGTTCTCCAGTCACTTGGACTGTAGCACACGGGTGTGAGCTACAGCACGTGTGTGTGGGAGCGCTGCGGCTGCTGATGGTGTCCCTCGGCCACTCTCAGCCCAGCCTTGAAGAAATCACCGCTGCTTCAGCAGGTGGTTTCAACCGCCCTCTGGGCTTGGGGCTCTCCTGCAGCCTGGGGCTCTGCCGATTTTAAAAGTGGGGGGATTGAGCTGAACCCCCCCCCCCCACTCTAGCAGGGCATAATCCCATACATAACCCCACCAGTTGACAATCGGCAGCTTACTTTGTCATCGTGGACACCGACTACAGGATGCAGACACAGCAGGGCTCCAGCAGCGCTCTTTCGCCAGCTGCAGCGGGGAAGCAGCCGCCGCATGGAGGACCAGACGCCGCAATCTCGCCGTTTGGCTGCGCCGCGTGGCTGCCCCTGAACTGCATCGTGTTCTTCGTCAAGCTGGCTGACTCGTTGCACCGAGGTGGGGCTGTGGGTGCAGCGCGTGAGCACAGGGCGCCTGCAATGCGAGTGCATGCTGAAGGTTTGGGTTGCGTCGTGCGTGCGTCCATCCATGGGCATCCGATGGCGTGTGGGCGATGCGTGCATGGGCGTGGGCTTTTAGTTGTACGTGGTGCGAGGACGAACGCAGCCCACGGAGGCGACACACACAGACTAAGCAAGATCACGCGCGAGGGACGCACGCACACGCACACACACGCACACACACACGTAGTCGGGGTTCACACACACACCGTGTGGGACAAATGGGGGGGGGGGTGCGGCGTGCGTGGGTCCTGACAGCGCACGCTCTTGCAGAGGCGTTTGCGGCACGCGCGCACACACACACACGCACACACGCAATGTGTATTTAGCACCATCAATCACACGCACACGCGGACCCACCCACCCACCCACCCGCCCTGCTGCTGCCAATGGCTGCGTTGACTGCAGGTTGGGACCTGCAGGCGGTGGTGCAGGTCGTGTACACAAGCATCTTCCTCGCCCACTGGTGCGTGGCGCTCGCCTCGCGTCGCGCCAACAACCGCGGCGCCCGCAGAAGCAAGCTTGCGGCTGCGCTGCGCTGGCTGTTTGTCGACCACGTGTGCGCTGTCTTGCACATTACCCGCAACGTGCTTCTTGTTGTCCTCACCACTTTCAACGCCAGCATTAGCTGGTCGGGCCCCCTCGACGGGATGATCGTGACAACCTGCTACGGGGCGCTCGCTGCCGTCACCGAGGCCTACGACCTGACCACCTCGCTCGTTGTGAACTGGGCCGTGCTGCTCCCTCGGTCCGTGATCCAGCTGGCGCTGCTGACGCGCCGTGAGGAGCTGAGCCTCGCAATGATCGTCGTCCTCTCATTGCTGCACGCGTGCACGCTGGCGGCCATCCACATTGCGGTCGCGCGCTGCTCAGCGGCGGCGTTGCAGCTGCTGCAGCGGCGGCGTGCAGCGGTGCCGACGCTGTGGGCTTCGCACAGCGATGCGCCCGCTGATCACGCCGCGGAGGCATCCGGGCGGAGCGCCGCGGTGAGGGGGGGCACCCTCACACGCTCACGTGTGCTTGATTGCTTTCGAAAGTTCCGATACATGGTGGTTTAACCATCCCCAGTACATGCTTACCTCACAAACACGCACGCACTCACGCTCACGCCACTGCTCAATGCACCCCCCACTCCCCGCATACACACACGCTGATGTCCACGTGTGCGTGTTGCATGCATGTGCCTCAGCAGGGCACACCGGTACCACTCCTCTCCGCGCCAGCTGCAACGGCTGCGCCGCAGGCGCCAGCCCCTGCGTCGACTCCTGCTCCCGCCATTGCTGCTACGGGCGCCCGCACCAGCTCTGCAACGCCCGCACAGGGCGCCGTTGGTGGCGGTGGGATGCCGATCTACCGCTCCGTCGTGGCTGGCAACGCGTCGACAGTCGAGTTCGTAACCAAGTTCCCCAGCCTGCACCTGTTGCAGCACCCACAGCTGTCCACACCACAGGGCGTCGCTGCGTTGCAGGAGCGGCTGGAGCGAAGGGCCTCCGAGGTGCTTTCTCGCATGCGCGGCGAGCGGGTGGAAGTGCGCCTGGAGCATCTTTACCTAGCCGCTGGCTGCGTCGTGGTCGCCGGGCGCTGGGTGAGTGCGACTTGGGCAGGGCTCGGGTGTCGCCCCTCGCGTGGACGCGCCTCGGTGCCATGGCACGCAGGCACTGCCAGACGCACATCTGACACGCACAAACATGCAAAGCACTTCAGTATTCATCTGGAACGATTCTTCTTGGGGAGGATGCGCGTGCACCTCATGATTTTGCTTCTGCTACTGCTGCTACTGCTGCTGCTGCGTCTCACATTTCCGCCCTCCCACGCCACGCCACAGCACCTGCAAGGCGTGGGTGGCGCGACTGAGGAGGAGCAGCGTGCGCTGGTGGAGGAAGTGCTGCTGGAGGAGATGTTGCAGGAGGTGGACCCGGCACCCGAGGTGTGCTTGCGTGCGTGCGTGTGTGCATGCCCGCAAACGTGCGTTAAGCCACGTTCCGACCGGCACTGAGCCCTCCCCTCCCCCCCCCCCTCTCTCCCCTCTTGCGCGCGTGCACGCAGGGTGTGCGCACGCCATGCAGCATCCTGGACAACGACGTCCTCAACAGCACGTCTGCCATGTGGCAGCTTGCCGATGATGACGACGATGCACAGCCAGAGCAGGCAACGCTGCACGTTGAGACGGGGCAGCGCACGCCTGTGGCCCTCCCCTCCATGGAAGGCGTGCCGCTGCTGGCCGTGACGACACCGCTGCAGGCTCTGCCTCTGCACAACGGCGGCCACAGCTGTGTGCGCATGCAGTTTGCGACGCCCCTGCTCGCGCGTGCGCTCGGCCGCGACCCGGAGCTGGTAATCAGCTTTGCGCTTGCGGGGGGCACTGATGCGACTGCGCCGCTTGCCTCGTTACTGCGGGCGCGCATTTGCGACCTGCAAGTGGCCGCGCGCGCGCGCGGCAACCCGCCCGGTCTTATAGACGTCGAAATCGACCGACCGGGCGCGCTCGCGGGAGCGGCGCGTGAGTCTAGTGGCATGCTCATCGCGCAGCTTGTCGACGGCCCCACGATGATGGCCGCGGTGCCGGTGCCCCTGCTGCCGTGCACCGCGCGGCTGGCGGTGGCTGAGCTGTCGCGGCTCGGCCTTGACCCGCGCACCGCGTCGCACGTAGCGCACGACCTGGCCCTGGTGTTGTTGGCGCCGCACCCAACGGGCGAGCCGCCGCGCGCGCGGCGCGCGCTGATGCGCCATGCCGCGCTGCTGCTGGTGCAGGTGTGTATGTGTGTGCGCCTGCTTCGCCACAGCGTACTTCCACCCCCACCCCCCAAACACACGCGCGCGCACACACACACACACACACGCACGCACGCACACGCACATCCCTCAACACTCTGACTAGGGAACCCTCCCACTCGCGGCGGGCGCAGAATGTAGGCCAGCCTTTTTACACCCCTCCCTCCCTCCCACCGACCACACGCATGCACACGCAGTGGGCGCGGTAGGCAGGCCAACCCCCGTCCCCCGACGCACCCTCTGATCCACCCTCCCACCCACCACATGCGCACACACACACGCAGTGGGCACAGAGTGCACGCCTGCCGGCCACCCTCGCGCTGCTCGGCTCGGCCGTGGCGCAGATGGATGCTGCGGACGCCTCTCGGCCGCCGCCGCCGCGAAGGCCAGGCGTCTCGCCAGATGCAACAGTTGTGCAGGGTGGCGATGACGGCGCCTCGCCCGCCGCCGATCGCGAGGCCGGCGGCAGCGCTAGCGCGGCGAATCCAGCTGGCAGCAATGCTGCCGCGGCGGCTCACTCCGGCCCGACGACGCTCTGGTGCAAGTTCAACTTGCTCCTCACCCTGGTTGGTGTGGCGCGCATCGCCTACGAGAACAGGCTCGGATACGGTGCGCAACCCCCGTGTTAGGGGCAGGGGGGCTGTTGGGAGGGCACAGCGCGCGCACACGTGTGCGTTGTGACGGGCTGTATGATGCCCTCTTTGCGTGCAATACCTCCACACGAATGCCACGACGTGTTGTTGTGCACACACACACACACACACATGCACCCAAGCACTGCAAACACTCACAGCCGGCCCAACGCTCCCTCCCTCCCCTTGTGCCACGCACAGTCCTCCTTGGAAGTGTCATCAAGTGCTTCCTGTTCACGCTGCCATACATCGCGATCCTCACCGCGCGCGTACCCCGGCGTGCTGACGCGGCTGCCACCCTGCCTGGGGCGCGTCGACGTGTCTCTTGCGCGCCGGCTGTACCACATGCTGCTCTTCATGGTGTTGTCCCAGGTGTTTGGTCACATGCAGCCAGGCTTCTGCAACTTGTTCCGCACCGGCATGGACATCCCGTTCATCGGCATCTTGGACTTGGTGGAGCCGCTGGAAGTGCGCTCGTGGTGGGTGCGCGCGGCCGTGGCGGTGGCCACGCTTGTGCCGCCCCGCGTCATCACGATATGTGCGTGCTCTAGCCCGGCTGGCGTGCCTACGCTGTGCACGCGCGAGGCGTGGGGCACGTTCACGAGCGAGGTTGGCCTCGTGGCCTTCTTGGCGCCCCGCGTGGCCATGCCGTTTGTGGCTAACGGCGCGATCAGGCTCTGCCAGTGGATGAGCGCGCCCGCACGCACTGGCAGAAAGTCAAAGCATGAGTGATCGAGGCGCCTCTCGCCCCTTGCCCCTGAGCCAGCAAATGCCCAACGCAACGTTGGAATCAGGTCGCATGATTCTGCTGGCATCACAGCTACACCTATACCTAAGCCTATACCTATACCTATTCCAATACCTTCACCGTAACCTTCTACAGCAACAGTAACATCGGCTTTCCAACGAAGGCTCCCTTCCTGGCAGACAACATCAAACTGCAGCTGCTTAATTTAGGCGGGTCTAGCCCTCGCGCCACCGTCTTGACCCAAGTCCAGTTCTGGCCCTAGCAATTACACCAGTCCTCTGCCTGCCAACGCGTGGTCCTAGAGAAAGAAGGAGAGCCATTATGCGACGCCTCCAAAATATGTCATAACTGCTTCCTGGGTATATCTATTGCGCCACTTCGACCCCGGGGGTCAAGTGGTGCTTGCCAATCTACTTGACCGTCGAGGTGGAGGGTCAGCGTCCGAGGGGCAGCCGGACCATACACAACGGCCCCTCCCCCCCCCCCCCCACACACCATATCCCGAGCACGCACAAACGCCGGATCCGAAAAAAAAAATCCGATCAGAACGAGTGCCACCAATTTTGCCTAGCTGCTGGATCATTAGCTTGAGAAAATCGTGTCGGGAGGAGACCAGAGGCCGGCCTTGCTGCCGAGCCACATCCACTGTGCAGTCAAAAGCTGATACAATGAAGACGAGAAGCTGGCATGTGCATCACATGGCCTAGCCACTGCATTGTCGCTTTGCCACAAGGCTCCCAATTGGCTCAGTGGCGCACGCCTGCCGAATATAAGTTTAGCTATGCCGGTCGATACCTACTACACATGCCTATATAAATACATTTACCGTCACCACGGATTTGCCTCAGGTTTGCCGTCCCCGCTTAAGTAACAACCCTGTATGCGACGTAATTACTATATTTTGCACCTAGTTTCCAGTACTTCCAGGCCCCATCCTCCATTTTTGTGGCCTCCCCTGGGGGGGGATACCAGCCCCGAGTACACCCTGGCCTTACATGTTGGAGACGACACTTGGTAAGCAGCCTCTCAATATCATATTCCCTGTCCATGGTTTCAATGGGCAGCGGTACAACCCAATCCTACTTCCGAGGCGACCACGCGCCCCGCTACATACCTACAATCCTCACCCCTTCCACACTGTCCAACAGATGAATCGCACAAATGACCTCGCATTTGATGGCATCTGTGTTGTCAGACGAGTCGAGCGCGCCCACCCTCAGCCCAATTGGAGGCATGTAGAGCACCCTCGCTCCCAAGTAACAAGTAACACGGGGTTTCCAGCTAAGCAGGCTACTCTTCTACTAGAGACACCCGGCGATACTCCGGCACACTTAAGTACTAGAGTACCGCCGGCTCCCGGCCGATAGACTACCGCTCCCGCCGGCTAGACTACCCCAAACAGCGATCTCTGAGAGACATGTCTGGCAAGGAGCATATAGGAGAGGACCTTCCTCAGGGTCAAAGTAGTGGCCTTGTGGCCAGTCAAGCCGGCAGAGCCGACTGGCGCTGACTGGAACGGTCCCCGCCTGGCAGTGCATGGCTGTCCAGCTCTCGTTTGCATGGGGCTCAGCCGGCGCCCCATGCCTCATGCATGGCCAGGTCCCACCCTCCAGGGGGGCATGGACGACAGAGTTGTCATGGAGGCTGCCTGAAGACCTTCCAACGCCAGTCACCGGCAGACGAGCGACCCCGAGGATGAGCGCGGTGACGAACGCTCCGATTTGTGAAGCGGATTTACTCTGTGTTGCCTCGGCGGTCGCCACCGCTGAAGCCGTGATGGTAGCCCGCCTCCACGGGCAGCCATCTTGACCAATGTCCAGCATGCATTGACGGGCGCCAGCTCCTCCGCTCGTTGATCAACTCGTCGAGATCGGTGCCGCATGGCATCCTGCATGGGGGGAGACCCTCGCTCCCAGCGGGTTTGAACCAGTGGTCCACACCAGCTGCTCGATGTGGGATCCAAGGATCCCCTCACACCCTACCCTGCAAGACATAATGGGTCTGTGTGGGATGTAAGGGTGGATTTGGCATCCTCTTGACGAAGGGAATCCAATGAACCCACTCCTGTGTCGAACGGAGGTCCGAGACACGAGTTATATAATTTTTTTTTTTTGATGAGAGTTTTACAATCCACTTCTGGCGGTCACACGTACGGTTCCAAAGCTCCAGTGGGACTTAGAGAAACAAGGCTCAAGGCCCACAAAAGGTCAAGCTACAAGTAGCCCACGGTAACGCCATCCACACTTGGTGGCGGGCGCCAAGCAAGCAGCACCACTGTGCAGGCTGCACACCCAGCCCCTCAAATGGCCAGAGGGCGGACCCAAGGTATAAAACCATGAAGGGACCAAAAAGCCCTCCCCCAGACCACCGGAAGCGGGGCTAGTAGCACACCCGCCGCAGCACTCTACTCAGCGACCACACCGCACCCGCCACCGCACGCGTGTGGCGCCACCTCCCCTTCAAAAACACCCCCAGAGGGAATGCCATCTAGCAAGCAGGTGCAGGCACCCGCTCGCCGTCAACGACGAGGCGCGCGCGGTGGAACTGCGCCCGCTTCCCCGCAACCTTGGCGGCGAGGAAAGCGGGCCACAGCGCCTGGTGCTGCGCCTCCTCGCGGTCACTGAGGACGTCGAAGACTGCAGTCGAGTCCACGCAGCGGCGCAGCTCGTGGCGCCAGCGCACGACAGTGTCGGCCACGGCGTCAGACGCCACAGTGAAGAGCACACGCAGCACACCGCCCCCGCGTGGCTCCACGCCAATGCCCCCGACGGCAGGCTTGGCGTTGATATAAAGGCTTCGGAGAACCCCCCGCAGGGACCAACCCACCCCCCACGGCCCAGGGCCCTCACCCTGGGTGAGCTTATGCTCAAAGCCAAGTCAAGGGTTGCGGGTTGAGAATTCTGCAAGCTGGTTTAAATCCCTTTCATAAATATCCCCTGGGCACGACAAAGGTTGCGGCCCGGCTTTTCAACATTTTCATCTTTCCCCTGCCACGTCTGGCCCATCTCCCAAGTCTCATTTGTCGCTCACTTATCTATCCTTTCCGGCCACGTCTTGGCCTTTCTCCCCACGGGGGGGGTCTCTCTTTCGGCGGATGGCGATGCTCCTGCCTCTCGTCTCTGTTTCCCCACATGCGCTCAGCTACTTCAATAAGCGTTTGCTGCCGCTGCGGTAGGGGACCCGGAGGTGTGCCCACTCTCTTTACAGAGTGAGGGTTCCATAACACCAACAGCCAGCCTCTTATTAAGGTGCTCGGGCCATAAGCGCCGAGCACGGTCTTATATGTCTTTGCAGGTGTAATAGCCTCTGCTGCCACTGCGGATGAGGTCGAGCTGACATGCTCACGGGCTTGAACACTGGCCGTGCCCCCGCGGGGAGGGTGGAACCGGGGGGCCCAGAGCCATGCACAATCCCCGATAGGCTGGCCAACTGTTGTCAGTTATGCTCGGGCGCTATGTCACCGAGCAAGGTGAACCCATCGCGTTTTGCTTGCGGTCGCACCCAGGACGCGCTCTGGACGGCATCTGGACGGCGTCCCAGTGGCGTCGAGTCGTCATGACCTTTATGCCGCCGACCGACGGTTGCTCATTTCGAGAGTGGCTGAAGGTAGGAATCGAACCAGTTACCCAATGTAAAACGTCCAAGGATGGATGGGCGCAGCCCTAGTCGAGACAGATGTTGACTCTGCGATCGTGTGTGGCTGTGCCGCTCGCGTGTGCGCGGCAGATGGCGGGTCGGCCGTTCGCGCTGCGAGCTTGTGCGGCCGCGCAGCTCGTGTATGCGCGGCCACGTGGCTATGTGCACTAGCTCGTGAGTGTGTGTTCTGGTACTCCGTCGGTGGCGCCCCACCGTGGCGCCCTACCGTGCCCGTGTGTGCCTGACTCAGTGAGTCGTGGAGTCGAGTCATCTTCTGACACGGCGCATCAGGGGCAGCAATGGCGTGCAGGAGCGGTTTGCAGGTTGCAAAAGCAGGGTCGTGGGCAGCAGCGCAGTCGTGCCCCACCCCAACTGCGTCGCGTCGCTGGCTGACTGAATTCCCTCTCCACACGGTGGCAGTGCTCAGCAACTGACGGAGTGGTTCGAGGCCAGCAACTGGCAGGGTGTTTGGAGGCCAACGACCTGCCTGGCTGCAAGGGAGTGCTTCAAAATTTTGTGTGAGGTGTGAGCAAAATGGCGGCACAGGACAGCGGGTTAAATCGTGTGAATCCCGGGTTGAATCGCGTGGCGACCTGCGACGAGGGTGCCATGTTCCGTCGCGAGCAGCTGGATCGTGGTGGTGGTGAGGGCGATGAAGATGTTGATGAGCTGCTGAAGATGCAGGTGACATCGCATGGGATACGCATGTACATCGTTTTAACGACGCCCATGGGGGGTTCGCGTGGGGCGCGGCATGGAGTGATGAAACCATGCATGGGCGTGCATGGGCGTGCAGCACGCGCATACACGGCGTGCTGCAGCGCATCGTTGCCACAGCAGCTGCACTGCACATCGCATGTGGGTCGGCACACCCATGCATGCACACATGTGTGTGCACCACAGCGCCACCCCTGCACCAGCGCGTCCGCCTTGCCACCTTCCTCATGCTAGATCTGATGCAGGCGTGCTCGTCACGTACCGTACCGTCCACCCGCCCGCCCATAGGAGGCTTTCCTCGCCAAGAAGGAGAATCCTGCCGCAAGGGTGGTGAGGGTGGGCGCCGCCAAGCCGCCCGCTCCACCTGAAGAGTCCGCGGGCGCAGTGGCGGCTGCTGGGGACGCCGCGGGTGCAGGCCCAGACGCAGCGGCGGGCACAGCCGCTGCTGATGCCGCTGCTCATGCCACCGCCGCCGCTCCCAGCACGGGGCGCGGGGAGGGGGCGGCGCCGGCGGCGCAGCCCGCGAGCATCACGCCCGACATCGACAACATCCTCGGCTCGGTCATGGAGCGGGCGCCGTCGCGCTCGCAGCCGCCTCAACCGACAGCACAATTTGCGGCGGCGTCGGCGACGTCGGCGGCGACGACGGCGGCGCACGGCTCTGATGGCTACGGCGGCCCCGCGTTCCCGGACGCCCCGCACCGCAAGCAGTCAAAGTTCTCGCTCGCGCGCAAGAAGGCGTCCGCCGCCGCGCCCACGTCCGCGGCCGCGCAGTCCGTGGTGTCGTCGCTGCCGTCCGCGGCACGTGCTGCGGTGGATAAGGCAGGGGCCTCGGTGCTGCCCAGGGCGCAGGCCGCGGCGTGGGCGGCAGAGGCGCGGCTCGGCTCGCAGCTGCCGGCTCCCGTCAGGGACGTGGTGATCAGGGCGGAGGCGTCGGCGGGAGCTGCGGCAGACGCGGCGGTGGAGAGGGCGGTGCAGGCGGGCCACACGGTGAGTGTGTGCCGCTGCTGGGCTGTGCTGGGGTGTGCTGGCCTGAGATGCGCCACGTGTGACTGCGTGCTGCTGCTGGGCTGTGCTTGGGAATGCTTGCCTGGGCTGCTCCGCGTGTGACTGCATGCAGCTGCTGTGCTGTGCTTTGCTGGGTCGTCTGGGTCATGCTGCAGTGCAGGGATACCGTCCAAATTGCTTGCCTTCACGGGAGGGGGGGGGGGTGCGAAATTGTAAATGTTGAATGCGATAGCGGGGGTCGTTTTCGTCGTTTTCCGTCGTTTTGATGCCCACAATCGCGATTTCTCACAATTTATATTAGTTTCTCAACTTGGGGGGGGGGGAGGGTTGGTGGTGTAAAATGACATTTATTCGCAAAGGCAAACCGCACGTACGGTATGCTGCTGTGCCGTGCCGGGGACTGCTGGGCTGGGCTGCGCTGTGCTGGGTGTTGGGCTGTGCTGTGCTGTGCGGGGATATGCGCGCTTATGCTGTTGTGCTTAGGGTTTAGGATTTAGGGTTTAAGGGGGCTAAGGGTTTCTAGACCCTAAAGGTTCAAGGGTTTCTAGACCCTTAAGGTTCAAGGGTGAAAGGGTTCAAGGGTTAAGGGTTTTAGGGTGAAGGGTTTTAGGGTTAAGGGTTTAAGGGTTGAGGGTTTTAGGGTTTGCGTGCTGCGCTGCACCCACCCCGACCCCGCGCACCCGCGAACGCACCAAAGGCGGCCAAGAAGGCAGTGGACGCCGCGACGGCGCTCGCAGCCGCAGCGACGGGTACCGGCGCGGCGCGGCCTGGCGCAGCGCGCGAATCAAACGACGTTGGCGCATCGGCGGCGGCGGCGGCGGCGGCGGCGGGACGCGGGCGGGGGCTGGGCAGCGGCGACCCCGAATTTGGCGCCGTGAGCGCGGGCAGGTGTGTTTCGCACAGTGACGCACGTCAGCCACACAGCATCCATACCCTACCATACGCGCCGACCACGGTCTCATACGCCTCTAGGGTTGTCCCTGACTGTAGCATCCATCGCCATCCATGCCCCGCACACGACTCTATGCTGTGTCGGCGATGAGCGTGAGCGAGCGGGGGGGCGCCGTGTGGCAGCGCTGCACCCCACACCCTCCACACACTTCACACCCTCGCCACCCTCCACCCTCCACCCCCACCCCCCACCCTCTCTACACCCTCCACACAACCACAGCGCAGCGACGCGATGCTGTGTTCGACGCCATTTGGCAGTTCTTCACTCCCCACCCTCCCCACCCTCCACACCCTCCACACCCTCCACACTCTCTCGACACCCTCCACACAACCACAACGCAGCGACGCGATGCTGTGTTCGACGCCATGTGGCAGTTCTTCACTCCCCACCCTCCCCACCCTCCACACCCTCCACACCCTCCACACCCTCCACACTCTCTCGACACCCTCCACACAACCACAACGCAGTGACGCGATGCTGTGTTCGACGCCATGTGGCAGTTCTTCACTCCCCACCCTCCCCACCCTCCACACCCTCCACACCCTCCACACCCTCCACACTCTCTCGACACCCTCCACACAACCACAACGCAGCGACGCGATGCTGTGTTCGACGCCATGTGGCAGTTCTTCACTCCACACCCTCCCCACCCGCCACACCCGCCACACCCTCACACCCTCCACACACACAGGCACCCTCTCTACACCCTCCACACAAACCACGACGCAGCGACGCAATGCTGTGCGCGATGAGCACGAGCGAGCGGCTCGACGCCGTCGAGGAGCTGCGCTCCACACCATCCACACACTCCACACACTCCACACACTCCACACACACTCCACACAACCACAACGCAGCGACGCGATGCTGACCGCGATGAGCACGGGCGAGCGGCTCGACGCCGTCGAGGAGCTGCGCTCGCGCATGCCGTCTAAGGCGCTCGACTTCTTCGCGGCGCGCGGGCGCAGCAGAAGCGCCGCCGCCGACGCTGCGAGCCTCGCCGCGTCCGCGCATGGCAGGGGCGCGGGGGCGGGCGGCGCGCGCGCGCGTGCTGCGGCCGCGCTCGGGTCTGCTGCAACCACGGTTGGGGGGGCCGCCGCGGCCGTGCTTGGAGCAGTTGGTGGCGGGGCAGGCCGTCGCCCCGGTGGTGGCGCTGCCGCGGCCGGTGGCGTGGGCGGTGCGGGGGGCGAGCGCGGCGGCGGCGCGGGGGGAGGGGGGGACCCCGGGGGTGAGTGGGCGTGGGCGGAGGCCGAGGCGGGGCGCGCGCGCGACGCGCGGGCAGCTGCTGCTGCTGCTGTTGCAGGCGGGCAGGCTGGTCCAGAGGGGGAGGGGGCAGCGGGGGGGCGGGTGCAGCAGCAGGAGCAGCAGCATGAGCGTCCGGCGGCCGTCGCGGTCACGGCCGCGCCGCAGCCGCGCGTGCAGCCGCCGCGTGACCCCCGGACGCCGCTGGACAGGCTGGCCACCGGCCCAGCGGCAGCAGCAGTGGCGGCGGCGGCGGGGGCGGGCGCGAGCCCGGAGGACCTTCCGCCCGGCCACATGCCGGCGGATCCGCGCCTTGAGGCGCGCCTGCGGTTCGGGCTGCACGCTGAGGTTCTCGGCGTGCAGGGCGAAGGGGAGGTGGTTCAGCAGGAGCAGGTTGGTTTCGGGTTTTGGGGTTTCCGGGTTTTGGGTTGAGCACAGTCTGGTTTGAAGGCCCAACATTTGAAAGTAGGGGTGAAGCGTTTAGCCTGAGGTTTGGTCTGCATGCTCTGAGGCTCTGGGCGTGCAGGGCGAAGGGGAGGTTGTGCAGCAGGATCAGGTTGGTTTGGGGGTGTGGGCGTTGGGGGTTGGGGTTGAGCCGGGGTTGATCACAGTCTCGTTTAAAGGCAGTGTGTAAAGGCCCTCAATCTTTAGGCAGGGGTGAAGCGTTTAGCCTGAGGTCCGGTCTGCGTGCAGAGGTTTTGGGCGTGCAGGGCCAAGGGGAGGTGGTCAGTGACCCCTGGCAAGGATTCAAGTAATTATTCATTTCCCGGCTCGAGCCACTTTGACCGCTCATACCAAGCGCAAAACTTAGCGTGCGTGCACGCAACGCATGCCTTTGTGCTGCTCTCGGCAAGAGCCTTCCAACGCACCAGTCCACGCCCTGTCCCACCAAGTGTGGGGTTGTTTTCTGGGAAATGGGAAATCTGGCCCTGAGAGGTATACGGCTTGCAGGGGGATCACTTGAGGTGGTGCAGCAGGAGCAGATTTGTTTCGGGATCTGGGGTTAAGGGGTTGGGCACTGTCTGGTTTGAAGGCCCAACATTTATAGGTTGGGGTGAAGCGTGTAGCCGGAGGGTCGGGCCGCACGCAGAGGTTCTGGGCGTGCAGGGCCAAGGGAGGTGGTCAGCGATCCCACTGCAAGCCGTGTACCGCTCCGGGGCCGGATTCCCCATTTCCCAGAAACCACCCCACACTTGGTGGGAGAGGGCGTCGAGGGGTGCGTTGGAAAGCTCTCGCCGAGAGCAACACAACGGCATGCGTTGCGTGAACTCCCGCTGTGTATTGCGCCGGGTATGTGCGGACAAAGTTGATCCAGCCGTGAAAAAACTAATTACTAAAACCCTTCCCAGGGGTCACTTGTTTGGGCTGCATGCTGAGGTTCTGGGCGTGCAGGGCGATGAAGAGGTGGTGCAGCAGGAGCAGGTGGGCGCGGCACGTGTGCGCCCCCCCCCCCCCCCCGTTCCCTCTGGCGCCCTCAGCCCCCCCCCTGTGTTTCTCTCCCTCTATTTCTCTCTCCTATCTCTCTCTCTCTCCCCCTCCCTCTCTCTCTCCTCTCTCCTCTCTCTCTCTCTCCTCTCTCTCTCTCTCTCTCTCTCTCCCTCTCTCTCCCTCCCTCTCTCTCTCCTCCTCTCTCTCCCTCTCTCTCTCCCTCCCCCCCCCTTCTCTCTCTCTCCCTGTTTCTCTCGCATGCTCAACCCGCCCACCCACCAATACATCCTCTGCTGTAGGTTCTCCTGCGTGACAGCCTTCGTTCGGACGAAGGCCTCGTGCCAGAGGGCTACACCCCCACCGAGCTTGTGGTCCTGGCGCGGTCGGCGGTGCCTGCACAGCGTGCGGCAGCGATGCGCATGCTGGCAGATGTGAGTGTGATCGTGGGGGGGGGGAGGGGGGGGCAGGTGGTGAGGGAAGGCAGGGGGGGGCAGGGGCAGGGGGGGGGCAGAGTGAGAGGGGATGGCAGGGGGAGGGGGCGGGGGCAGGCCTGCACAGCGTGCGGCAGCGATGCGCGTGCTGGCAGAGTCCGTCGTAGGGGTGAGGGGGGGGAGAGTGAGGGGCAGGTGGAGGCAGAAAGAGAGGGGAGGCGGGGGGGGGGGGCAGGTGCCTGCACAGCGTGCGGCAGCGATGCCATGCTGGCAGATGTGAGTCTAGTTGTATGGGGGCGGGCGGGCGCAGGGGGGGGGAGGGCAGAGGGAGAGGGAGAGGGGGGGCAGGGCAGAGGGGCAGGGAAATGCAAGGGGGGGGGGGGGGGGGGGCAGGTGCCTGCACAGCGTGCGGCAGCGATGCGCATGCTGGCAGATGTGAGCCGTCGTATGGGGGGCGGGGCGCAGGGAGGGGGGAGGCAGAGGGAGAGGGAGAGGTGGGGCAGGGGCAGAGGGCAGGGGAATGCAAGGGGGGGCAGGGGGGCAGCGGCGTGCGGCAGCGATGCGCATGCTGGCAGATGTGAGTCCGGTCGTGGGGGGGGGGGGCGCAGGGGAGGGGGAGGGCAGAGGGAGAGGGAGAGGGGGGGGCAGGGGGGCAGGGGGCAGGAAATGCAAGGGGGGGGCAGGGGGGGCAGCGGCGTGCGGCAGCGATGCGCATGCTGGCAGATGTGAGTCCGGTCGTGGGGGGGGGGGGGGGCAGAGGGAGAGGGAGAGGGTGGGGGGGGGGGGCAAGGGGAGGTGGGGAGGGGCAGGGGCCGTCGCAGCATGCGGCAGCGAAGCGTAGGCTCGCCGATGTGAGTGTGGTGAGGGAGGGGGGAAAGCGCGCGGAGGAGGGGGGGCAGGCGGGGACAGAGGGACCCACAAACACACACACGCGCGCACACACACACACACACACACACACACACACACACAGGTGCTCGCGGCCGCGCGCCCGTCGCACGTGCACCTGACGGCGCTCCACCCCAGCAGCCCCATCGTCATGCTACCACAATGGTGGCGGCCGCCGCGCGTCACGGGCGGGCCCGGCGTGCCCCCCGCCGAGGCCTCCGCCGCTCCCGCTGCTGCTGCTGCCGCTGCCGCTGCCACTGGCACCGGCACTGGCTCCGCCTCTGGCGCTACCGCTTCAGCTGCCGGTGCAGCTGACGCTGGATCTGCCATCAGCGGCGTCGCCGAGGCAAGCAGCTCCGAGCCTCCGGCGCCGCCTGTTCCGTCGCCGCTCCCTGCCCCAGTCGTTGCATGGGCGCAGGTGAGGGCGTACGTGTCCTGAACCCCGAAACTCCAGGGTTGAGGGTTTAGGCTTAAGGCTTTAAGCTTTTTAGTGTTTAGGCTTTGGGGTTTAGTTTTTTTAGGGCCCAGGTGAGGGCGTACGTGCCCTAAACCCCGAAACTCCAGGGTTCAGGATTTAGGCTTTAGGCTTTAGGCTTTAGGCTTTTTAGGACCCAGGTGAGGGCGTCTGTGCCCTAAACCCCGAAACTCCAAGACCCTCAAACCCTGTTGCTCCCTAAAAACCTCAACCTCGCATCCGTTACTCTTGACCCTGAAACTATCCCTTGGACCCTGATTGCAACCTTCACCCCTAGGGGATGCCGGAGCAATTTCCAACTTTTGAATTGGGATGGTGGGTTGTTGCCCCGTTGCAACACTCACACACCGGCTGCTCCATGGCCGCAGAAGTCCCTCCCTTGCACCCCTCTCCCCCCCCACTGCTGGAGGCCTTTTATGCGTATGATCCATGTCTCCACTGCAGGGGGGGTGGGGGGGAGAGCCCCTAGCAACGCCCAGGGCTCCGAAACTGATAATAGACGAGTTCATACCCCCGAAGATTCCATACCCGCCCTCCCCTAATCCAGGTGTGGGCGTACGTGGTTCACGACCTCGCCGTCGTCCCGCACATCCGCCTCGCGCTCGACGACGCGTGCGCGCCGGTGGCGGCGGCGGCGGCGCGCGCGCTGGCAGCGGCGCTGTGTGCCGCGGAGGACGATGCGGTTCAGGAGGAGGTCGCGGATGCATGCCCTGCGACAGGTGCGTATCCAGGTTACTGGATGGTGGTTGCATCGGAGGGCCTTGTTTAGTCAGCACGACAGGATGGACAGGAGCCCTTAGGCGTAAGATGGCTCCAGAGAAGCACTCACGTCCTCGCATTTGGCCCTACCTCTTCCGCCCTTCCGCCATCGTCGCCTCTCCTGACCATTTGGGACGGCCCCCACACAATTGTTGCTCCTTCAAAACATGCCCAAAGCATCCTAAGCACTGCGCCCTGGTGCACACGGGCTGGCCGCCCGCGTGCGACCTACCTCTCTCGCCTCCCTCGCTACCGGCACCGGCATCCCCATCTCAACTCTCTCCTCACCACTTCCTTGCAACCTTGGTTGAGACACTGCCCCCCCCCCCCCTTCCTCTCATCCCACAACTGGCTGGCCGTCTGCGCGCGCGACCCACCTCTTCCGCCCCTCCGCCACCGGCACCGGCATCCCATCTCGTCTGTCTCTCCTGTCCACTTCCTTGCAACCTTGGTTAAGACACTGCCCCCCCCCCCTTCCTCTCATCCCACAACTGGCTGGCCGTCTGCGCGCGCAACCCGCCTCTTCCGCCCCTCCGCCACCGGCACCGGCATCCCATCTCGTCTCTCTCTCCTGTCCACTTCCTTGCAACCTTGGTTGAGACACTGCCCCCCCCCCCCCTTCCTCTCATCCCACAACTGGCTGGCCGTCTGCGCGCGCGACCCACCTCTTCCGCCCCTCCGCCACCGGCACCGGCATCCCATCTCGTCTGTCTCTCCTGTCCACTTCCTTGCAACCTTGGTTGAGACACTGCCCCCCCCCCCCCTTCCTCTCATCCCACAACTGGCTGGCCGTCTGCGCGCGCAACCCGCCTCTTCCGCCCCTCCGCCACCGGCACCGGCATCCCATCTCGTCTCTCTCTCCTGTCCACTTCCTTGCAACCTTGGTTGAGACACTGCCCCCCCCCCCCCTTCCTCTCATCCCACAACTGGCTGGCCGTCTGCGCGCGCGACCCACCTCTTCCGCCCCTCCGCCACCGGCACCGGCATCCCATCTCGTCTGTCTCCCCTGTCCACTTCCTTGCAACCTTGGTTAAGACACTGCCCCCCCCCCCTTCCTCTCATCCCACAACTGGCTGGCCGTCTGCGCGCGCGACCCACCTCTTCCGCCCCTCCGCCACCGGCACCGGCATTCCATCTCGTCTCTCTCCCCTGTCCACTTCCTTGCAACCTTGGTTGAGACAGTGCCCCCCCCCCCTTCCTCTCATCCCACAACAGGCTGGCCGTCTGCGCGCGCAACCTACCTCTTCCGCCCCTCCGCCTCCGGAATATGGGAGGGCCAGCCGCCGGAGCAGCCGCCACCGCGGCCGCCGCAACCAGGAGAGGACCAGGTGCGCCCTTGGACTGTAACTGACACTGCAAAAAACGAAACCTTCAACCCTGAGCCCTTGACCCTAAAACCCTAAACCCTGAGTAGTAAACCCTATGCCGTAACTGTTGCCGGTGCCGCCCCCCCCCCACCCCTCCCCCCGAAACGCACCTCTACATCTTGCAACCGCTCCTGTACCACACCACACACCTGCAGGAGCCGACGTCATCTGAGGACGTCGCAGCTGTCGACCCGGTGGCTGGCCTGCTCCAAATGGAAGGGCAGCGCACACGTGACCGCACCCTCACCCTTCTGCAACTGCCCCCCCCCCTCCAACCCGCAGGAGCCGACGTCACCTGAGGACGTCGCAGCTGTCGACCCAGTCGCTGGCCTGCTCCAGATGGACGGCCTGCAGCGCATACGCTACCTGCTCGGGGTGTCGCGTCCGCCGGGGTCCGCGCGTCCACTGGTTGCTGCGCTGACTGCCATTGCACGGTCGAGCGAGCCAGCAGCGCTCGCGATTGCCAGGTGCTCTCCCTCTCTCCCCTCCCTCCCTCCCTCCCTCTCTCAATCCCTTCATTCACTCTCTCATTCTCTCACTTACTCTCACTCTCTCATTCTCACTCACTCTTTCGCTCCCTCCCTTGCTCGCTCTCTCACTGGCATGGAGGCGCGCCTATGCCTGCTGACACATCACGCTGACCCACCAAGCAGGTGCCCGCGTCCGCTCGATACACAGCCCGTCATGGCTGCTGTCATGCCATGCCCATGCCTGCTGTCGATCACGCTGGTGATGCTCGTGACACCGACCCATTGTTTGCGCAGGTGTCCGTGCCTGCTACAGACCATCGGCTCGATGCACAGTTCCTTCACATGGCGTCGTGCCCATGCTGTAATGAGATGCTGACGCTGATGCTGACGCTGAGCTATTACTTGCGCAGGTGTCCGTGCCTGCTGCAGACCCTCGGCTCAATGCTCAGCCCGTCTTGCCTGCTGACAGACGACGCCAACGACGACGGCGGTGGCGGAGGCGGAAAGGAAGCAGAGGTGGGCGGCAGCAAGGGGGGCAGCGGCGCCGCGGGCGGCGGGAGCCGCAGAGCTGGCGGCGGCGGCGGCGGAGGCGGCGACGGCGACGCGCGGCCGGAGCGCTCGATGCAGGCGCCGCTGCTGCACCTGGTGCGCGTGCTGTGCCAGTCGTCGCGCAGCGCCGCGCAGCTCGCGCGCTCCGACGGGCTGCTGTCCCACCTGCTTCCTCACCTTCTCATCGCCTGCTCGGCACTCGCCGACAGCGGTCGCACCGCCAGTGACGACACCACCGCCAGCTCAAGCGCAAGCACCGCTTCGGACCTCGCCACCGCTGCCTCCGCGGGCGCGGCTGCGGCGGTGCGCGGCGGCGGCGGCGGCGGTGGTGGCAGCGCCCGGCCGGCGCCAGACGCCGAGCCGGCGCTGGTCGTGCTCGAGGCGCTGCGCCTGTGGCGCGTGTGCGTGCACCAGGGCGTGTCCGGGGGTGTCCCGTCGTTTGAGGACGTGTACTTGAGCGTGGGGCCGCTGCTGCTGCCGCCACACGGGGACGCGGCGCCGTCCAGGTGAGACAATCTGACGTGGCCTGCCTTCATATGTGGGTCCGCTGCTGCTGCCGCCACATGACACGGCGCCCTCCAGGCGAACGTAGCGCCGTGTGTTTTGATGGGCACGCCGCCGTCGCATGCATGCATGGCGTCATGGTACGCACTTGACTGAAGATGGGGGGGGGCGCTGCTGCTGCCGCCACACGGGGACGCGGAGCCCTCCAGGTGAGACAGTCTGCAGACCGTGCGTGTGCTCGGCCCTTGCCCCTGCGCCACCACCACCACAACCACACATCTTCCTCCTGCCCACGCACTCTCTAAGCACAGCCTCATGCTCCCCCTCCACTCCTTACAGCGCGGACCCCGCGGGCCTGCTCACGGCTCTCCGGTGGCAGGTGTGCCGCGAGGCCCACCTGACTGTCACCTCCCTCATGTCCCATGCGCTGCTCTCGTCCGGACCCTCGGGCGACAAGGTAGGTGCCTAGTAGGTGCCAAGCTAGGGTAGCTGTCTGGCGAAGCTGCCAAGAGCAGCCGCGTGGAGCAGCTGCCTAGGGTAGTTGCCTCACGTGGCTGCCTGGAGTAGTGCCTGTGCCTGGGGTAGTTGCCCAGCGGAGCTGTGCTGAGCTGAGCTGTGCTGAGCTGAGCTGTGCTGTGCTGTGCTGTGCTGTGCTGTGCTGTGCTGTACTGAACTGTGCTGTGCAGAGCTGTGCTGGCCAGAGGTGCCGTGCTGCGCAGAGCTGTGCTAGCCAGAAGCACACCCTCCCCTCGATCAAGTGCCCCCCCCCCTTGTCAACATACTCAACATACTGTTAAATCCATGCCGAACCTCCCGACCCCTGCCCTCCCCCCCCCTCCCCCTGCTAGACCCTCGGGCCGCCGCGGCTGCAGCCTGGCACGGCTGCCGCACTCGGCGGGGCCACCTCCGGGGCGCTCGCATGGCTGCGACCAGACGCGCTGCGTGCGGTCGCTACCGCGGCCGTCGCACGCGCCGACGGGAGGTGAGCCGAGTGCTGAGGGTTAAGGGTTTAGGGTTAAGGATTTAGGATTTAGGGTTCAGGGTTATGGGTTTAGGGTTAAGGGTTAAGGGTCAGGTTTTTTTTTAGGGTTTAGGGTTTGGGTGCGTGTGGGGCGCGCGCGCCCCACACGCACGGCGCTGCCCCCCGCCACCGCCACCGCTGCCATGCTCACCCTCCCCACGTGCCCACCCGACCACTCTGCGCATGCGGCGGCGCTCACACACCCGCCCACCGCGGGGCGCTGCCCCCCGGCACCTCCGCCACCGCCACAGCCACCATGCTCACCCTCCCCACATGCCCACCCGATCACTATGTATGCATGCGGCGGCGCTCACACACCCGCCCACCGCGGCTGCCGCACGCGCCAACAGGGGCGGCCCCTCCACCGCTGGGAGCGGGCCCCACAACGACCGTGTGCGCTGCCCCCCGGCACCTCAGCCACCGCCACCGCCACCATGCACACCCTCTCCACTTGCCAACCCCAACCACCCTGCGCATGCGGCGGCGCTCACACACACACACACACACACACACCGCGGGGCGCTGCCCCCCGGCACCTCCGCCACCGCCACCGCCACCATGCACACCCTCTTCTCGTGCCCACCCGACCACTCTGAGCATGCGGCGGCGCTCACACACACACACACCGCGGGGCGCTGCCCCCCGGCACCTCCGCCACCGCCACCGCCACCATGCACACCCTCTTCTCGTGCCCACCCGACCACTCTGAGCATGCGGCGGCGCTCACACACACACACACCGCGGGGCGCTGCCCCCCGGCACCTCCGCCACCGCCACCGCCACCATGCACACCCTCTCCACATGCACACCCGACCACTCTGCGCATGCGGCGGCGCTCACACACACGCCCACCGCGACTGCCGCACGCGCCAACAGGGGCGAACCCTCCACCGCTGGGAGCGGGCCCCACAACGGCCGCGTGCGCCGCCCCCACCACCACGCGCACCCCGCGACGCTACTGCCGCTGCCCGCGTGTGCGCTTGGTGCCCTGGCAGCTTCCACCCAGCTGCTTGCCACCTACTGGGCGAGTGTTGCGGGGTCGCAACAGCAGGTGTGGGGGGGGTCCATGGGGGAAGCGCGCGCGTGCGCGAGTGTGCTAGTAGGAGGGGGGGCTTGTCGTGTGGTGCTGCTGCTAGCGCGGGTGCTGTTGCTGCTGCTGCTGTTGCTGTTGCTGCTGCTGTGCTGCTGCTGCTGCTGCTACTGCGGCCGGTCGTGCGGGCACGCATCCGGTCTGCGAGGCCGTGGCCGTCGTGCTGTTTGCGCCACAGGTGGTCGAATGGACAGCCTCGTTGGATGCCTTTGTTGACTAGACTTGCGCTTGCGCACACAATCCCCGAGCCATGCAGATGGCACCCGCACTGGTCCACTGAGTGGACACACACCAATTGTGTCCATCCCTCAGGTGTACGGAGAGCTGCGGCGGAGCCTGGCTGCGAGCGGCCTCATGGCCCCACCGCCGCTGCCGCTGTCGCAACAAGGGGCGTCGTCGGTGCGCAGCCAGACCGCGGCGACACCCGCTGTGGTCGGCGCGCATGGCGCGCTGTGCATCGCGCTGCTGACGCGCAGCGGCGGCAGCGGTGGCAGCGACGGCCAAGGCGGCGACGCCGTCGGGCGCGCCCTGTCGGGCGCTGCGCTTGCGCTGGCAGCGGCCGGCAGCAGCCTCGGCACCGGCGCTGACGCCGGCGCGAGCGCCGCTCGGGAGGGGGGGCAGCTGTGGGGCGTCGGCGCGGACGGCGCGTCTACCTCGCTGCTGGTGTCGCTGCTGGCGCTCGCGCGCGCGGCGGGTGCGGGCGCGGCCGCGGGCGCCGCGCAGGCGCCCGCAGCGTCGCCACCAGAGCAGCAGCAGCAGCAGCAGCAGAACCAGCAGCAACAGACTCGGCAGAACCAGCAGCAGCGGGAGCAGCTGCAGAACCTGGCGCGCGCGGCGCTCGACGCCGCGTCGTCCGCGCTCGTCGCGTGCGGCGCCCGCCTGCCGCCTCGCCTGCCCCCCACCGCGCTCTCGCCGTGGCACCTCGTCGGACTTGGCAGAGCGCAGCACAGCGCGCGCCTGCTGGTCGCGGCCGCGCCGCTCGCGCCAGCGCTTCCAGCGCTGCCGCACCTGCCGTCCACTCCGCCCCCCATGGACGCCGCGACGGGCTGCGGCGACGGCGACGGCTGCGACAGTAGTGAGACACAAGGGGCGAGCGCGGAGCGCAGCGGCAGTGTTGAGCGCGGCGCTGCGGCTCCCCCACCCTTCCCGCGGTTCGGCGCCGCGGCCCGCGCGGCTACAGCTGACGGCGTGACCGCGCGGAGCGGGGACGACGTGGTGTTCAGCGCGACCTCCGTCACGCTGAGCGCTGGTACCCACACGCGCGGCGGCTCCGAGCCGGCGGCTTCAGCCCACGCCGTGCACACGCACGCGGAGGGAGAGCCGCGCCACCCTGCCGCGCACGCACACGCGCTCACGGAGGACGTGCACGCGCAAGCGCTGAGGGACGAACCCCACGGGGTGGGCGCCGTCATAGCGCACGGCTACGTGGCGGTCGAGGACACCACCGCACGCCTTGCGCGCCGCGGCAGCGCCGCGGCCGCGCGCGGGGCGGCCGTCACGTGTACACGCTCGGTTCGCGGCGGGGGCGCGCTGCTGCTCGGCGCCGCGCGCGGCACGGTGTTCGTTTCAGCTGGGGGCGTCCGCTGCGCTGCGCTCGTCGGCACGGGCGTGGCGCTCGCCGCGGGCCACGCCGCGGTCGCGGCTGTGCACGGGGCAGCGGTTGGCGCTGCTGCCGTCGCCGGCGGGATGCTGACGGCAGCGGGCGGCGCGGCCGCGGGCGCGGTCGACGTGGCTGGCGATGGCGCGCTGTGCGGGGCGCTCGCCGCGGCGGGGGCGGCGCTGGGCGCGGGCACCGCCGCGGCCGGGGTCGTGCGGGGTGTAGCGGACGTCGCGTACGCGGGGGGGCACGGCATCGTGGGCACGATGAGGCGCGGGCTGCGGGGTGGCGCGGCCGCGGTGCGGGGCGACGCGCGCGCTGCGGGGCTCCGCGCGCGCGCCGTGGGGGTAGCAGCGCTGAGGCGCACCAGCGCGGGGCTTGCGCGTGGCGGGCGCGTGCTGCGGGACGGCGCGCGGCGCGCGAGCGCGCACGTGGCAGCGGGCGCGGCGGCAGGCGCCGCCATCGGGCTGCATGGCCTGCTTCACGGCGCGGCGACGGTCGCACGCGGGGCCGGGGCGGCCGGGGCCACGACTGCGCGTCACACGCTGCGCGGTGCGGCCGCGGCGCAAGCGGGGCTGGCGCGCGGGTCGCGCGCATTCGGGGCCGGCAGCGCGGCGGCCGCGCGCATCGTCGCGGGGCGCGGGGCGGTGCCGCACGCGCCGGTCGCCGCTGCTGCTGGCAGCGCTTCCGTCAGCGCAACAACGAGTGCAGCTCTCCGGGCAACGGTACAGCGCGCGCCCACCGCCGCTCCGGCGCCCCCCGCGCCCGTGTCCGCGCCATCGCCCGCGTCCGCTGCCACCGCGGCGCCTACCCCGCCGACCGCGCACGCATCGCGTGCTGAACCGCTGCCAGCAGCCGCTCCCGAGGGAGCGCGCGTAACGCTCGTGGCCGCGGAGGGCTGCGGCAGCGGCGACGGCTGCGACGAAGAAATCGACGTGCGCGGCAGTGGCAGCGGCGGTGGCGACGCGCGCGTGGTCCGCGCGGCGCTGTGCTCGCTGTGCCTTTGCCCCCCTGGATCCGAGGCGCTCGCCATGGACGCACTGTCAGCGGGGCTGGCGCCCGCACGCGTCGCGGGCACGCTGTCCGCCGCGCGCGCGCACCTCGCCGCTGCCGCCGGGCGCGGGGCGCGCGCGGGGTGGGCGCGCGCGCTTGTGGCAGCCGCGGCGGGCGTGCCGTCCCACGTGGACGCGCTCACAGATGTGGTTCTGTCCGCGGCTCCCTACCTGTGCCCCTACTCCCTGACCCCCGGCCCCGGCACAGGCAACGCAGCCGACGGCGGCATCCGAGGCGGCGACCCGTCCGCCCTGGCGTCGGTGCTGCTTGACTCGTACGCCGCATCGTGGCTCTCGCTCGTGAGCGTTGACCGCGTGGAGGCTGCGGCGCGCGGCGGCGCGCCACCCACCCACTCTAACCCCGCGACTCCGCCACCACAGCAGCAGCAGCAGCAGCAGCCTCCGCTGCCCAAGCCGTCGCTCGCTCGGCCGCACTGGGAGGAGTCGCCCCCGGGGGCCGCGCCGCCAGCATCGCGGCTGCCGCTTCCGCCTGGCTGGCCCCTCATGGAGGCGCACCAGCTTCCGGGGCAGGTGCGTGCGTGCTCACACCTGCGCGCGCCTGTGTCGACCCCCCGCACTCCACACCCGCTCACACCCCACACTTGCTGCCTGCCTGGGTGGCCCCTCATGGAGGCGCACCAGCTTCCGGGGCAGGTGCGTGCGTCAGTGATGTCATTAGCGCCCCCGCAGCCCCCCGCAGACCCCGCTGCGGGGGCAAACCGAGAAATTTGGGGGGAAACTGCCGGGGCGAATCGCGGGAATTTTGGCATGTTCCCTCCTATGCTGCGGGGGCAGACAGAACATTCTTTGGTTTCCTTCATGACACCACTGGCGTGCGTGGTCACACTTGCGCGCCTGTGTCTAAAAACACCCCACACCCCAATGCGCCACCAAAGGCGTCCGACGGACTGTGAAATCGACCACCCCACACCACCCGCCAAACCCACACTTGCTGCCTGCCTGGTTTGCAGGAGGCACCAGCTGCCTGGTCAGGTGTGATTTAACACTCCCCCCCCCCACACACAGGCCGCCCACCCAGTAGGAGCGGCGCGCGTGCTCAAGCCCTTACTACATCTTTGCGATGGCCTCCTCGACACACATCCACACTTCCCCCACACGCACACACTGCCCCCCCCCCGCCCCCCTGCTCACGCACGCACAGGCCGCCCACCCAGTAGTAGCGGCGCTCGCGCTCGCGCTGTACTACTCCATCTTTGCCATGGCCTCCTCGACACACATCCGCTCTTCCCCCACACACACATCTGCCCCGCCCCCCCCCCTGCTCACGCACGCACAGGCCGCCCACCCAGTAGGAGCGGCGCTCGCGCTCGCGCTCGGACTGCAGCTCTGCGGCAGCGGCAATGCACGAGGCGCCGCCGCTGCCGCCGCTGCCGCCCCGCTGTCACCAGCCTTCGGCGGCATGCTGCGCTGGGCCGTCAACCTCGCGTGCCTCTTCGACTCGGGCGACCTGCTGCGCTCCTCCGAGGGGATCGGGGCGGTCTCCGGGGCTGATGATGATGGTGGAGGAGGAGGAGGAGGACCGGCGTGGCGTGACCCGCTTGCGCGCTGGGCGCTTGCTGGGCTGCTGCAGGTGCGAACTTGTCGATTTCGGTCGATTTCTAAAAAAACCTGGTCGATTTCTAAAAAATATTGCCGAAAAAGTCAAAAACGCAAAAAGTGACGTCAAAACGGGAAAAAACAAAACCAATCCCTCGGTCGGGCATCGGCCTGGCACCAAATTCAAAACAGTCGCTCTCTTTATATAAAAGTGGCGGCAATGCAAAACGGTACTACGGTATGCGCGTGCACCCCCTCACGCTCCGTGAGCCGTACGGACCTGCGTGTGTGCCGCTAGCTAGTTATACAGCGTGCGCGCATGCATGCGTGTGACTGCGTGCCTGCGTGCGTGCGTGCGTGTGTGCGTGCGATCGCTGCTGCAGGTGCACACGCGTCCTACGTGTTGTGTTGTATGCGCGTGCACACCCTCACGCTCCGTCAGCCGTACGGACCTGCATTTGTGCCGCTACCTAACTATGCAGCGTGCGCGCATGCATGTGAGCGCGTGCCTGCGTGCGTGCATGTGAGCGCGTGCCTGCGTGCGTGCGTGTGCGTGCGGTCGCTGCTGCAGGTAGGCACGCGTCCTACGTGTTGCGTCGTACGCGTGTGCACTCCCCCACGCTCCGTCGGCCGTGCGGACCTGCGTGTGTGCCGCTAGCTAGTTATATACGGCGTGCGCGCATGCATGTGTGTGTGAGTGTGTGTGTGCGTTCGTGTGCGTGCGGTCGCTGCTGCAGGTAGGCACACGTCCTACGTGTTGCGTCGTACGCGCGAGCACTCCCCCACGCTCTGTCAGCCGTACGGACTTGCTAGCTAGCTATACAGCGTGCATGTGTTTGCGTGCGTGCGTGCGTGCGCGCTGGGCGCTCGCTGGGCTGCTGCAGGTGCGCACTTGTCGTACGTGTTGCGTCGTTTGCGCGTGCACCCCCTCACGCTACGTGAGCCGTACGGACCTGCGTGTGTGCCACTAGCTAGTTATGCAGCGTGCGCGCATGCATGTGGGTGTTAGCACAAATCATATGCTCGGGACCATTTTGAGTGCGTGCCTGCGTGCGTGTGTGTGCGTGCAACAACGCGTCCTACGTGTTGTCGTATGCACCCCCTAACGCTCCGTCAGCTGTAAGGACCTGCGTGGTCGACTGTACAGTCCGTCGGACGCCTTTAGAGGCGCATTTGACCCTAGGAAAGAGGCCAGCTGCTGTCAAAATTTTACCCCTAGCATGCCGTCTGCCACCATGACTGCTGTGCACGCGGCGCGTGTCTCAAAACAGGCGACAGGGACGTCAGCCATCTCGTGCCAGAACCTGGGGTTCTCCTGGCCTGACCGAGGATTCATGCGTGTAGGCCGCAGCAACCCCCCTCCCCTCCGCCTGACCCCCCTCCCCCCTCCATCTTCCGCAACGCAGATGCACGGTCTCGACCACGCCACTGGCGACGCCCCCCGCCCCCTCTCCCCCTCTCCACCTTGCAGCTGCGCCCCCTCTCCATCCCCCCACACAACACTCGCCCCATCTTCCGCAACGCAGATCACGTCTCGACCACCCACTGGCCGACCCCGCCCTTCCCCCTCTCCCCCTTCAGCCTGCGCCCCCTCTCCATCCCCCAACACACACACTCCCAATCTTCGCGCAACGCAGATGCTACGGTCTCGACCCAGCGCACTGAGGGACGCCCCCCGCCCCCTCCCCCCTCCCCCTTTAGCCTGCCGCCCCTCTTCCATCCCCGCCCCCCACACTCCCCCATCTTCCGCAAGCAATTGCACGGTCTCACCACACTGGCGACGGCCCCGCCCCTCCCCCTCTCCCTTTTAAGCCTGCCGCCCCCTCCATGCCTTTTCCCTCACACGTCCACATCTTCCGCAACGCATGCACGGTTTACCAGCCATACGACGCCCCGCCCCCTCCCCCCCTCTCCCCCTTCAGCCTGCGCCCCCTCTCCTCCCCCCCCCCCACACACTCCCCCATGCTTTCGCAACGCAGAATGCCACATTCCCACGCCACTGGCGACGCCCCCCGCCCCCTCCCCCCTCTCCCCCTTTAGCCTGCCCGAATCTCCATCCCCCCCCACACTCCCCCATCTTCCGCAACGCAGATCACGTCTCGACGACCAGCACTGCGACGCCCCCGCCCTCCCCCTCCCCCCTCCATTCAGCTGTTACGCCCCTCTCCCCTCCCCCCCCCCCGTCCCCATCCTCATTCGCAAATAACGCAATGCACGGTCTCGACACCCATGCCGACCGCCACCGTTCTCCCCTCCCCCCCATTCAGCCTGATCCCTCTCCATCCCCCCCCCCCCCCGCCTCCTCCCCCCCTGCCCCATCTTCCCGCACGCAGACACGGTCCTTGACCACAGCCACTGCAGACCCGTCCTGGTCCGTGTGCGGGGAGCAGGTGGCGCACCCCACCCCACCCCGTCTCCTCCCGTCCTATCCCACCCCCCCCCCGGGTCTCCTGCCACCTATCGCCAGCCAACCCCCCACCCACCCCACCGCCCCTCTCCCTCGCATATCCCTAGCCGTTCCCTAACCTCTTCTGCCGCTCCTACCTGCCGCATCTCGCCCCTCCACCTCACCTCCACCGCCCCTCCACCTCCACCCCACCCACCCACCACCCCCCGCCTCCCTGCACACGCACATACCTGCCCTTGCCCCCCTTCCCTCTTCCGCCCTCCTACCTGGCCGCCTCCCTCCGACCTCCATGCTCCACCCTACACACACACCCCACCCACCCACCCCCCGCGCCGCCCTCACACACACATACCCGCCCCCGTCTCCCTTCGCTCTTCTGCCCTCCTACCTGGCCGCCTCCCTCCAACCTCCACGCTCCACTCCACCCACCCCCCCACCCACCCGCCTCCCTGCACACGCACATGCCCGCCCCCGTCTCCCTGCCGCCCGGCGTGTAGGCGGGCGGCGCGCTCGCGTCGGCGTTTGCTGACTCCGCGTTCGGGGACCCCCTGCTTGGGGCGCTGCTGGCGGCGGCGCTGCTTCCAGGCAGCTCTGGCGCGACGCAGGTATGGGTGAGGCCAGCCACCGCCAGCCGAATAGAGCCTTGACCCCTGCACCCTTGGTTGCTTAGCTCTATCCGTCTTGACTCAGCCGCACTCGGGGCCCCTGCTCGGAGCGCTGCTGGCGGCGGCGCTACTGCCGGGCAGCTCTGGCGCGGCGCAGGTATGGGTGAGGCCAGCCACCGCCAGCCGAATAGAGTCTTGACCCCTGCACCCTTGGTTGCTTAGTTCTATCCGTCTTGACTCAGCCGCACTCGGGGGCCCCTGCTCGGGGCGCTGCTGGCGGCGGCGCTACTGCCGGGCAGCTCTGGCGCGACGCAGGTATAGGTGAGGCCAGCCACCGCCAGCCGAATAGAGCCTTGACCCCTGCACCTTTGGTTGCTTAGTTCTATCCGTCTTGACTCAGCCGCACTCGAGGGCCCCTGCTCGGGGCGCTGCTGGCGGCGGCGCTACTGCCGGGCAGCTCTGGCACGAGGCAGGTAGGAGGGGCATGCACTGCAGCCCCCATAGCCCCACAGTGTTGCAGATGTTGCAGTCAGGGACAATGTTACAGGCGTATAGAGACTTTAGTAGGCTGCTCGGCTGCCGGCGCCAGGCCTTCACCCGTTGCCACATCCCTCAACACAGGCGGCCATCCTCTCCGCTCTGATCAACGCACGCACTGCACCTCCGTATAGCCACCACCCCCTACTCCAGCCCCACCCACCCATCCACACACACACACACGCACCATGCACGCACGCGCACGCACGCACGCACAGGCGGCCGTCATCTCCGCTCTGATCGACGCGCGCACACTGCACCTCCTCCCGCCGGCGTCCCGCTGCCTCGGGCGGCCGGAACAGTACACGGGCCACAGCCTCGCTCCCTTTGCGGCTGCCTCGACACGAGCACGCGAGCAGGCACGAGGCACGGCTTCTTCTGTTGCCGCTGACGCTGTACCTGCACCCGCTGCGTCGGCGCGTGCGTGTGATGAGGAGGCACAGGCCGAGGCTCGGTGGTCCGCTGCGGCCGGACACAGGGACCAGCGCGTGGTGGCGGCATACCTGTCAGCACTGTGCAGCGGGGCGTTGGCGAAGGTGGGCGCTTATGGTGTGCTGTGTACACACATGGCCTGTCGCGGTGACTTTTGAAGCCGATCGGTTTCATCCCGCATTTCGCCGTCTCTCCAAGCCACGGTCACCCACGAAGCATGCGTCTGAATGACGAGGACGGCAACTAAAAAGCACCCTTCAAAAGTAAATGTGGTCAAGCAGGGACGCCACAAGAAACTTCCAAAGTTTAATGTTGGCAATTTTGGCCACTTTTTGGCCACCTTTGGCTACAAGTTGTGTGGGGATGGCCGTGTGTGCAGGGAGGGAAATGTAAAGCGAAGCTGACTGGTCTGTTGCGCCCGGCCTCTGGGACCATTTCGAGGTGGTGGCTGTGCTGTGCTGTGCTGTGCTGTGCCGTGCCGCGCCGCGCCGCGCCGCGCCGGGGGGGACTGTACTGCGCTGCGCTGCGCTGTGCTGTGCTATGCCGTGCCGTGCCGTGCCGTGCCGTGCCGTGCCGTGCCGTGCCGTGCCGTGCCGTGCCGTGCCGCGCCGCGCCGCGCCGCGCCGTGCCGTGCCGCGCCGCGCCGTGCTGTGCCGTGCCGTTCTGCGCTGTGCCGTGCCGTGCTGTGCTGTGCTGTACCACGCCGTGCTGTGCTGTGCTGTGCTGTGCCGGGCTGTGCTGTGCTGTGCTGTACTGTACTGTGCCCACTCCCCCTCCCAGCCAAGCATCCACGCGGCCCAAGGCAACTTCCTCTGGCACACGCCCTTACCCTTGCCTGCGTAGAAACATTCCTCTGCGACGCCCCCCACGCACTTATGTGTGTCAACACACCTGCACGCACGCACACACACACACACACACACACACCGACAGGCCAAGGCGACGTCCTCCGTGGCCTACGCCCTCACCCTCGCCTGCCTCGGAACCTCGCTCTTCGACGCGACACCCCTGCCGGCGCGCGTCGCCGCCACCGCCGCCGCCGCTGGCCACGCCGCCGCCGCTGACGCCGCTGCGGTGGCCACGCGGCGACAGCTGGCGCAACTGTCTGCGCTGCAGCAACTGCCCGCGGGCGTGCTGGCGGAGCTGATGGGGGCGGTCGCAAGCAGGTGTGTGTGTGTGTGTGTGTGTGTATGTGTGTGTGTGTGTGTGTGTGCGTACCTGTGCGGAGGGGATGTGTGTGTGTGTGTGTGTGCGTGTGTGCGGGCGTGCTGGCGGAGCTGATGGGGGTAGTCGCACACAGGTGTGTGGGTGTGGGTGTGGGTGTGGGTGTGGGCGTACACTACGGCTCATGCCTGTGCTAACTAAAGCACACACCCCGGCAATCGTTTCAGAAGTCGAAAACACCCATGGACACACACACAAACACACACACACGCACAGGGGCCTGCTTCTCAGCGAGCAGTTAAACACGCTGCAGGCCACACACACACACACACACACACACACACGCACACACATACACACACACACACACACACACGCACACACACGCAGGGGGCTGCCTCTCAGCGAGCAGTTTGACTCGCTACAGGCCGCGGCAGCAACCAAGGGCGGCCCGGGCGCGCTCGCAAGGCTCTACGAGCTGCGTGCGGCGCTGAGTGAAGCTGCTCATGGATCCCACTCAAACTGCTAGTTGCATTGCCATGCTGGTGATGATGATGGATGTCACAGTCAGGGACACCTTTAAAGGCGTATAAGACTGTGCTCAGCGCGTATAGCCCGATCGGGGCGTATGGCCCGAGCACCTTGCTGAGATGGCTGGCTGTTGGTGGCAAGGAACCCCTACTCTGTAAAGAACATGGGCGCACCCCCAGGTTCCCTACCGCAGCGGCAGATGTTTTTGGCATTGAGTGCGGCTGCCCGGGTGTGCTGGCGAGGCTGCGCGTGGCTCTATATGAGCTCGAGGCTGCGACGCGGCTGCTGGCGGCTGTTCAGATGCCAGGGATTCATCCCAGCCGTTCCACGCTGGAGCCTCCGCTCAGTGCTCTATACCGTAGTCACGCTTTGCCTTTGCGCCTAATTAAGTCCGAAAACGCCCCGCAAAGGCAGCGCAAAGAGGAAATTAAGTCGGAAAACGCCCCGCGAAGGTAAAAAACATCCCCTGGCGGGATTCGAACCCGGATCTACTATTCTACAGACCTGCAAAAAGCCCCCGCAAAGGCAGCGCAAAGTCAAAATTAAGTCGAAATCCTTCCCGCAAAGGCGAAAAAAGTCTGAATAAAATGGCCTTCAGCAGACCCCCGCAAAAGCAAAGCGTCAAGAAGGGCGAGGGCCCATTAAAAAAAAAATATATATATATATATATATGACAGTTGACAAGCGCATGCCATTGAGCGTACCCCCGGAAGTGAGACCCCTGAGCCTGCGGCGCACCCCTTGGCCTTCCCTTTTTCCATCCCTTCCCCGTCTCCCCACACATACAGTGAGCCCGGCGTCCCCTCGGGGGCGTTTAGGGAAGTACCACCGGCCGTGTAACAATCTCTCTCTCTCTAAAAAGCGTGACTTCGGTACGCAGCGAGGCTGCGCCAGCCGTTCCCCTTCTGCCTTTGTGTGGTTGCCAGGCTAGAACTGACTGCTCGGCTGGCAGCAGAGGATGCCGACCGGCCGCCGCTCAGCTTCTTCTGGGCGCATGGCCCGACCCGCACCACGGCGTCGCCATTGCCATACGCTCAGACCTCATCGACAGCGGTCGGATCAAGGTTGTCGGCCGCCCCTCAGCGGCCGTGGATGGCCGCCTGCTCTCTCTCAAAGTGGAGTGGCGCGGCCACTCGCTCACGCTGACGTCGGCCTACCTGCCCTCCGGGGATGATAAAGGGCAGCACGCGTTCATCACTGAGCGCCTCGCCCCACTCGCTGCCGGTGCACGTGGCGGCCTGGTGCTGGGTGGCGATTTCAACTTCACGCCCGACCCTCGCGGCCCCGACAGACCGCGGCGCGCAGGTGGCGCACAGCCAAGCCGCAGCTCAGAGTGTGTCACCGCCGGCGTGATGGCCGACGTGTGCCGTAGGGATGGCCTCGCCGACGTGTTCCGCGCCCGCCACCCCCACCGCCGCGCGTTCACCTACTACAGCACCTCGGGCAGCGCGGCCGCCTCTCGCTTGGACCGCTGCTATGTGTCGGAGGCACTCCTCCCCCACGTGTTGCAGTGCCAGGCTGAGGTGTCCCCCCCTGGCTGCTCAGACCACCGGCCAGTGGTGCTGCACCTCAGCCCGGCGGCACCTGAGAAGGTGGGGCCGGGGCTGCGTCGCTTGCGCGTGCGCTTCCTCGATGACCCTGCCTTCCGGCAGGAGTTTGCAACGTGTTTGGAGGCTGAGGAGGCTGTGGCCCCCGCTGGCAACGCCGACCTTCTCAACTGGTGGCCGGGTTTCAAGAAGCGGCTGACGCGCGAGGCAGCACGGCTGTCCACGCTGCGGTCGGCCCCAGCGGCCGCGGCAGCGGTTGCACAGCGCGCTGCAGCGGCGGAGTTGCGGGATGCGATGGATGCAGCGGCGCGAGCGCGTGGCGCAGCCGAGCCTGCAGCGCTCGCCCGGGTGCTCGCTGCCTCGGTGGCTCTCGCGGCTGCGCTGCGCTCCACTGCGCTGTCAACAGAGCAGCGGGCGAGGTTCATGTGGCTGCGTGACGGGGAGCGCCCATCGCCACTTCTGTCTAAGCTCATGCGCCCCCCCAAGGCCTCTCGGCAGATCGGTGCTCTGCACGCGCGGGGCGGAGGCCTCACGACCGATGGCCACGCCATGGCAGACACCATGGCATGCTTCTTTGCTGGCATTTCTGCGGCGCTGCCGCCCGACCTGCCGGCACTCGACGCGGTGTTGGCGGCCGTCCGGTCGCAGGCCTGCATCCAGCCAGAACTCGCCGCGGCTGCCGGTGCCCCCTCTGTCTCCGTGGCAGAGGTGCGCCGCTCGCTGCGGCAGTCGCGGCCGGGGGCGGCGCCTGGCCCAGATGGCATCCCCGTCGAGTTGTGGCGCCGCGGGGGGGCGGCGATGCCACGGCTCCTCGCCCGGATCGTCCTCTACGGTGCGCGCCGCCCGGCCATGCCCCTGCTGCTGCAGCACATGCTGGAATCGTGGAGCCACCGCGACCACGACGTCGATGACCGCCTTTTCCCCGAGGTGGCAGCGGTGTATGCTGTGCTGCCTGCCGCGTGGAGGGTCGACGCGGCACGCCGCCTCCCGCCCGTGCTCACGCCGCAGCCCACGCTGCCTGTCACCCTCCCCGTTGCCGAGGAGGCTGCCGCCGCGCGGGCTGACGCCGCGTGTGTGGGGTGGCGGAGTGGCCCCATGGCCGGACAGGAGCCGGGACCGGTGATCACACTCGTGGGGCCAGGCGGCCTCACCGTGCGCAATGCTACGGCAATGCAGCTGCGAGGACTTGAGGGGGCGCGCCGGGCGTGCCACACCGACTATGTCACCGCCGCGCTCATGCTGAGTGGGACGCCGGCGCTGACCGCCAGCCCCGCCGTGGTCGAGGCGGGGCGCGCGTCCGTTGCGGTCGCACTGCGCAGGGTGTGGAATCTCGGGTGCGACAACACACTCAAGGAGACACTCTGGCGCGTCACCCTCAACGGCGTGGCCGGTGCGGGCGGCGGTGGCGTCATCTTCACTGCCCCCTGCCCCTGCGGCTGGCACCCAACGCACGGCCCACGCCCCGACCTCATGTGGCGCTCCCACTACTTCTGGGAGTGCCGCGTCGCTACTGCGGTTGTCGGGGCCGTGCGTGCCGGACTGGAGGCCAAGGGGGTGCCGGCAGGCGCGCTGGCATGCCGCCACATCTAGCTGCTACAGCCTCCCGACGCCGCCGTGTACGCCGACGTGTGGCGCGTTATCTGCGTGGCGGTCCTCGACGCCATGGCGTATGGGCGCCGCCTCCTGTGGGCCCTACACCTCGACACTGACACCGCCCCCCCCGACGACCAAACCCTGATAACTGACTTCTTCCCAGTCCTCACGGCTGGCCCGGCCCAGCCTGACACAGCTGACCGCGCCGGCCGCGCGGTGGTGGCCCGCTTCTGGACGAGCCTCCAGGAGGTCACCTCCCTCGACCAAGTCCCACCGGCGTGGGCTGCCGCCGATGGCCCTCCCCCCGACCACCCGTTCATCGGGGTGGTGCGTGCGGGCGACCGGCCTCGCCTCTGCCTCCACGCTCCGTTGGATCCCTCCTGAACGAGTCGGCGGGGAGCATGCGCCCCCCCCCCCGACTCCCCTGACTCTGACTTCTGACTAGGGCGCCCCCCCCCCGCTGGGGTGGACGACGGCGGCGCGCTGATTGCTTGGCGGCCCACAGTTGGCGCACATTGTGCTCAAGGAAGGAACCTCGCTGGCGCTCGCTGCGCTGAGTGGTCAACGTGCTGCCCCGCCCGCCCCCCGGAGGGCCCCGCCCGCCCCGGCCACCCTGTGGCTTGGGTTTTGATACTGACTTGCCGAGTTTGCGGGTGGCCTGCCCCACGGGGGTAGGCTACGCCGGACGGTTGATGCTCTGCTAGAGTGTGCGCGCACATAAAATACAAAAACACAAAAACAATTGACAGTTGACAAGCGCATGCCATTGAGCGTGCCCCCGGAAGTGAGACCCCTGAGCCTGCGGCGCACCCCTTCGCCTTTCCTTTTTCCATCCCTTTCCCGTCTCCCCGCACATACAGTGAGCCCGGCGTCCCCTCGGGGGTGTTTGGGAAGTACCACCGGCACGTGTAACCAATCTCTCTCTTCTGCCTCTGCCCTCCTTCCCGTCCACCTCCCTCCGCACTCCCCACCCTCTCGCCTCCCCGCACACGCCTCCCCCAGACGTGTAGTCTAGGCCTTGACTCACGCCCCGGGTTCCTCCGTGTGCGTAAGTGTAAAACCTGCCAAAACCACACACCTGCTCCCGTCTTTCTGCGTGCAGGCGAGTGGTGCGCTCGCGTCCGCATTTGCTCACCCAGTGCCCGGGGCGCTGCTGGCGGCGGCGCTGCTGCCGGGCAGCTCTGGCATGGCGCAGGTAGGAAGGCACGAAGGAAGGAGGCCCACCACCACCAACCAGCCGAGTAGAAGCCTCGACCCCTGCACCCCTTGCACTCTGGTGATGAGTCGCAGTCCCGGAGCAATCCCAGCGATCCCAGACCGATCCCAGACCGATCCCAGCGATCCCAGGGTGATCCTGGTGACCAATTGGTTAGCCCTAGCTGTCTGACTCGGCGATGCTCGGGGACCCCCTGCTCAGGGGCGCTGCTGGCGGCGGCGCTGCTGCTGGGCAGCTCTGATGGATGGGACATCCAGACAGCTCTCCACGATCCCACAGCTCGACCACAGCCCCATCATCTAATCCGCGCAAGTGAATGCGGTCATACGCCTGAGGCGGTCGGTGGTGCGCCTCAGGCGGTGGTGGGCGCCTGCGGCGGTCGGGGTGGCGCATGAGGCAGTCGGGATGATGCCCAAGGCGGCGTCTGAGGCGATCAGGGGCGGTCGGCGCGCCTGAGGCGCCGCCTGATCTGCGCAAGCAAATGCGCCGCCTGAGGCGCCGTCTCAGGCGTTGGGGATGTGGTAGGGCAGAGGGCCGCTGGCCTGCCCCTGCTGCCGACGCCCGCGGCGTGACACGAGTCGCAGGGCAAGGCTCACTGGTCTGCTCCACAGGGACCAGCGCGCAGTGGTGGCATACCTATCTGCGCTGTAGATTACTGGCGAAGGTAGGGACTTGCAACACGCGCGTGTGGTGTACTGTGCCGTGCCGTGCCTCCCCGACAATCATCCACGCCGGCTAGATCAGCCGCTTATGCCATCACCCTCGCCTGCCGCGGCATCTCTCTCCGGCTGACACCCTCACCCAAGTAGGTGAGGGTGTCAGTGCTGCTGCACACACACAGACACACGCAACACACACTGCTACACATACACACTCGCAATCCCACATCAGGCAGGATGCGCCTGCTTATCGCACACACGCCCAACACTGCGCCACTCGGAGCCTAAGAGGGGCACCTGGTGAAAGGTAACTCTAGACATGGACATTTTATTATGTAGGGCAGCTGTAGCCAAGGAGAGGCGCGATGGTGGACGCCAGCACTGCATGGCGTCCCCATCCGGCCCAAAAGTCCAAAAGTGCCTGATTGCAGCTCTGGGGTCCAGATCAAACGCATATGATACATGAGTCATGAGTGGGTGTGCACGCAGAGGGAGAGGGAGGAGTGATGGTCCCCGAAAAAAAACATTCACCTTTTTGTGGGCATTGAGCCTTGTTTCTCTAAGTCCCACTGGAGCTTTGGAACCGTACGTGTGACCGCCAGAAGTGGATTGTAAAACTCTCATCATCATTCACCGAAATCTCAATTGTGTGAACTGTGTGGATTGACGTCGAGTAGTAGCCAGGGCCCCTGGTCGGGGTGGGGCCCGTTACTGCAACTCTCGTAACTCAACCTCGGCCGTAACTGTTACGGGAGATACGGGAGAGTCGTGCTCAGGACCCAGTAACTCGACCCGTGACTCAGAAAAGTGTGAAATGACTGCTGAAAGTGTGAATCTGCGCCCTCCAAGGCCCCCGCAGCGCCCGAAGATGACCAGTGTGCCTGCATCAGGCTGATTCGGCCTCTGGAAGGGCCAGGGAGGGTCAAGGGAGGAGATCGGGCGTTTTCTTCAGCCCCCACACCTACCAGCCGTCGCGTTGACTGGCACTCACAGACAATCGAGTTACGGGAGTTAAGGGGGGTTTCTGGAGGTTACTGGGAAGGGGGGCCTGAGTTACTGGTTGCGGGAATGGGGGTGTAGCTGGTTGTAGCACCGTCGCCGCGGCCCACTTCAAAGGAGTGTCCTATACTCCTCCGTGCCTGCAGGTGCGTCTCTTCGCCACCCAGGCATCATAATGCTCTGCTCAGCCCGGCCTCCCACCCTCTCCCCTCCGCTCCCTCCGCTCCCATCTGCGCGTGTTGGCCTGCAGTTATCGCTCCTTGCTTGTCCTCTCCCGAGCCTTTCGGGCAAAACCCTTGACCCTTGCCCTTCCGCGCAGGCGCCGTCCCTCTCTACCCCCACCCCCAGCCCCAGCGCCAGTCCAGGTGAGACCGCGCCCTATACCTATACCCAGTCTCAGGTTCGGGCCTGCTGGGTCGGAGGGGAGGGAAGGAGGGAGGGGGCGTGTTAGCGCGATCATTGCAAAAAAATCGGGTTGGCGATTTGGTGTGCGATTCCGGCCCCCCCAGGCTCTCAAACTACATGCGAAAGAGAAAGCTTTACGCGCTGCAGAGCCACACGGCGCAGAATGGACGACTTGGGGCTGCTGCAGGCGCATGGCATGCATGGCCCATGCATGGGTCGCATGGGCAAGCATGCAGCGCATGGGGCTCGCATCGGGCAGCGCATGGGGCATGCAGCACGTAGCGGCGATTGACACCATCGCTCAGCAGAGCGCCTGCATACTCGAAGTGATCGTATTGCGTCTCTTGAACGAAGCCGGTGCCTTCCATCTTGACTTGCGTCAACGAGCGCGGGGTGTTTCAAGGAAGCATGTGGATGAGCAGCTGCCGAGTCGCACCCGGGAATTCAAGCCCGGGAAGGCCAGACCCAACTCGGAGCAGCCCCGTTCTTCCCAGGGTGGCTCCCCGGGAGCGAATTGCATCCTGGGGATTTGTCGAGTGGAACTGCTCACCCCGGGAATAGTGCGACGACCCCGAGATTCACCCCCGGGACGCCCGGAAATTTTGAGTGGAAATACCCTCGTCATTGACGCGCATAGCTCGCGATCCAGCCCAGCGACGCAGCCGTTGGGGAGGCGCGGGGGGGGGGGCGTGTGCTGCAGCGCACCTTCGACAACTCAAGCCAGGCGCCTTGTGTTTGCTCCTTGCCCTGCCTCACACCAGTGCTTTTCAATTGATTTCAATTAATGCACTCTTACAGCCCGGCCACCGGCGGCCGCAGGCTGCGCCCCCGAAAAAACGGGAAAAACGGGAAAACAAACAAATCGGGCAGTACCCCCACCCCCCAAAACATTCTTTCAGCAAAAAAAAACGCCTACATATGGCAGTATACCGCCCAATCAAAAAGCACTGCCTGACACGGCCCCCCCCTTATACGTGCGCGGCCTCGCAGGCTCGTGTTAACCATGTCGAACAAGAGTGCTCCGGATTCTGAGGTGAGGCTCATGGGGGGGCCCACCTTGCCTGACCCCCCCCCCGAACGCCACGCTCCCCAAGCGCCTCCCACAGCATCCCCCGCACCCTCCCATCGCTTGTGACACGCCGTTGCACGCACCCAAGCCAGCTGAACATGCCGCCGTTACGTGCGCGCACTGTGCGCGCACTGTGCGCGCACACTGAGATGTGACGCCGAGCCAGGCCAGTCACACACACACACCGCTGATACCGCCTGTCGAGCCCCCCCTTCCCGCACCCCCCCAGCCCCCCTGCTTGACCACACAGTAACCCGGCCCACCCACCTCATCCGCCCCGCAGATGGGCGATGACAGCTACGCCTCGAAGGCGCCCCGCAAGTGGACCAGGATCACAAAGTGGTTTCAGGGCCTAATTTTCCCGCCCCCCAGCAGGGAGGTAAAGCGTGCATCACCTCAGTGACGAGTTACTATCCCCGGGCTCTACCCCACACACACACAAACAACGTTTGGGGGGGGGGGGGCACAAGCGGGAAATACACACGCCTGCGCCATCGCCATCGCCCGCGTTCGCTGCCACACGTGTGGGCGCCTACCCCGGCACAGGGCGCCTACCCCGCTTACTGCGCACTCATCGCACACCACAGCATTGCCAGCCGCCAGTCGCAAGAAAGTGCGCGCAGCGACCAGGCGGAGGGCTGTGTGACGTGTCGTCGGGGACGGCAGCGACAGCGGTGAGCGTGTTCCGCGCAGTGCTGTGCGGGCTGTGTCGGCCCCCCCCCTCTCACACACACACACACACGGAGATCCGGGCGCTCCCCATGGACGCGCCGCCAGCTAGACGAGCTGCTCTACGAGAGGGCAGCACGATCAGGCACGCACACAGAGCAAGGCACCTAATAGATCTCACCGGGTGCACAGTAGCTGTGGTGGTAGCGATATGGCTGGTTCAGCTGCAACTGGAGCAGCGTGGCGGATTGATCCGTTTGTGTGTCGACGCTGTCGTCGAAAGCATAACACAGTGGGAGCGCCCAAACCCTGAGAACTTGTACTTTTTCGAAGCCGTCTACGCGTACATACAGTATAAAACACAGAGCACGCCCCTGGTAGGCTGGCGCGCTAAGTGGCCTTTCGGGCTCTCTACGTAGAGCTCCCCTAGACGTGTAGTCTAGGCCTAAAATCACGCCCCGCGGTCCTCCGGACGCACACGTGTAAAACCTGTAAAACCCACAGAGCACGCCCGAGTCCTGCCTGCCCGCCCGCGCCATGCCCCCCCCCCCGGGTCTGTCCCCATTTTTAAGTTCCTCGAACGCTTGACGGAATTCGATGAAAGCTCTCGAGGGGGGGTGAAAAGTAATAGCCGAGTGTGTATATACATATTCCCTTTTGCGCTGGGAGGCATCACGATCTGCTGCGACGCTCAATGGGCTCAGATGGCGCGCCAATCTGCAGGGGGGGGACCTGGTAGGCTGGCGCACTGCGTGGCCTTGCGGGCTCTCCTAGTAGAGCCCCCCGACGTGTAGTCCAAGCCTTAACTCACGCCCGGGGTCCTCCTGGCGCGCACGTGTAAAACCTGTAAAACCTGCATGGGACGGGCGGGGCGGGGGGGTAAGGCTCGCTCAAGAGGCTCAGATGGCGCGCCAAACTGCAGGGGGTGGCGGGTGGAGGGGAGGGGGGTAGGGCTCGCGGTGTGTCTGCGGTCTGCTCGCGCTTTGCTGGGCCGCGCCCCCCATCATCACCACTAGGTTGAGTGGCAGCGGCGATGCGTGTGCCGTGCGTGTGCCGTGCGTGTGCGTGCATGCCGTGTGTGTGCGTGTGCGTGCGTGTGTGTGCGTGGTGCCGTGCCGTGCGTGCGTGGTTCACGTGTACCGTGCAGGTGTGTACACGTGCCGTGCGTGCGTGTGCGTGTACCGTGCATGTGCGTGTGCGTGTACCGTGCATGTGCATGTGCACGCACTGTATGTGTGCATACGGCACGCCTCACCTGTACTTGGCCCCTGCTGCTCACATCGGCCTGGTTGGTCACTCAGCGCGCTTCGATGCCTCCTCTTCTGCACGCTGCTTCTGCTGCCTCCTTCTGTACGCCACTTCCATCGCGGGCCCGTGTTCGATTAAGGTTGCTAGTGCCATTCGCAGATTCTTTTGTATCATACGAGCAAACTCAGCTGCAGCAACTGCCTCAGCCTGCGCAGCTGCAGCTGCAGCAACTGCCTCAGCTTGCGCAAGCTGGTCCATCCAACTCGGCGTCTGCACTGGCAGCTGCACCAGCGCCTCGATGCGCGCGGTCCGAAAGCGGTCCTCGTCGGCTGGCATCGCGTTCCCTGGTGATATTGACATGGCCTCTGGGGTGCCTGAGGGGAGAGAGCGTCGGGACGGAGTCAGGGCGCGACTCAATGCATGCATCGCGCATTACTGGCGGTGTGGAGGAATAGGTGTGGGTGGGAGTGTGTGGGAGGTGAGGAAACGGTCGGCGCAGGTGCCTGGAATGTGAGGTGCCCAAAGATGATGATGATGATGATGATGAGTTTTTACAATCCACTCTCTGGCGGGCACGCGTTCGGTTCCAAAGCTCCAGCAGGACTTAGACGAAGCAGTCCTGAAGACCTGCCAACAGAAAAAAAGGGGGGATGCCCCACGGAAGCGCCACCCACACGCGGTGGCGGGCACCAAGCAAGCAGCACCACAGTGCAGGCTCCACACTCAACCCCTCCAGGAGACGGATGGCGGGCCCAAGGTATAAAACCATGAAGGGACCAAAAAGCCCACCCTCAACCCACCGGAAGCGGGGCCGTTGTGCACACCCGCCGCAGCACTCCGCTCAGCTACCACATCACAACCCGCCAGCGCACGCATGTGGCGCCACCTCCCCTCAAAAGAAACCATCCTCTCAGGGATCTAGGACGTCTTGTTCAGAGAGAATGGAGGTGCTTGATCTTGCCGGCTTCAACTGTAACTGCAAAAGAACAACGCCGCATCGAGCTGCCCAGCTGCTGCATGCCACGTTGCCGTCAGGGTTGCACGGTACGTACGTATTTTGGGTCTGGAGCGTACGTACGTACGTATTTTGTGTAAATACGTACGTACGCTGGCCGTACGCGTGCGAAAATCGGGACGTCGCAGCACTATCCGCCTTTTACTTGAAACACAAAAACGGCAATAACTCATGCTCCTGTGCTGGGATCGCAACCATTAAACATGCATTGGAAAGCTGATAGAAAGTGCTATCCATTGCGCTCTAGTAGGGGACGACCTGAAGGGCAGGGAGCTGCTGCCGTTTTTGTTTGTGGTGCGGTGCGAGCGCATGCGCGTGTGGTGTGCTGCAGCACCCCCGCAGGCACGCCCCCCTACTGCAGTGCACTGCTGCATGCTGAGGTCATACGGATAGCCCGTGTTACAAGCTTTCTAATGCAAGTCGAATGGTTCAAGTCCAGGCAGAGGGCAGGGAGTTACGTCCGTTGTTGTGTGAATCGTTGCAAGCGCGCGCGCGTGGCGCTGCAGCAGAACCCCCGTGCCCCACCCCCTGGTGTATCGCAAATGACATGCGATGACGCAATGTCGAGGCTGAGGTGCCGGCGCAGGACGGCGGCGACAGCGAGATAGAGTTCACACATCCCCTCGCTCGCTAATCGCCCCCAAAGACGCACCGCAGCGATCGGTGCGTGCGACGCTATGCATATCTAGAATATGTTGGCACGCGCGCACGGGACGGACGGCGTGCTCGCATGCTGACGCGATGCTGACAGGGGGAGACAACGCCGCCATCACCAGTTTCCGTCAGCTTCTCTCGCTCCATCGTTATCCTTATCAGGACCTTAGCAGGTCCTGAACGGGGACGTGTACCGGTGCCATGGATAACAGCCCGCTGACGTTCGTGCTCACCCTTTGCTAGCGCAGCTGCTTGCACCTACCAGCTCCAGTTGATAATCGGATGTCAGCTGCACACACAAGCATTGCGGATGTTGCACTAGCCCCGGCCACACGCCAGCTCATGTTCACGCGCTCCTCCAAGAAGAAGGCCATTGTACATGGCCACAATGATTGAAAGTATTATAATAAGCAACCTCTGTGGGCGGGCAAGCAGACTTGGGTCAGCACCCTTGGATTGAAGCGCCTCCCCCCTCCCCTGTGATCCTATCCAAGCAAAAGGCAACCGACGAGGGCCGAAAGCGCCATTGTTTGTGGGCATCAGCCCAGGCTCTCTCATGAGAGATCAGACGTTGCAGTCTTTCAGAATGGCTTTCATTGCCTCAAGGATAAGATTGCCCCGATTAGATCCACAGAGCGGGCAGGGCATTCGGTCTGCTCTACAGGTTGTGCGTGCATGCACCATCAACACAAAACACACCACGTATGCAGCAAGTGCACACACACAAACAAGTGTACGGCAGGGCGGGGCTGCCACACATGGCCGTGTGCGACTGTTGGAAAGAACAAGCAGTAGTTCTTCGAGAGACCTGTCAAAGAGGGTGTGTGATATGTACTTAGCGCTTTTGAGAGGGTATGTGATATGTACTAAGCGCTTTACCGCGCTGGAGGACGTGTACGCGCTCACGGCTGCAGTCCTCATCGCGTGTTGTTGCCGCACTGCCGAGCGCGTGGTGTTGCTGCACTACAGAGCGCATGTGCTGCTGATACGCTGCAGAGCGCGAGCCCGCCTGGAGCGCGCTTTCTACTGCTGCGCGCTGCTGCTGTTGCTGTCGATGCTTTCGATGCTGCTGCTGCTGCTGCCGCTGGCTCACTGCATGCACCACAGCGCGCGCGCCCCATCCACCGCAGTCAAGCGCAGTCAAGCTCACTGCTCGCTGCTGCTGCTGCTGCTGCTACTGATGCGCTGCTGTTGCCGCCGCTCTCGCTGCATGCACCACAGCGCGCGCGCCCCATGCACCGCAGTCAAGCGCAGTCAAGCTCACTGCTGCGCTGGCGGGTGATTGTCAGCGCCAGCGCCAGCGCCAGGGTTGGGCTGCTGCTGTCGCTGCTGCTGCTGCTGCTGCTGTTGCTGGCGCTCTCACTGCATGCACCACAGCGCGCGCGCCCCATGCACCGCAGTCAAGCGCAGTCAAGCTCACTGCTGCGCTGGCGGGTGAGTGTCAGCGTCAGCGCCAGCGCCAGCGCCAGGGTTGGGCTGCTGCTGCTGCTGCTCGCTCACTGCGTGCACCACAGCGCGCGCACCCCATGCACCGCGTAGTCCACCTCACTGCTGCGCGGGCGGGCCAGCGCCAGTGTCAGCGCCAGCGCCAGGGTTGGGCTGCTGCTGCTGTTGCTGCTGCTGCTGCTGCTGCGCCACACCGAGCACGGTGGATGGCGTGGACGCGGTGAGGCGCAGCTGCTCCCACGTCTCGAGTGCAGCCTACACGCGGGGATGAGTGCGTTGGTTGTGCTGGCTGTTGTTGTTGGCTGTTGTTGTTGGCTGTTGGCGGTTGGCTGTTGTTGTTGTTGTTGTTGTTGTTGGCTGTTGTTGTTGTTGTTGTTGTTGGCTGTTGTTGTTGTTGTTGTTGTTGTTGTTGTTGTTGATGTTGTTGTTGTCGTCGCTGTCATTGTTGTTGTTGTCGGGTGCGTTGGTGCGTCACTGCGGAGGAGGCATGTCCCCCCCCCCCCCCGTCCTCTGTCCGGTGCAGCATCGGGCAGCAGCGCCAATTCCTCACGTCCTAGTTTGCACCCCATACACCATACAGTAGGCTCGGTGACCCCCCACCCCACCCCCCTTCAGCTCACCCGCATGCGCTGCAGCAACGGCCGGTTCGTCACGTCCCAGTTCCCACCATCGCCGTCGCCACCTCCCTCCGGCGTCCCGTCCCTTCCCACGGAGCTCTGCCCCCCCGAGACCCCTCCGACGCTGCTCGCCCCGCTCCTCCCCCTGGTCCCTCCGCGGTGCTGGTGCTGGTGCGATGCAGCGATGTGAGACGACGCGCGTGAGTCGCCGCCACTCCCTCCTGCCCCGATGCCGCCATCACCGCCGCCGCCATCGCCGCCGCCATCGCCTCCGCGGCCTGCATGGGTGCATAGGGTTTTGAGGGTTAAGGGTCGAGGGTTTTAGGGTTGGGGTTTTAGGGCTGGGGGATTTAGGGTTTAGTGCATACATGGGCACGCGTGGGTGCATACACGTGTGCAAACATGCATGCAAACATGTCTGCCAACATGGTTGCATACATGTGTGAGCATGTGTGCGCATGCACGTCAGGGGCAGTGCCGTGTGCATGGTGTGCAAAGCGCACTCAGGCAGGCAGATGCGTGGGTGCGTATACGTGTCCTCGGGTGTGAGCGTGTGAGCGCATGCAAGCGCCAGGGGCAGGGCCGTCGTGTCATGTGCGAAACACAGGCAGGCGGGAAGATGTGATCCACCCAGGGGGGGGGGGGGGGCAGTTCAAAAGTTTGAGACTTTTATATTTTCAAAACGGTCCTGACCCCCCCCCCCCCCAGTACGTACACCCAGACCTTCTCTGATGGAGCTGAAGCTTGGTGGGTAGCTTTGTATCAACATTCCCATCACATCGCACTATTTGGAAGGCTGCGCAACCCACTCCTGCTCCTGAAACCAATCCCAGAAATGGCCACACGCCCCGGTGCAGCCCCACACACTTGGCCCCACCTGGCCCCACCTGTGATTTTGTTTTAGGCGATTGGAAGCCACTAGATTGAGCGCTTTCCCAAGGTGCCTCATGGTCTGACGATCCCATCAGATAGAGCTCGTCATGAGCTTGAACATGACACATGTTTGACGGTCAACCGGTGATCTCTCGGAAGGATTTAGCAATTAATTATTATTCCGCAAGCTTTCTCCCAGCTTTTTCCTGGCACAATTAATTTTCCCCCGAGCGGAAAAGCGGAAAAAGCGGAATAGCCCACAAAACAATTAATTAAAAAAATCCGCTCAGATTGCGCTCTGAGCGGTATACTGCCTAAGCGGGGATCACTGCGGTCAATGGTCAACGCCACGGCAGCAGTCAATGTGGCCAACGGGACGCTGGCCACCCAAAACAACAACCAGCCCTACCACAGCCCCATCGTCTGATCCGCGCAGGTGAATGCGATCAAAACTTCTGAGGCGGTCGGGGGTGCGCCTCATGCGGTGGTGGGCACCTGAGGCGATCGGGGTGGTGCCTGAGGCGGTCAAGGTGACGCCCAAGGCGGCGCCTGAGGCGATCAGGGGTGCGCCTCAGGCGACGCCCGAGCGGTTGGCGCGCCCGAGGCGCCGCCTGATCCGCGCAAGTAGGCGTTGGGAATGGCGTAGGGCAGAATTCTGAAAACATAAATACTGCGGCGCCCCACGCACCGTGGCCACCGCGG
>VFSX01000161.1:175000-180000 GCA_016618255.1 Chlamydomonas sp. UWO 241
GACAGTTACAGTTACAGTTACATGGCATTCCAGCTAAGACAACACTAGTCCTAGTGCCACCGCCCTGTGAAGGACGATAGCCACCAGCCGGTTACCTGCCGTCTAGACTACCGCTCCCGCCGGCTAGTTTAGACCCAAACAAGTCCCTGAGGGACATGTCTGGCAAGGAGCGTATAGGAAAGGACCGTCCTCCTCCTGGCCTTTGAGGCCAACCACGGCGGCTGTGCCGACTGGCGGCGCTGAAGCAGAAAAGTCCCCGCCTGGCATGGTGCATGGTTGTCCAACTCCATGCATGGGGCTCTGCCTGCGCCCCATGCGTCATGCATGGCCAGGTCCCACCCTCCAGGGGGGCCTGGGCAAACAGAGTCGTCATGGCAGGCTGCCTGAAGACCAATGCCGACGCCAGTCACCGGCAGACGAGTGCCCCCGAGGGTGAGCGCGGTGACAAACGCTGCGATGGTGAAGCGGATAAACTCTGTTGTTGCCTCGGCGGTCACCACCGCTGAAGCCCTGATGGTAGCTCGCCCCCACGAGCAGCCATCTTGACCGATGTCCAGCATGCATTGACGGGCGCCAGCTCCTCCGCTCGTCGATCAACTCGTCGAGATCGGTGCCGCATGGCGTCCTGCATGGGAGGAGGATAAGGGCCGTCTCCCAGCACGGGTCGCGGCAGCGCCGCGGCTACTCGCCAAGCCATGACAGCGCCGGGCAAGCCGCTCCTGTAGTTTCCACCGAGGGACAGTCTAGCAGGAGCCAGGCCAGTCGTATTTTATCCCGCTCGTCAGCGGCACGGAGATCCTAGTCACCAGCAGCGCCGCATTGCTGGGTCCAGGGCTCGGCGACGAGAACGCGCCCCCGTTAATCGAGAGAAGTCAGACAGCTCGTGCCAAAACCTGGGGTTCTCCTGGCCTGGCCGAGGATTTATGAATCCTAAACTCCCGCATCCGCTCATCTAAATCGGCCTCCTCGGGGCGAGGGATGGACCGAAACAGGCTGTGGGCCTGCACCCGTGCCTCTTCATAGGCAGGGCACTCAAATACTATGTGTGCCTCATCCTCTAGCCCACCGCATAGGCAGCACGCCCGCTGGCTGCGTCGCTGCCTTTGTCCCGCCACGGCGTAGCGCCCCCGCTCTATCTGCAGCTCATGGAGCCCCATCCTGAACCTAGCTAGAGCCGTGATCCGGGCAGCACTGTTCAGCCCTGAGCTCAACAGGGCCGGTGGCTCGCTGTCGCTACCCGCCATCCACCGCATGTAGGTCAGCATCTTAAAGCCGCGCGACCACTCCTCAGGTACATCTCGCACGGTAGTGCCGCTCGGCAGCGCCGGTGTGCTTGTCGCGGCGGCCAGCCACGCCGCGGTCGCCACGTCCAGCAGGTTGGTGATGCGTACCGGTCCCTCCTGGTCCCACGCCAGGGTGTGCCCCACAGTTCCGAGGCACACCTGCAAGCGTGCCGCCCAGCACGTCCCCCCCGCTTCGGCCAGCCCCCAGCTCTCCCGCATTGCATCTTTAAGCAGGTCACCGTCAGGCCGCCCCCGCGCCTTATCCCAAAAGCGCGTCGCCTGGCGCAGCCAATCTGCCGCCAACGGCCGCCACCCCGCCTCCCGCGCCCAAATCCCCAGTTGCTGCCCGTTGCTGCGGACTCCTAGGGACGCACGGGTAAATTGCAGAAGCACTTCCTCCAGGGTTCGCCATCCGTCGCGTGCGGCCTTAGCGCCCCTCCCACTCCTGCCTCTCTCCCACCGTCCGCCCGCCCCGGCAAACACGCCCCCCCCCAGCATCCGCCATCATCGCAGGGCCCCACACCTCACACCCGTAATTTAGCACAGGCCGTACTTGCGTGTCAAACAGGTGGGCCTTAATGCCAATATTGTAAAGGCGTATTATATAGCATCTGCGAGTAAGCGCGTATCTGGTGCGTGTGTGTGTGTGTGTGTGTGTGCATGTGTGTGTGCGTGTGTGTGCATGTGTGTGTGCGTGTGTGTGTGTGGCGCCTGCAGGCAGGGTACAGTGTTTCTGTTGGGAGGAGGGGGGGGCGGGGGTGGGGGTGGGCGTGGGCGTGGAAAAGATGTGTATGCGTATGTGTGCGTGTGTGTTGTGCAGGAGAGAGTGTTGCGCGACGGCTGTGTGCGCTGCTGCAGCGGGTTTTACAGGTTTTACACGTACGCGCCCGGAGGACCCCCGGGCGTGATTTAAGGCCTAGACTACACGTCTAGGGGTGCTCTACTTAGAGAGTCCGCAAGGTGCCAGCTCTCGGGGGGGGGGGAAGCATGGCGGGAGCAATCACACTTTGCTTTGTTCCAGCTGGTCCCTGCTGCGTGGCTGTGAGCCTGCACCCCCCCCCCTCTGGACTCAAGCTCAGGAGCCGTAGGGGAACCCATGCCTGCGGGGGCGGGTTGGGTGGGGCGGTCCTGACACCCCTACTGGGGCGGGAAAGATTCACTCGTAGCCAGAACCGCATGGATAAAAGGTGGGCTTGCGTGCCTCTGCCCTACCAGATTCCCATCGCCTGAGGCGGCGCCTCAGGCGGGGCATATACTTGCTTGGATCAGGCGGTGCCTCAGGCGCGCTGACCGCCTCAGGCGTCGCATTAGGCGCACCTCTGACCGCCTCAGGCTCCGCCTTAAACATCATCCCGACCGCCTCAGGCGCCATCCCGACCGCCTCGGACGTGTTGACCGCATTCACTTGTGCGGATCAGAGGATGGGGCTGTGGACGGGCCGCGCAGGCCTGCGTGCACCTGCTTTGCCAAGCATATTTTTTACACAACTTTCCGTGCACACAGCCGGCCGGCCGCCGTCGTCCCCCCCCACACACATCACACACGCGAAGGCCGAGTCCAAGGGCGACGTCGCCAAGATGATTGCGTGGCAGAGCGCGCTCAAGTTCAACAGCCAGTGGTCCCTGGGAAGGATTTTAGTAATACGTATTTTGCCGGCTCCAGCAACTTTGACCGCTCATACTAGGCACAATACACAGCACGTGTTCACGCAACGCATGCTGTTGTGCTGGTCTCGGCACGAGCTTTTCAACGCACCGCTCCACGCCCTCTCCCACCAAGTGTGGGGTGGTTTTCTGGGAAGTGGGAAATCCGGCTCGGAGCGGCATACGGCTCGCAGGGGAATCACTGTCAACAGCGCAGTCACGTCAACCTTGTACAACTCGCGAAGGCAAAGGGCACCTACGGTGATACCCCATCAATTCTCCAAAAACAACTCGGCGTAGTTTACCCGCAAGTTCCTAAACTCTAAAGCCATCCGCCAACAGTGGATTGTAAATCAACTGCATCAGCCCTACCTGCAGGAGGGTGCCCGTGCGCCTTTGGTGCTTCTTGAGCAGCTTCACGATTGCGGTGTAGGCGAGGATGGTCCAGTGGAGGAGCAGAAGCGTCTCCCCTGTGTGTGTGTGTGTGTGTGTGTGTGTGTGTCTGTGCAGCTCTGGGAGCGTCTCGCCTGTGTGTGTACGTGTGTGTGCGTGTGTGTGCGTGCATGCGTGTGTGTATACTTTTTGTGTGTGTGTGTGTGAGTGTGTGTGTGTGTGTGTTGCGAGGATGGACCAGTGTAGCAGCAGGAGCGTCTCGCCTGTGTGTGTGTGTGTGTGCGTCTGTGCAGCAGCGGGAGCATCTCGCCTGTGTGTGTGTGTGTGTGTGTGTGTGTGTGTGTGTGTGCAGCAGCGGGAGCGTCTCGTCAGTTGGTGGTGGCTCCGAAACTGTCAACTGTAAACTGGCGCACCACCCACCACCACCCACCGTGGAAGTTGACCAGGTGGTCCCGATACACAAGACGCCCCCCTCCAGCTTCCCTCACAACAACAACCACCCACAACCACCCACAATGAACGTTGAACAGGTCCTGGAGCACCTGCAGCCGTCCCTCCAGCTCCCCACACCACAATCACCCACAACCACCCACCCACCCACGCACCCACAACCACCCACAACCACCCAGCCAGTTACAGTTACAGTTACACGGGGTTTCCAGCTAAGCAGGCTACTCTTCTACTAGAGACACCCGCCGATACTCCAGCACACTGAAGTACTAGAGTACCGCCGGCTCCCGGCCGATAGACTATCGCTCCCGCCGGCTAGACTACCCCAAACAGCGGTCTCTGAGAAACATGTCTGGCAAGGAGCATATAGGAGAGGACCTTCCTCAGGGTCACAGTAGTGGCCTTGTGGCCAGTTAAGCCGGCAGAGACGACTGGCGCTGACTGGAACGGTCCCCGCCTGGCAGTGCATGGCTGTCAGCTCTCGTTTGCATGGGGCTCAGCCGGCGCCCCATGCCTCATGCATGGCCAGGTCCCACCCTCCAGGGGTGCATGGACGACAGAGTTGTCATGGAGGCTGCCTGAAGACCTTCCAACGCCAGTCACCGGCAGACGAGCGACCCGAGGATGAGCGCGGTGACGAACGCTGCGATTGGTGAAGCAGATTTACTCTGTGCTGCCTCGGCGGTCGCCACCGCTGACGCCGTGATGGTAGCCCGCCTCCACGGGCAGCCATCTTGACCAGTGTCCAGCATGCATCGACGGGCGCCAGCTCCTCCGCTCGTCGATCAACTCGTCGAGATCGGTGCCGCATGGCGTCCTGCATGTGGGGAGGATAAGGGCCGTCTCCCAGCACGGGCCGCGGCAGCGCCGCGGCTACTCGCCAAGCCATGGCAGCGCCGGGCAAGCCGCTCCTGAAGTGTTCCACCGAGGGCAGTCTAGCAGGAGCCGGCCAGTCGTATTTTACCCCGCTCGTCAGCGGCACGGAGATCCTCGTCACCAGCAGCGCCGCATTGCTGGGTCCAGGGCTCGGCGACAAGAACGCGCCTCCGTTAATCGAGCCCCACCCAACCACCCAGCCACCCACCCACAACCACAACAACCACCCACTGTGGAAGTTGACCAGGTGGTCCTGGTACTTGCAGCCACCCACCCCTCCAGCTCCCCACACCACAACCACCCACAACCACCCACCGTGGAAGTTGAACAGGTGGTCCTGGTACACCTGCAGCCG
>VFSX01000161.1:182500-210000 GCA_016618255.1 Chlamydomonas sp. UWO 241
CAACGGTCAATGGCTCCTAGGAACTAACTAAAAAACAGAAAACAAAATCGCTGCTGGGCAACAAACCTGCGCAACCACTGCCTCGCTGCGCCTGGTCGAGAAGGCTCAGGTTTTAGAAAACCTGGAGTCCAATAAAGTAAAAGGTAAACAAGGTCCAAGAATCAGAACAAGCGGCTGACCTGCATCGTCGCGCGCAGGCGGCCGAGCACCCTGATCTGGGCAACAAACCTGCGCAACGACTGACTCGCTGCGCCTGGTCAAGAGGGCTCAGGTTTAAAAAAACCTGTAGTTCAATAAAGTAAAAGGTAAACAAGGTCCAAGATTCAGAACAAGCGGCTGACCTGCATCGTCGCGCGCAGGCGGCCGAGCACCCTGATCTCTTCGATGACCGCGTCGACGAAGACATCCTCTGCTGCGACAAACTCCTCCCTGCGTTTGGTGTTGTGGGTGCTGTTGCCGATGTGTGCTGGGTTTTGCAGATTTGTTGTTGCAAATGTGTCTTTGCAGATGAGCGCTGGGTGTTGCAGATTCAGATCAAGGGTGTTTTTTCAGTTGTGTTCGATAACCGCGTCGACGAAGATGTCGTTTGCGGCGGCGAACTCCTCCCTGCGTTTGATCTTGCGGGTGCTGTTGCAGATGTGTGCTGGATGCTTCAGATTTGTTGTTGCAGATGTGTTGTTGCAGATGTGTGCTGGATGCTGCAGATTTGTTGTTGCAGATTTGTTGTTGCAGATGTGCTGTTGCAGATGTACGCTGAGTGTTGCAGATTTCAAGGGTGTTGTCGCAGTTGTGTTCGATGACCGCCTCGGCGAAGATGTCATCTGCGGCGGCGACCCCGTCCCTGCATTTGATGTTGTGGGTGCTGTTGCAGATTTCAAGGGTGTTGTTGCAGATCACCCCACACATCCACACAAGTTCACACCTTGCGCTGCATATCTGCCTGCAGCTACATGGTGTTAGACTCCCTCCCCCCCCCTCCCCCCCCACCTCCCCCCAAATTCCATCCACGCAAGGTATCACCCCACACGTCCAGACATCCACACAAGTTCACACCTGTGCCGCAGATCTGCCTGCAGCCCCATGGCGTGCGCCTCCCCCCCCCTCCACATTTTTCGAACAGTGTGAAAATCTGCGATTTCACACGTTTGCGTCACAAGATCACCCCATCACTCCAAAGCGGCCCTGCGGGACCGTTCCCGCGTCACAAGAACGCCATGACACCAACAGTTCCCCGTATCACTCACACACACACACACACACACACACACACACACACACACACGCACCCTTCTGCTGGGCCGTCCTCGGTGGCAGCGGGCACAAGCTTGAGGGACTTCTTCATCTTCCTGTGAGGGTAAGCAAGCAGGCGGGGATTGGGGTTGAGGGTACGGCGTGCGCATGCGCGCGTGTGCGTGTGTGTGCGCGTGTGTGCGTGCACGTGTGTGTGTGTGTGTGTTTGTGTGCACGTGTGTGTGTGTGTGTGTGTGTGCGTGTGTAGGGGTGTGTGTGTGTGTGCGTGCGTGCGCGTGTGTGTGCGGCGACCATGACTACCCAGACGCATCTGACCAAGGGCACGGCCTGATTGCACCGCATCACTGAGACAGGCTGGCACAGTGCCCAGTTTATGAGTGTGTGTGGGGGGGGGGGCGCTTGAGAGCATGTGCGGTGGTGCGCGTGTGTGTCTTGTGTCTCGTGTGTGACTCAGTGAGACCATGCCCATGCATGCGCCATGCGTGCGCCATGTACCAAATCCTAAGTGCGTTATCCTATCCATCTATCCTATCTATAGGATAGCGTACGCACTTGAAGAAGAGGAAGAGCGACGTGTAGCTGGGTGCCCAGCTACACGTTTGCGACGCAGCCTCCTTTTGCAGCATGTGGCAAAACCTGTCGGTGTCGGTGCATGCGGGCGGGCAGATAAGTCCCACCCCGCTCTTCAAGCTGAATGATCCGTGTCTTGCGTTCATGTGAGCGGGGCACTGTGTGCTGTGTTGCTGCGTGCTGGCACCCACTTCATCCTTGGCACGCCGCGATGACGCCGATCACGAGCGAGCGTGCGTGGCTTGGCCGTGGGGTTCAGGGGTCCTACTATCTGGTAGATCTGCCGGTAGGGGCTACACGCCGCCTGATCTGATGTGCAGGGTACATACGCTTTGCCACACTTTGCACTCCCACACCAAATTGGAAGTGCAAAAACGTGCACCATTTGATTTGAAGTCAAGACTCTAAAAAATCCAGGCCAGATCAAATCTTGGAGACTCAAGGTATGAGGAGGGTTATCTCTGTAGACACTGGCTCGGCCTGTCACATCTCCAGTCACAGCCGCTGTATGAGCCATTTCCGCGCGGCAGGTCCCCTGCAGAGCACAGGCCAAGGCAGCGTCTTATCGGGGTCATGCGACAACGAATTCTAACATCCAATCCCTAAGGTTAGGAGCTCGAGCGGCAAGTGAACACACTTCAAACTTCGGGCGACTCCCCATGTCCCAACTGTTGCGCTCTTTTCGCGTGTGCTCATTCCTGTAGCACAAGCTTAAGGTTCCCCTTATGCATCTTGAAAGTGAATCAGTCACGCCAGCTCGGCGAACATGAGCATGGTGAGGATTCGTGATGTTACTGGGCCGCCTGTGTGTGCGTGGTGCTCGTGCATGCAGCCGACCGACATAACTTCAATTCACGGCATCGCGTGCAGTGTACACCCGCTGCGCGCTTCCCCCACGTGATCATTCCAAACGATGAGCAGGCCGTTCTTTGGCGCAGCGCACTGGCTGCGATACCAACCGCTCCGACGGAGCTCACAGTCACGCCCCGCCTCGTACTCGCTCTACAACACACTCGCTCCACAACACAGCTGAGCCGCAGCATACGGCCACCCGACGTTTCAGCCATTTACATGGAAAGAAACTCGGAACAGTTCAAGCCAGCGTAAGAGAGACCGCGTCGGCAGCATAATCACGCGCGCAAAGCACTGAACTACTCGCGCCGCGTCAACAGCGAACGGCACGCCTCCACCGGATCCCCCATCCCACCCACCCCTGGAATGTCAGCGCCAACATTCTCCCCGCCACACGCCAGCGTTCTCCCCACCACACGCCGTCAACAATTGCTCATCTTCCGCCCACTATAGCTGGCTCCCGCTGCCCCCAGAAGACAGCTTTCTCACATCCACGGGACACATTCCGTTAGTGTCACACAGACTGTAAGATCCATCATCATCATCATCATCAGTGCATCCACAGCGCGCCCGCATCCCCTGCCACGGCGACCACCATGCCGCGCGACTGCTCTGCCAGTGGCAGCAGCGAGCACTGCAGCGGCCGCTGCATGAAGCACGCGCGTGTGTGCTCCCGCGGGTGCTGCAGCAGCGCCTGCTGTAGCCTCTGCCACCACCGCCACCCAACTCGCCACCACCAGCTGCTGCTGGTTTGACGAGTTGTACGCGTATGCGCCCGGAAGACCTCGGGGCGTGATTTGGGGCCTACACTACACCTGTAGGGGGCCTCTACTAGGAAAGCCCGCAAGGCCACGCAGCACGCCAGCCTACCAGGGAGTCAAAAGGAGGAAGCCCCTCCTCCCCTCCCTCCCCCCCTGCCACTACACAAGCATCACCCAGCCAGGGACCAGGGGGGGTCTCGAGGTGTCGGTCTTGGCCAGCTGCTGCTGTGCCAGCAGCCGCAACCGCGCCAGGAGTTACTCCAGCGGCTGCTTCAGGCCGCACCAGCGACTCCATCAATCGTGTGCTGCACCGCCCGCTGCGCCGCTGCCAATCCTCAAGGCGCACCGCCCGGGCGCTGCCACTCCTCAAGCTGCACCTGTTGCGTGGCCTTGCGGGCTCTCCTAGTACAGCCCCCCTAGACGAGCAGTCTAGGCCGTAACTCACGCCCCGGGGTTCCTCCAGGCGCGTACGTGTAAAACCTGTAAACCCTCAAGCTGCACCCAGGTGCCGCGCGTCAGCGAGCCCCACCAGTGTGCCCGCCGCCTGCTGCAGCCCCTCAGGTGACCCCGGTATGAGCGGCACGAGCACAGGTGCTGCAGCGCAGGCAGTTGCGCCAGCTGTCGTCGCATGGCCACCGCAGCGGAGTCTGTCAGCGGTCGGCCGCCGCAGCAGTCGGCCAGCCGCTGGCTGGCGGTAGGGTCAGTCCTTTATCGTCTTGTAAAGAGGGTGTTGATTCAACGCAAACCCTTAGCTGAATATGGGGCTGTAGAAGATGCGAGAGCCAAGACAGGCCCTTTCAGTCGAATCAACCTCAATTGATTCAACACCCTTTCAACTCCCTGCGGCCGTTGAAGGATTGGTTGAGCGCCAGCACGCGTCGGCGGGGGATGGGTGGGTGGCGCACACCAAGTGCTCACCTTGACCAGCGCTCCGCAGCACAGTCTCAGAGGAGACAAATGTTGGATTGGTGGACCGCACCCGTGTGACACCTAACAATGGCCCACCGATCCCTACCACTAGCACACCATGCAAACACAAGGGCATGAGAGAGAGCCTTGCGTGGAAGAAGTTGAAGAGCTCGTGCTACATGGCGTCTCGTGGCAAATGCTCAGCTGTTACTGGCGCGTGCACGTGATACAGACCAAGCGCAGACTGCACGTCCGTCGCGGGTACTTCGCCTCTCTCCCTGCAGGGGCCTCTGCAGGGGATGCCAGGGGCAACTTGAAGGCGGCACATCAGTTCTAGTCTACATCGAGGCGACACAAAAACGAAGGCTGTCAGTTATCTGTACACATATTCTCAGGGAGTCGGGGTCTGCCCTGCAGAGCCCTCTGGTTTCAGCGGACAAGATGTGTGGAACAAACATCCAAAGCCCAGAGGCCACTGCCCCGCTTAAGCGACGCCATCAGGATGGGCGGCTTCGGAGAGTTCTTCCGCAAGGCCATCTTCGTGGAGCCGGTGATGGTGTGGTCGCTCATGATGTATGGTACAGGTGGGTCCCTGTTCACAACCAGCCCATGCATGCATGCGACACTGTGGTGTTGGAGGTGCATCCAGCAGGGGGGAGCGGGCGAGGCGAGGATGGAGACGAGCCCCTGAAATCACCGTCATCGTGCGCTCCTCGCAGCGGTCTCCATCGCCGTGCTCACGCCCACGCTCAAGCCCTACTTCACGCGCGTGGAGCCAAAGACTCCGCCGAGCCTCAAGGACACGATTGCGGGCATCCAGGAGAGGCTCGCCACGAAGGCCCCTGGCACTGGCGCCATTCGTTGAGCTTGCGTTGCATTGAGGGAGGAGGCGTCATAGCTGCATGGATTGGAGGCACCTCCATGAGCACAAGCTGCGTAAGGCAGCCGAATGACACCAGATGACAGCATGCGCGCATGGGCGCATGGACCCAGCATGGACGCATGGTGCCAGCGCTCATTCGTTGAGGGGGCACCTGGGTGAGGCGAGCCGCTTTGCTCACATCAGTCTTCCCCCGGCACGAGTCACCGACAGAAGCTCTGTTCCACGGGTTGTGCGCACAACCAGGGGAGGAAGACCGACCGTTGCTGGACGCGTCGGCAGCAGCTCGCGTGCTCAACTGAGTCTCCCCAACGACCCAAGAGCGTGACAGCAATGGACGATAATAACAAGCCGTGTTGTAGGTAGCTTAAGTGGCCCTTGGGTGGTGGCCCACCCCCTGTAATCCAATCCGAGTTACGCGACACGAGTTTTGATATTACAATGCGCGCACACCCCTCGAGGGGCGTCGACTAAGAAGCCCACCAAGCTTCTTCCTTAAACCCACCACCAACATCAGAGGCCGTTGGAGTCCCGACCCCCCTGCCGCCCCCTGTGTGCACGAATATGTAGCGGTCTCGCGACACGCCGACATCTTGCGCAACACAGCGGCAGCCGCTACCGTTCCAGCCGCCAGCAGCCCCACGCAGCGCCCCTTGCTGCTCTCCCCACTCTTAGACGTGCACGTACATGTCGCCACAAACACCAGCTGCGCACCCTGCTGCACCGCCACCGCCCCGTCTCACACTCCGGCGCGAGCCAGCCACGCCCAGAGTTCCGTGCACGCGCCTGTGCCGTGCCTTTGCCACCAACACCAGCTGCGACCGCAGCTGCAGCACCAGCGCCACTCCCCTCACTCTGCGGCGCGCACCAGCCGCGCCGCAAACGCGCCGTCTGTGCCGTGCACGTGCGGAAGCACCAGCACGTAGCCCTCGGGCGTGACAACCGACGCGGGCACGCGGTCGAATCCGCCGCTGCCGCCCCCGCCCCCGCCCTCGCTGCCGCCGCCGGTGGCTTCGGCTGTGTGTGCTGCAGCGGCCGTGCCCACCGCGGGCGGCACACGTGCCCAGCGGGGCCCCGCGCGCGCGAGGAACGCGGCCACCCGGTCGCCACACTCCTCGGCCTCCACGCTGCACGTGGAGTACACGAGCGAGCCCCCGGGGCGCACGAGCGAAGCGGCCGCGTCGAGCAGCTCGTCCTGCGTGTCGGGTCCGAGGGGTCGTAGTAAGTGTGTGTGTGCGTGTGTGTGTGTGCGAGTGTTGGGTCAGTGTGTGTGTGTGTTGGTGATCAGTGCTTCCATTAGCCAAACCGCAACCCCGCAACAGTGCATTTCCGGGTTCAGTTTGAACGGGAAGGGTTGGTGCTTCAGGTTGAAGTTCCGCAAACTTAAATCCGAACAGTGAGAAATCGTCATTTTCATTATAAAAAAAATCGCACAAATATTGGGTGGACATCCTCAACGGAGGCACTGTCGGCGATGCATAACGTTTTCGGCGTGATGGATTCCTTATCGTGAGACGCGGAACAGCCCCGACACGAAATCACCAATTCCACAATTTTCACACAAAACGCGTCGTGACAACGTGGCGCGCGACGGGCCTTGTGTTTTTGCGCAGGGATTTGAGGCGCTCCCGTTGTGTTACGCTCTCGTCGACGACGACGACGGCGTGGCGCGTGAGCCCCCCGTTGATTTTATTTTCTGGATTTAGAATAAATACTTCCACAGCCGGATTTTGCTTTGGCCTTGTTGACCTTTTGACCTCCCGTTGACCGTGTGTCCTCATATATAGGTCATTTGAACGCTCTTGGCGAGCTCGATCTGGCGGACTCGCCAGACTTCCAATCCGCTGAATGGGCTGAGCTGTGTTCAAGGTCAAGGTGCAGCCGGAATACAGCCAAATGGCTGTGTAGAGCCGAAAAGAAAATCACTGGTCCCCCCGAACGAACGCCCTCCCGAGTGACTCTGATATATTTAGCGTCACGCCTTGAGGCACCACTGTAGCACCCACCTGGAGCGCGACCAGACCGTCCAGCTGCTCGGGGGTGCGCCGCCAGCGCATGTCGGCACGCTTGGAGAGGACGCCAGTGCCTGCACGTTTAGTACAGAGGTTGGTATGGCTGGGCGCCGCTGCATATCTTCACGTGAGCGCGTTAAAAAAGCGCCTCTGGAGTAAGAGGGGCATATTACGTGTGTGTGCAGAGTGTGATTTTGTAGGCCTTGCCCCAACCAGGTGGGGGCGCCGCCTGGGCCGGGACCCGGAGTATGGCTGCTCTATACCCTGGCCAACTTAAGTCTGGAAGGGGGGGCGAATGCAAGCAGGATGGCGGCCGTGGAAGCTCTGCCATCCTCAAGTTTAATAATATGCCCCCCTTAATCACATGCCCCTCCTCCTCCTAGGGCAAACTTGGGTTGGTGTGTTGCTTTCGTCTCACCGCTGCACGGCGCGTCGAGCAGCACCTTGTCAAACAGCGGACCGCCGTCCGACACGCGCTCTGCCGCAAACGCCCTCAGATCAGCGCATACTATTTCCTGTCAGAGCCTGCGACGAAAACAAACCGGGAAAAACGAACTCTTCTCACCGCTGCACGGCGCGTCGAGCAGCACCTTGTCGAACAGCGGTCCGCCCTCCGACACGCGCCCTGCCGCAAACGCCCTCAGATCAGCGCACACGGGTGACACGATGTCAGACGCTCCGGCCGCCTGCGCTGCGCGCGCGAGCGCACGCAGCTTGATCGAGCTGACGTCCAGCGCCGTGATGTTGCCCTGCAAGTGCGGGTGACGGTGCGAGTCAGAGAAGGAGAGAGAGACAGAAAGAGAGAGAGAGGCAGAGGGGGTGGGCAGCAGGTGGCTGAGTGAGAGAGAGAGTAAGTGAAGAGAGAGAGAGAGTGGAGAGAGAGAGAGAGAGAGAGAGGGACAGAGGGGAAGGGAGGGGCAACGCCCGCCGCCTGCGCTGCGCGCGCGAGCGCGCGGAGCTTGATCGAGCTGACATCCAGCGCGGCGACGGTGCCCTGCGAGCGTCGGCAGCGTGTGTGTGTGAGTGAGAGAAAGGGAGATGGAGGGAGAGAGAAAGGGTGGAAGGGACAAAGAGGGGGAGAGAGAGAGGGACAGAGATGAGAGAGGGAAAGAGAAAGAGAGAGAGAGAGAGAGAGAGAGAGAGAGTCCGAGAGGGAGGGCCCGCCGCCTGTGCTGCGCGCGCGCGAGCGCGGAGCTTGATCGAGCTGGCGTCCAGCGCGGTGACGTTGCCCTGTGATTGTCGGGAGCGTGTGTGTGTGTGTGCGTGTGTGTGTGTGTGTGTGCATGTGTGCGTGTGTGAGAGTGTGTTGGTGACAGAGGAAGAAGGAAAGAGACGAAGAGAGAGAGAGAAAGAGAGAGACACACTGATAGAGATGAAGAGAAAGAGGGAGGCAAATCCTAAAGCGTGCTCGCGCGCTCCGCGCGCTCACGTGCGCGGACCATGAGCTGACGTCCAGCGCTGTGATGATGCCCTGCTTGTGTGTGTGAGTGAGAGAGTCGGAGAGAGAGTTTGTGTGTGTGTAAGAGGGGGAGTGAGAGGCAAAGTGCAAGAGAGAGAAAGCGAGAGAGTGAGTGAGAGGTTGGGAGAGTGAGACGGAGATAGAGGGAGTGAGAGTGAGTGAGAGTGAGAGAGTGAGAGAGTGAGAGTGAGTGAGAGTGAGAGTGAATGTCAGAGTGCGTGAGTGAGAGCGAGTGAGAGAGAGTGAGGGTGAGAGTGAGCGAGTGAGTGAGTGAGAGAGAGAGAGTGAGAGAGAGTGACGGTGAGGGCGAGGGCGAGGGCGAGGGCGAGGGCGAGGGCGAGGGCGAGGGCGAGGGAGGGAGGGAGGGAGGGAGGGAGACGCGCACCTGCCCCCCCATCATGTTATCACCAAACAACGCCCTGCCTCCAGAACACACACACACACACACACACACACACACACACACACACACGCACACACGTGCACACACAGACACACGCCCCCACTCCCCCCCGAAACACACCTGGCCGTCCATCCTGTCAGCGGCAAAGAGCGCTTTGCCTCCCGGAGCAGCACAGCAGTCGAGAATGGTCTCTCCTGGACGGGGGTCGAGCAGCGCCACCGCCAGGCCAGCAGCCTCGTCTTGAACGGATGCGGAGCCGTTGGAGAGAAGGCCCTGTGTGTGGGTGTGTGTGTCAGGGGGTCCAGCAGCGCCCCCACCAGGCCTGCAGCCTCGTCTTGAACGGATGCGGAGCCATTGGAGAGGAGGCCCTGCGTGTGTGTGTGTGTGTGTGTGTGTGTGTGTGTGCATGTGTGTGTGTGTGTATGTGTGTGTGTGTGTGTGTGTGTCAGTGATGTCGTTAGCACCCCCACAGCCCCCGCTGCGGGGGCAGACCGGGAGATCTAGGGTAACCTGCGGGGGCGAATAGCAGGAATTTCGCCCCGATCAGTGTGAAAATAATGTTCACACCTTTCTGCAAAAAAAACGCCCCGCTGCGGAGGCATTCAACATATTCCCTCCAATGATGCGGGGCAAACACAACATGTCTGTTCCCTCAAGGACACCACTGGTGTGTGCGTGTATGTGTGTGTGTGTGTGTGTGTGTCAGTGCCAATCATGATCACACACAATCGCCGGTGTGCTTAAGCAACGGCAACAGCCTTGAGCCAGGCTGCCCAACGAGCCACCTAGAGGTGGGAGCTTTTCAGAATCTCCCTCGTCCCTCGTCAAAATACCTCTGCCAGCCCCTGCAGCCCCTGCCTCGATGCGTACAAAGCTTCCTGGCAGCAGCGTCGACGCCTCCGCCTTCGCTCCACTTCGGACTCTCCCCCAAACCCTCCACCCTCCACCCTCCACCCCAAACCCTAAACCCCACACCCCAACCACCACCACCCACCTCAGCCAGGACCCCCTGCAGCCCCGCCTCGATCCGCACAAAACTGCCGGGCAGCAGCGTCGACGCCTCCGCCCTCGCTCCAAGGTCGATCACCGCGTCAAGCAGCAAAGAAGCGGTCATGCCGCGAAGTTGGTTTGCGCGGAGGCCGTGCACGGGCGGCCTTGGGGGGGGGGGTTAGAGGGGCATGTGGAGTGCATGTGTGCGTGTATGTGTGTGTGTGTGTGAGTGTTGCGGAGTGTGGACTGCATCAAGCAGCGAAGAAGCCGACATCTCGCGAAGTCGGTTTGCACGAAGGCTGTGCACGGGAGGCCTGGGGGGAGGAGAGGGGTGGATTTGGGAAGGGGTGGGTGGGGGGAGGGGGAGTGTGTGTGTGTGCATGTGTGTGTTTGTGTGTGGTCGTGTGTATGCGTGTTTGTGTGTGGGTGTGCGTGTGTGTGTGTGTCTGGAGTGTGTGTGTTAATTAATTGTGTGGATTGTGTATTACGTCAAGCAGCGAAGACGTGGTCATCCCGCGAAGTCGTTTTGCTCGAAGGCCGTGCACGGGCAGCCTGTTTTGGTGGTGGTGTGTGTGTGTGTGTGTGTGTGTGTGTGGAGTGTGGTCTGCTCCAAGGTCGACCACCGCGTCAAGCAGCGAAGTCGCGGTCATCCCGCGAAGTCGCTTTGCGCGAAGGCCGTGCACGGGCGGCCTGTTTTGTGTGTGTGATTGATTTGACAGTCCGTTGGACGTGCGTGTGTGTGTGCGTGCGTGTGTGTGTCAGAGTGTGTGTGTGTGTGTGTGTGTGTGCGTGTGTGATGGTGTGGAGGGATGGTGTAGAGAGTGAGGTCATGCTGCAAAGTCGTTTCGCACGAAGGCCGTGCACAGGCGGCCTGTTTTTGTGGGGGTGGGGGGGGGAGGGCGGACTGCGTCAGGCAGCGAAAAAGGTTGTCACGCAGCCGGTGTGTGCAAAAGCCGTGCACGGGCGGCCTGTGTGTGTGTTCGATTTGGCAGTCGGTTGGACGCCTCTGATGGTGGATTTGGCGTGCGTGCGTGTGTGTGTGTGTGTGTGTGTGTGTGTGTGGAGTGTGAATGGTGTGGAGTGTGGACTGCATCGAGCAGCGATGAAGGGGCCAGCCGCAAAGTCGGTTTGCGCGAAGGCCGTGCGCGGGCGGCCTGTTCTGTGTGTATGTGTGGAGGGGGGGGAGGGCAATTTCAAAGCCTCTTGGACGCCTTTGATGGCGCATTAGACCCTGTGTGTGCGTGCGTGTTTGGAGTGTGGAGTGTGGATGGTGTGGAGCTAAAGAAGCAGCTTAGCTGCTCCTTTTGGAGCTCCCAAACCAGAGACCTATTTTGGCTCTGGGGGAGGGAGAGGCACAGAGACCTTGGGTGCCTTTAGCTGGGGTGTAAGCAACCAAGATACTAAGTATCTTGGAATGTAGTCTAGGCTTTAACTCACGCCCCGGGGTCCTCCGCGCGCGTACGTCAACAACCTGTAAAACCGACACCCAAACCCAACGCTCCTGTTATTATGCTGCATCAGCGCAATTGTCCCCTCTCGCCCAAACGCCTTGAGCCAGCGCGCCACCCTCGAGTTGGGGTGCGAGTGCGAAGACCCGAAACCCTAAGCCCTGAACCCTAAACCCCTTCACCCCCTGTCTCAAACCCAAACCTAACGCACCTGTTATTGTGCTGCATCAGCGCAATTGTGCCCTCCCGCCCAAACGCCTTGAGCCAGCGCGCCACCATCCAGTTGGGGTGCGAGTGCGAAGACCCGAAACCCTAAGCCCTGAACCCTAAACCCCTTCACCCCCTGTCTCAAACCCAAACCTAACGCACCTGTTATTGTGCTGCATCCGCGCAATCGTGCCCTCCCGCCCAAACGCCTTGAGCCAGTGCGCCACCATCCAGTTGGGGTGCGAGTGCGAAGACCCGAAACCCTAAGCCCTAAACCCTAAACCCCTTCACCCCTGTCTCAAACCCAAACCTAACGCACCTGTTATTGTGCTGCATCAGCGCAATCGTGCCCTCCCGCCCAAACGCCTTGAGCCAGCGCGCCACCATCCAGTTGGGGTGCGAGTGTGAAGAACCTTTACCCTGAGCCCTCAACGCTCAATCCCTAAGCCCCTGCACCAAGCCCTATACACACAAAAAAACCTGTTATTGTGCTGCATCAGCGCAATCGTGCCCTCCCGCCCAAACGCCTTGAGCCAGCGCGCCACCATCCAGTTGGGGTGCGAGTGTGTGTACACTCAAACCCTGACCCTGCCACAAACTCCTGCACCAAGCCCTTTAACAAAAGCACCTGTTGTTGTGCTGCATCAGCGCAATCGTGCCCTCCCGCCCAAACGCCTTGAGCCACCGCGACACCATCCAGTTGGGGTGCGAGTGCGCGATCGCGAGCGTGCGCGTCAGGTCGCGTCCGCTCGTGCTCGGCTGCAGGGCGGCCTGGGTGTGGGGAAAAGTCGGGAACTGTGGAGAAGTAGGGTGGGTGTGGGAGTGGAAGTGTGGGAGTGGAAGTATGGGTTGTGGAGCGTGCACCCCCCCCCACACACACATACACACGCGCACACACCCGTGCACAAACACACACACACACACACACACACACACACAAACACAAACACAGACACACAGACACACACTCACACACACACACACACACACACCTCTGGGTCTGGCAGCGTCCCCTCGTGCCTCTCTCACACACACACACCAGGGCCGTACAGGGGGGTGGTGGTCGACGTCCGGGAAACCGGACGTGGGGTGGCGGCTGGAAAGTGTGAAAAATGTGGACGCGTTTTTTGCAGTGCCTCTGTCTCACCCTGTCTTCTTCAGCCCTTCAACCATCAAAAAGCCTGCTATGGAAGCAGCCAGGGGGGCAAAAAAACGATGGCTTGAGCTCACGCTCGCGCAGACGAGCTGTTGCGCACGCATGCATGCAGCGGGGGCCGGAGCGCAGCCTCCGGAGGTGGCGTAAGAACTAGTGATACATTGTGTGGTAGTCTAGATAATGGCATGATCTGCTGCAGCAGAGCCAGGCAGGGGGGGGGCCTTGGCGGTCACACTTGAATCAAGCATCAGTGTGACCAACCACCGCGCCTCCTCCGCATCACAGCTCTTAGCGCGCGATGCAAACTGATCCGATTCTGGTTGCGAGAGGTGCTTGGGGCCAGAAGAGAGGAGAGCCGAGGGAGAAAAAAAAAGGACAAAGGCCACAAATGGCGTCCGGCAAGCCGGACGGGGCCCTGCGGGCACCAGCGTTTGCGTTCGGAAAACCGGAGGGAGCCTGCCGCAGCGGACGGCTGCCTGCCGCGTCCGGATGGCCGCCCCTTCGGACCGTTGGCGTCGGATCCGGACCCGTTTGAACGGCCCCGACACACACACACACACACACACACACACACACACCTCAGGGTCTGGCAGCGTCCCCTCGTCCCTGGCCTTTGCAGCCGCCCTCAGCACGCCGTTGACGAAACCAGTCACGTGCGGCTTGGCCACGCCCTGTTCAGGATGTGTGGTGTGGAGTGGGATCCGTGAGGTGGACGGCCGCCTCTACAGGCAGAGGTTAGCTCGGTGTTTTGGGTGGGAGCGCCATCATAACGCCATCAGAGCACCGTCAGAGCACCATTGGAGCACCATGACAGTGCCGCCAGGGCGCCGTCAGAGCACCAGTAGCGTAGCGCATTCAGAGCACCGTCAGAGCGCTATCAGAGAACCCAAAAAGCGCCATCAGAGCGCCATCAGAGCACCGTCAGAGCACCGTCAGAGCGTTATCAGAGAACCAACAGAGCGCCGTCAGGGTGCCGTCAGAGCGCCGCCGCAGCACCAGTCAGAGCGTAACCAGAGCACCACCAGAGCACCATCACAGCGTCATCAGAGCACCAATGAGAGCGCAACCAGAGCACGGCCACAGCACCACCACAGCGCCTTCAGAGCACCACCAGAGCACCGTCACAGCGCCATCAGAGCACCATCAGAGCGCCATCACAGCACCATCACATACCTCCACCAGAGTGCCATCAGAGCATCACAAAGGCGTTTAAACGCCAATTAAAACACTATAACGCAGTGAGGCCAACCCGTGCAAGTGGCTATTGGAAGGGCGTGTACGTACGTGTATAAGACACTTGTACTTGTAACGTACAAGGTCTCCAACGAGTTGCCCATGCAACTACCGTCCATATTGTTTGCCTCCGCGGGAAGGGGGGACTATTATTGTAAAATTCAGCTGCGGGGGTCGTTCTTCGTCGATTTTAGTCATTTTGACACTCCGAATCGCGAGATTTGACGATTTATATTAGTTTTCCATCTTCGGGGGGTGGGATGGGGGTGGAGGGGTGTGTGTGGAGAAACGATAGTTATTCGGCAAGGCTAACCGCATGTACGATAGTAGGGCCCTTCTGGCTCAAATGGGCGAAACTGTTGCTGACCACCAATGTTGGTGACATCTGGTTTCGGCGCACCTTTACGAGCTCCACGTGCTCTTTCAGCGAGTGCCCCGGCACGTTGCGGTGGGTCAGCTCGAACACGCCAAGGCGGAGGATCTGTCCGGCAGGGGGGAAACAGGGTGGGCGTGAGGGTGGGTGGGTGGATGGGTGGGTGGGTGGGGGGCAATGCGTGAGGACCTACACGTCCCTCGAGGCATCACACAAGCTTCGTCAACGTCCAAACCAGGCAAGAGGGAGATCCGCATCGCAAGTGTGGACCCGCCCCCACACTACTGTGGACCCTCACACACACATACCGTAGTAGGACATGTAGTTCACTACAAGGTAGTTCACGTCAGTGCCTTTGACCGCTAATAGCGAGTCCATGGAGCAAGCAAGCGCAAAAAAAATCGGGACGGATCGGGTCCTGGTGTGGGGTGTAAACTGTCCGTCGCTTTTTTTGCGCTGGCATGCTCCACGGACGCGCTATTAGCGGTCAAGCTGATGTCAAGCTGACGTGAACTACCGTGACTACCGTGAACTACATGCACCACTACGGTACATACCTGTAGCACCGCCGGCTCCAGCTTCTCGACCGAGTTCCCCGTGAGTTTGGAGATCACGTAGTCGAGGCGGCGCTTCCATCGCACAGTGCCAGAGACCAGCTCCTTGACGAGGCGCTGCTCCCTCGGCGAAAACTCAGCACCACCGCCACCGCCACTGCGGCCGCTCCCCGCGGCCTGTTCGATGTCGGCGCCTTCGGCTGCGTCGTCGTCGTCGTCGTCCACGTCGGCCGACGCCTGCTTGGGGGGCGGCTGCAGGGGCAAGCGGGTGGGTGCGCGTGCACAGGCGCATGGGCACGCACGCAGGCGCAGGCACAGGGGTGCGCAGGTGCAGGCACATGGACGCCGGGCGGGCGCAGGGCGCACATGCGCACAGGGCATAGGGCACAGGGTGCAGGGTGCAGGGGGGGAGGGGCGCACCGCGCATGTCGGTCACAGGGCGCAGGGGGGCAGGGGCGCAGGGCGCAGGGCTCAGGGCAGCTGCACACGGCAACTGGGCACAGGCGGCTGCACGTGTGGCTTCACATGCACATGCACAGACAGCTGCATGTCTGTCACCCGAGGCGTGGGGACTCGTGCGTGCGTGTGGGTGTGTTGGGGGGGGGAGAGGGGGGGGGGGCAGCAAAGCGCACAGCCTCATTGGGAAAGTTCCCATGGCTCACCTGTCGAGTCGCCTGCCCTGCTGTGGCAGATCCATTGGTCGTGCCCGGCGCAGGCCCGCCTACCCGCCCCGCGAACGCGCCCTCGCACTCCACACGCATCAGCTGCCTCAGCGCCTCGCCGCGCGCTGTGGGAAGTGTGCCCCTGGGCACCCCGCGGTGCGGCCCCCTGCCGCCGCTGCCGCTGGTGCCGCTCCTGCCGCCAGTGGCGTCACCCCTGCCGCCGGGGCTGCTGCGCGAGCCGTCTGCATTCGCGGGGTGTGTGCGTCCCGAGGGCTGCGGGCGTGACTGCCTGCTACGGTGGAGGTAGATGGTGGTTTCAGGCGGGTTGGGGGAGCAGGGGCGGTTCAGCACATGCCGGTGACGGAGAACAGCAGTGCACGGCGGTGCGCGTGTCGCATGGCGTGCTTGCATGCAAGCCCTGCTAGCTGGCACCCACAGTGCTCCAGACCATGTAGGTTGTGCCTGTAAACATCACTCACCCCTGTCCCTGTCTCTCTCCTGCCGCTGCGTGCGCCCTTGGGTCGCGTTGAGGGGTGACAGCCGGGGAGGCGGCGGCTCGTGTGGGCCCCGACAGAGGGAGACCAGCGCGCCTAGGATTAAATGCACAGCGTGTGGCGCCGTCTATGCACTGCATCGCGATGGTTATGGATGGCGGAGGGGGTTGGAATTGCAAATTGTTGCGTCCCACATTTCAATCCACATTTTTCGCCGAATGCCGCTCCTGCGCCGCGCTCCTGCACTCATTCTCAGCCATGTCGTTATTCAAGAAATTCTCGCGGGAAGAAATCTCGTCCAGCAGCCAGGTCAAGGCTTCGGTGGCGCGCGGCATCCGCTGTGAGAGGGGGTTCTGTTGATCGGCGCCGAGCATGCCGCCGTAGGCACTTGCTCCCCCGCGCTTCCACGCCCAGCGGATTGTGTGCATGCGTACGCGAGTGGCGCATTTGTTGTGCATCTTCCCTCCCCCATGCTGCCCTGGCAGGAAGGTGACGCATGCCCTGGCCATGCATGCACCGCAGCCGGCGTGTGCGAGCAGTACCCGTGGCTGGAGGAGACCGGCGTTATCGATGTGCTCATCCCGAAGAAGGAGCCGGTCGTGCTGGGAAAGATGTGAGCGCATGCATGGCGCATGGCGCATGGCGAGCGAGGGAGCCATGCAAGGCGATTTAATCACACATGGCACACTCACACGCACACACACGCACACACACACACACACACATGCACCCACTCATCCAAACTATTTTCGTCCCCTCCTCCGTCCGTCCGCAGGGGCTTTGTTCAGGTGGCGTTCGTCAACAACGTGCCACTTTTCTTCCAGGAGCGCGACTGCCCGTGGTGCCCCACGCTGCGGGTGCTGCACCAATACCCAGGTGGGCGCGTGGCATGACCCGTAGCACCGCTGAGCCTCAGCTTAGGTACTCTTGCCGATTAAAAAATTCCGGGGAAAAAGAAGGTGCCCGCAAGGCACCCGCAAGGCCGGTTCGTAAAACAAACCCATCACCTGCAGGGGGGTTGCCTTGCCTTGGCAAGGCAAACTCAATTTGCAGAATCCCGTGGCAAGGCACACACACACACGCACACATACACACACACGCACACACACATACACATACACACACAGATGCACTCCCCCCCACGCCCACGCCTCCCTCTGAACCCTCAGACATGATGCCCAAGCTGCGTGTTGACAAGGGCGCCATCAAGTTTGTGCTCTCTGGCGCGCACATCATGTGCCCAGGGCTTACTTCGCCAGGTGCAACGCTGCACGCTGAGGTGTGTTTGCGTGTGTGGTGGTGGGGGGGAGATCAGATAGAGAGCGAGCGAGAGAGAGAGAGCAAGGAGAGAGCAAGGAGAAAGAGTGAGACTTGCGCTGACAGTTCTCACTGCTAGCTAGTGCAACCTAGATAACAGCTTTTGCCTGTGCTCAAGCACCCCCGGCAATCATTCCATGAGTCGTGATCCTATGGCTCTCAATTCATTCGCTAGCGGGCGACCAACCCTATGCGCTAGAAGCACACATGCAAACAAAAGCACCAGTGATGTCCAGAGTTTTGCGCGTGATGGCGGTCTTGTGATGTGGAACCAGGCTCGCAGGGCCGCTTTGAAGCGTTTGAGGTCGATCTTGTGACGCGAAGATGTGAAAATATCCGAGGTTTACACTTTCCACAAAGAACGCTCCATGAACGTACCATCGTACCGCCATGAGACACGCAGGCGCGCACACACACACACACACACACACAGCACACACACACACACATGCACGCCCACCCCACCACCACACACACAGCTGGATGCCGGCGCTGCCGTCGCGATTTACGCCGAGGGGAAAGAGCACGCGATGGCGATTGGGGTGACCAAGATGTCGACAGCAGATATGCGCGAGGTGTGTGTGTGTATGTGTGTGTTTGTGTGTGTGTGTGTGCGTGCATGCGTGCGTGCGTGCGTGCGTGCATGCACGTGTGTGCTTGTGTGCTTGTGTGCATGCATGTATGCTTGTGTGGATGGGTCCCACATAAAGTCCCAGTCCTCTGCACTCTCGACCGCCAGTCCCCCCACCTGCCCGCCACCCCACTCCCAAACACACACTGCACACGCACGCGCGCAGATCAACAAGGGCGTCGCCGTGGACAACCTGCACCAGCTGGCAGACGGGCTGTGGCGGTCGCCGGTGCTGATTTGAATATGTTGGCTGTAAAGTTGGTCTCTCTTTCTCTCTCATGTCGTAAGGATGGGGGGTCAGTTGGGTGAGTGGGGGTGTTGGTGGTTGGGCAGACATGACACTGTGACTGTGCCCCTCTCTCTTTCAAGCTTGACGGCGGAGCAGATGCATGGAGATCTGGTCGGTTGGCGCGCTGCGTGGCCCTGCGGGCTCTCCTAGTAGAGGCCCCCTAGACGTGTTGTGTAGGCCTTAACTCACGCCCCGGGGTCGCACACGTGTAATGCACACGTGTAAAATCTGCGCGGAGATCTGAGACGCTAGTGCTAGTTAGCCGCTTGCTGGTCAGGCTGGACAGTTTGGTGGGCTGTGGGACTAGGAGCGTGCGTGCGTGCAGAGCGTGTTCAACCAGTTTGGCTGCTATTGGGCACGCAGGGAAGTTTGAGGCACCATTGCTAGAAAGACGACAGCTGGTAAAGCTGGACAGTTTGGTGGGCTGCAGGCGTTGGCACAAGGGGGTGGATGTGTGATCCGCACGCTCAGCGGCGGCGGGATTCGGGGGGCGACTGACTGGTGCACAGACTATAATGACAGGCGCACGGATCTTCTGTAACGGCATCACAAGCACCGCGACAGTGACACATTGGCAGCAGGCATGCGCTCATGCGCGGCTGCCTGCCTGGAGAGGAGGGCGCCCGCCCTTGTGGGAGCTGGGGGAGCCTGGTGGGAGCTGGCGTGGGTGGTGGGGGCCATGGGGGATGCAGTGGGGTAGGGGGCGGTGGGGGCATTCCATCGCGACACGTGTTGCACACGGCCGTCGACGATGTTGCAGTGCTGGTGAACTTCCACCTCCTGTTGCGTCGGCCGGTCTCCTCCTCCCGAACCGTCGCCACCTCACGTGCAGCAGCCACCCGACCCAGTCCAAGCAAGGCACCCAGCGCTGCGTCTCCTCCTGGTGTGGCCGGTGCTGACGCGTGGCTGTTCAAGGCATGTGGCTGTGGTCTCACTCTGTCTCTGCTTTAGTCTGGGGTTCCTGGGCGATTGATTGGCTCTGGAACCCCTGTGCCACGGCCACGAGAACCTCGGCCTGCCGAATGCACAGACACCCAAGACACCCCACCCTGTGAGCGTCCGAACCAGCATCTACAAGACGCGATTGAAGCTCCCTGCCGCCCATATTCACTACAGTCTACCGGCAGAAAAGTCATGGACCGTGTGGTTGCCAAAGGAGGGCCATGGGCAGTGTCACTGACAGCGTGCCAGGCATGGTGGGGTCGAGCGCGTTGAAGAGACCCCCCTCGTTGCCCGCAGCTGCGTGCCTATTCCGCGTCAACACCTCTTCTATGCACCCAGCGCCGCGTATAGCGGCTGCCTGTGCGTTGCTGGGCTGCTTGATGGCCTGCGATGGCAGCCCGCCCCACCACGAGGTAGCTCCTTCACACCCCCAGGCTCTCCCCCCCTCCCCCCCCGAGTACTGTATGTACTGTACATGTTAACTGTCAACTGCCTCTGCCTGGATGCGTCGCCTGCACACGGCCCGCCTGCCACAAGCTGCGTGCAGCACTGCCCTAGGACCGACGCATCGTGCACGGAAGCCCGGTGGTGTGCTGGCACCGGCAGCCCCACAGTTGGCGGCCTACCGAGCGGGCCCGCCGGCTGTCGTCACCGTGACGACAGCCGCCTCAAGCTCAGCATTGCGCGCGCGGAGCGACGCGTTGTCAGCCTCCGCTCCGCTCAGCCTTGCCTGGAGTGTTGTGTGGGTGGGTGGGAGGGTGGGGGGCAGGAGGGGGATGGTGGGTTGAGGAAGGGTCGAGCATGCTTGGGCGTTGCGGTGCGCGCGTTGTGGCGCGCGTTGTGGCTCACGTCGGCAGGCACACACACGCGCACGCACACACACACACACGCACACCCACCCACACGCACCCACCCACACCTTCAGCGCTGCCAGCTGCCCCCGCAGCTCTTCGAGCGCCCCCGCCCCCGCCACAGCAGCCCCCGCGTCCCCCGCCGCCACCGCCTCTTGCACGGTGACCGGCGCCGATACTGCCGGCGGCAGCAACGGCGGCGGCGCGACCAGCGCGGCCACATAGGACGAGGGCGCCGGCTGGCTGGCCGGCGACGCGGCTGCGAGTGCGCCTGGGTGCGAGTCTGCGAGCGTCGCGAAGAGCGCTGCGAGCTCGGCTTGCTGCTGGGCCGCGCGCTCCACGAGGTCCTCCACGAGGTGTGTGTGCGTGCGTGTGTGTGCGTGCGTGTGTGTGTGTGTGTGTGTGTGTGTGTGTGTGTGTGTGTGTGCTGCTTCGTTTGCTAGTTGGGGACTAGGCAAACGCGCCTGGGTGCCTCGCCTGCCCTACCAAAATCCCAACGTCTGATCCGCGCATGTGAATGCGGTCATAACGTCTGAGACGGTCCGGGGTGCGCCTCAGGTAGTGGTGGGCGCCTGAGGCGGTCGGTGTGGCGTCTGAGGCGGTTTGGATAGCGCCTAAGGCAACGCCTGAGTCGATCGTGGGTGCACCTCAGGCGGCGGCTCAGGCGGTCGGAGCGCTTGAGGCGCCGCCTGGTCCGCGCAAGTGAATGGGCCGCCTGAGGCGCCGCCTGAGGCGTTGTGAATGTGGTAGGACTGCTGGCAGCGCTGGCAGCGGCGCGCCAGTGCCAGCGTCGCGCAGCACGCACACACACACACACCTGCAGCCGTGGCATCAGCTGCGCGTCTGCTGGCAGCGGCGCGCCCGTACAAGCCTCGCGCAGCACGCACGCACGCAGACACACAAACACACACACACACACCTGTAGACGTGGGAGCAGCTGCGCGTCTGCTGGCAGCGGCGCCCCCGTACAAGCGTCACGCAGCACGGGCACGCCCTCTGGGATGGGGTATATGCTGGGCGCGGTGCCTGCGGGTGTGCATGTGTGTGTGTGTGTGTGTGTGTCGATTGCCGGGGGGTGCTTTAGCACTGGTAAGAGCCGTTATCTAGGTTGCCTCAGCGGTGGGAACTGTAACATATTTCTGTGTGTGTGTGTGCGAGCGTGTGTGCATGTGTGTTTGCAGCACAGGCACGCCCGCTGCCACCGCCAACGCCACCCTCCCCTAAAAAAAAAACGTGTCAGAGCACAGGCTCAAACGACACACAGAATGAACCACGCACCCACGCCACTCGTGGAGACACCCCCCATGTGAATGGACTCCCCTGGCGCCAAACAACTGTGCAATTTAACAGACTCAAACAATGTGCCCGCACTGCCCAGAAGGCACCACCATCGTCCCCATCACCACGTATTAAGGCTCACCCGCACCACTCGTCGAGACCTTGCCCACCCCCGTGTACGACGCCTTGGGCGTGAGGCCGACGGGAGGTCAACGGTCAACGGGAGGTCAACGGTCAACGAGGTCAAAGCAAAACCCGGCTGTGGAACAATTCATTGAATTTCCTGAAAACAAAAAAAACAAGGTACCCAGAAGGCACCACCATCATCCCCATCATCGCGTAATAAGACTCACCCGCGCCACTCGTCGAGGCCTTGCCCACCCCCGTGTACGACGACTCGGGCGTGAGGCCGAGCGACAGCCGGCTGGGCTTGCGCTCCAGGCTGTTCTCAATCACGGTGAAACGACCTTTCTTCTTGGGCTCCTGCGGTGTGATGAGTTTGTATGAAGTCGGGGATAACGTAAGTTGGAGGTTGCGGGCACTTGGTTGTGGGGATTTAGTTGGTTACATTCGTGTCAGGATTGAGGGCTGTTTTCAATCACAGTGAATCGGCCCTGCTTCATGTGCTCCTGTGGTGGGCTGAGGGTGAATGTAAAAGTCAGAAGTTTGGGGGTTGGGTGGTTGGAAGTTGGTTGAAGGGCCGAGGGCTGTTTTCAATCACGGTGAAACGACCTTTCTTCTTGGGCTCCTGCGGTGTGGTGGTGTGTGATGAGTCGAGGGGTTGTCACTAAGTAAGAAGTCAGAGATAACGTTAAGTTGGGGGTTGCAGGCTGGGGCTTGATTAACGGAGGCGTGTTCTCGTCGCCGAGCCCTGGACCCAGCAATGCGGCGCTGCTGGTGACGAGGATCTCCGTGCCGCTGACGAGCGGGGTAAAATACGACTGGCCCGGCCCCTGCTAGACTGCCCCTCGGTGGAACACTTCAGGAGCGGCTTGCCCGGCGCTGCCATGGCTTGGCGAGTAGCCGCGGCGCTGCCGCGGCCCGTGCTGGGAGACGGCCCTTATCCTCCCCCCATGCAGGACGCCATGCGGCACCGATCTCGACGAGTTGATCGACGAGCGGAGGAGCTGGCGCCCGTCAATGCATGCTGGACATTGGTCAAGATGGCTGCCCGTGGAGGCGGGCTACCATCACGGCTTCAGCGGTGGCGACCGCCGAGGCAACACAGAGTAAATCCGCTTCACCAATCGCAGCGTTCGTCACCGCGCTCATCCTCGGGGTCGCTCGTCTGCCGGTGACTGGCGTTGGAAGGTCTTCAGGCAGCCTCCATGACAACTCTGTCGTCCATGCACCCCTGGAGGGTGGGACCTGGCCATGCATGAGGCATGGGGCGCCGGCTGAGCCCCATGCAAACGAGAGCTGGACAGCCATGCACTGCCAGGCGGGGACCGTTCCAGTCAGCGCCAGTCGGCTCTGCCGGCTTGACTGGCCACAAGGCCACTACTGTGACCCTGAGGAAGGTCCTCTCCTATATGCTCCTTGCCAGACATGTCTCTCAGAGACCGCTGTTTGGGGTAGTCTAGCCGGCGGGAGCGGTAGTCTATCGGCCAGGAGCCGGCGGTACTCTAGTACTCAAGTGTGCTGGAGTATCGGCGGGTGTCTCTAGTAGAAGAGTAGCCTGCTTAGCTGGAAACCCCGTGTTGCTGTTACTGTAGGACCAAGAGCGCGCGCGTGAAAAACGTGTACAACCAGTTGCGCTGTAGTTGGCATGCACCCCAGGCATTTTGCCGAATGCACGAACTGAAGTCTCTTTTTACAACGTAAATCCCGGAAAATGTTGTGTTGTCACAAGGGCCGCGAGCTGCACGCTCATCGGGCGGCCTCTGCGTCACACGCACACGCAGCGTGCGACTGGTGGGGGACAACAGCCATGCGGGACACCCCGACGCCTAGGCCTGAGTTGCGCACGTGGCCTAGCAAAGCGCCCGAGTGCAGAGGTATGGGCTATTGCAGCCGCACGCGATGGTCCGACTGACAAGCCCCCCTTACACGGGCTGCTCGAAGGCAGGCCGCGACAGCCCATCACTTGAGTGTCCACGTGGCACAGCCGCGCGGCCGAGTGCAGAGGTACGAGCTATCGCAGTCGCACGCGGTGGCCCGACTGACAAGGCCGCCTAAAGTGGGCTCGATGGCAGGCCACGACGGCCCGTCACTCAAGTGTCCACGTGGCACAGCCGCGCGCGTGAGCTACCTCCCGAGGGCAGCTCAACGCCCTCCCTTGGCGGCCACGCCACGGCAGTCAGTGTCCACGCGACACAGCCCGCGCGTGAATCACCTCCCCGAGGGCTGACAAAGCACGGCGTCCTGACTTGCGCGGGCTCTGCGCCGACTGCCCCGAGCTGCTGCATGGCAGGCGGCCACGCCACGGCAGCCACTGTCCACGTGGCACAGCCGCGGGTGAGCTACCTCCCGAGGGCTGACACAGCCCGGCGCCATCACTTGCGTGGGCTGCTCGAGCGCGCCGACCGCCCCGAGCTGCTGCTCCGGCTGCCGCTGCTCCGGCTGCTGTAGGACCCGCTGCTGCTGCTGCTGCTGGTACTAGGGCTGCCCCCGCCACGCCGCACCGGGCTGCGGGAGCGGCGCACGGGGCTGCGCGAGCGCCGTGGCGGCGGCGGGCTGCGGGAGCGGCGCGCGGGGCTGCGCGCGCCGCTCGGGCGCCGGCCGAGGGGCGAGCGCGAGCCGCGGCGGAGCGGGGCCGGCGAGCGCGACCGGCCGCCGCCGCCGCGGCTGACTCCGCTCTTGGGCGGGGGTGAGCGGCGGCGCAGGGGGGACGGCGAGCGGCGCGAGCCCCCGCCGCGTGGGGGCGGCGACAGGCGCGCGCCGCGGCTGCCGCCGCCGCCGCGGGGCGGCGACGGGAAGCGGCCGCCGCCGCTGCGGCGCGGCGGGGAGGGGAAGCGGCGCGGGGGGGAGGGGAAGCGGCGCGGGGGCGACGACAGGCGTCCGCCGCCGCCGGCGCGGCGCGGGGGGCTCGCGCCTCCGCGGCGCGGGGGGCTCGCGCCCCCGCGACGTGGAGGGCTCGCTCCTCCGCGGCGAGGGGGGCTCGCGCCCCCACGGCGGGGCGGGCTGCGCGAGCCACGACGGGCCGGGCTGCGGGAGCCCCCTCGGCGGGACGGGGGCCCGGGCAGCGCGGGCGGGGGACCCGGCAGCGACGACGGGGGCCCGGGTAGGCGCGGCGGCGGCCCGGGCAGGGCCGCGGTGGCGCCGTCCTTGCCGCTGCCCCCGGGGGGCGGCGAGCGCGCGCCGCGCCGCAGCGGCGAGCGCGAGCGGCGCTTCGGTGGCGGCGAGGGCGAGCGCGCGGCGCGGCCGCCGCGCGGCGGCGGCGGCGAGCGCGAGCGCGAGCGGCGCTTGGGGGGCGGCGAGGGCGAGCGTCGGCCGCGCGCCGGCGGCAGCGGCGAGCGCGTGCGCGGCTCCGGCCGTCCCGCCGGGGCCTCCTTGCGCGGCTCCGGCTCGCGCTTCTTCGGTAGAATCATGAAGTTGACGCGGATGACCTGCCAGGGGGGGGGGGCACCAGCATGTCAGAGGCACTAGTCTATTCGATGGCGCTTCTGTCGCCTGAGGCTCGCCTGTTGCGCACACGTGCGTGTTTGTGAGTGGGGGAGGGCGCGCATGGTGGTGTGCGGGGCCGCGCGTCTTCAGGGTCCTTCTCCCGCCACTGCGCCATGCCCCCTCGGGCGCCGACGTACGTCCTCGCCAACGCCCCCAACCCCCTTCCTTGCACCCCTCCATTGGCCCACAACCCTCCCTTGACCCATCCACCTTGACATCGATTTGCGCCCCATTCATGTAGTCAGTCGCGTTTTGCTCGTCCTAGCCTTCGCCGTGCCCCCCCCCTCCCCTTGGCCCATCCACCTTCACATCGATCTGCGCCCCGTTCATGTAGTCAAAACGCATTTTGCCCGCCCTCGCCCCCGTCGAGCCCCCCCCCCTCCCTCCCTCCCTTCGCCCACCTTTCCATCGATCTGCGCCCCGTTCATGTAGTCAATCGCCTTCTGCGCGTCGCCCACGACATCGTACTCGACGTGCGCAAATCCGCGCGGCAGGTTGACCGCCTTGTCAAACGCTAGGTCAACGCTCTGCGAGGGCAGGATGCGGTGTGTGCGGGGCGGTGTGTGTGCCGGGTGTGTGTGCGCGGCGGTGTGTGTGTGCGGGCCGGGCGTGTGTGTGTGTGTGTGGGGGGGGAGGCGTGTGGGGGGGGGCGTGTGCGTGCGGGGCTGTGTGTGTGGGGTGTGTGTGCGCGGGGCGGTGTGTGTGTGGCGGGCGTGTGTGTATGGGGCGTGTATGTGCGGAGCGTGAGTGTGGGGCGTGTGTGTGTGTGTGGGGGGCGGTGTGTGTGGTGTGTGTGTGTGTGGCGCGTGTGTGTGCGTGTGGGGCGGTGTGTGTGTGTGTGTGCGGGGCGTGTGTGTGCGGGGGCGTGTGTGTGCGGGGCGCAGAGGTGGTGTCGCAGAGGCACACCTCCCCAGCCCCTGAGGCTCCCTGTGTTGATGTCCGGGCAGGCCTCAGGAGCAGCCTCCCTCAGAGCACCCTTCCTCAGGGCACCTACCACCATCCGTCACCACCACCACCACTGACACGCATGGCCCCCCCCCCGCCCCCCCCCCCCCACACACACCCATCCACACCTTGATCGTGCCGTACAGCGAGAAGATCTCGCGCACGTGGTCCTCCGACACATTGCGGGTGAGGTTGCCGACGACTAGGCGCGTCGTAGCGTCGTCCGCTGGCTGTGGCTGTGGCGGGGGGTAAGGCATGTGTGTGGGGCATGGTGAGAACGTGGGGTGAGTGGTGGTCCAGTAGTCGGTCTACATGGCCGTTCTTGCATGCACCATGCGCCATGCGCAGACCTTGCATGGACGCATGGCAGCGTTGCATGGCAGCGTGCGCTGCCCCACCCAGCCTGTGCAGGCCTGATCAGGGCTCCTGAACTGCCAGGCGTCGCCTCCGCGTCCCCCACCTGCTTGGCCTCCTCCTTCAGGACGACCACCTCCTCCTTTGCTTCGTCCTTCCCGTTGGCGCCCCCCTCGTCCTGCTCCTTCATCGGCTTGTCATCGCTGCCCTTGTCCTTGCGGGGCGTCGGCGACCTCGACCTGGGTGTGTGTGCGCCACAGCGCAGCGTATCATTCGCAGCGGGAACGAGAGGGGCGGCTCTAGAGCGCGTAAAATGCTGAACGCTCGATCCCTGCATGCGCCTGCTGGGATGGGCGGCTCACCGAGACGAGCCGCTGCTGTCCGAGCCCGAAGATCCGCTGCTAGTGCCCGACGAGGAGCTGCCGCTGGGGCTGGGGCTGCGTCGCTGCGCCATGTCCTCTGGGTCTCACAGGACAGATTGCACTGCGCTGCGCTGCAATGATCGATCACGCACGACACACGATATCACAGATGCACACGGCATGCATGCACGTCTGAATCGAATGGGTGAGGCATGCAAGCGGGGCCAGCTTGCGTGCCCACCTGCTCGCACTCCCAGTGTGTGCCGTCAGAGTCCCTTCCTCAGGCACGCGCGCGCATGGGAAAACACGATGTGGGGTGGCGTGTATAGGGGCTGTGGGGGCGCTTTTTGGAAGGAGGGACGAAATACACACCACGGTACAAGCAAGCACTGCGCGCGGGCTTCAGCTCTACTCCACTACATACTATTACCTTGCCCGTACCCGGAGGAGGGCATGCGCACGAGGCAGGAGGAACACAGATCAAATAAGTAACAGAGAGGGCTCTCCACCCACGCACAGCACGATGATGACCGGTGGGGAGGGGGGAGGAGGGGGGGGAGCTGGATAAAGTTCCTCTCATGCTGAGATGAAGGGGATTGCCTGCATGCCAGCGGACTGCATGGCGTGCACCCTCTGACATGCCAGCGCATGTGCTGTGCATGCGCGTCCTACGACGGAAGGTGCATGCGCCTTCGTGCCGCGTGCCATGCC
>VFSX01000161.1:215000-242500 GCA_016618255.1 Chlamydomonas sp. UWO 241
GAAAAAACCCCGAAAGGATGTCCGACCCCAAAGAAAGCCCTGACACACACATGCATACGAGCACGCCTGCACGCACACACGCACACATCCACACACACACAGAGAGAGAGAGAGATATCGTTACAGAGAACTCTGCACGGCAGACCTAGATAGGCTGTTTCTAGTCATCAATTGAGGAGATTCCGTTTGAAGGCGGGAGACCAACCGTGCGCCAGCAAGAGGGTGAACAACCTCATCACACACACACACACACACACACACACATACATCCACACACGCACACACACATCCACACACACACACACACGCAGGTGCTGCTCATGACGCTCCAGAACCCTCCGCCATCGCTAGAGGACAAGGGCACCAAGCACTTTAGCAAGGTGGGTGTGTGTGTGTGTGGTCGACTTTACAGGCCATCGGACACATTTGCGCGCGTGTGTGTGTGTGTGTGTGTGTGTGTGTGTGTGCTTCATGGCGACGAGTGATCACCCGCTATTGACAGCCGCCCTTATGACCTCTGGAACGATATCGTCGTTATCTGTGTAACGATCTGGAATGGAATGTGTGTGTGTGTGTGTGTGTGTGTATGTGTGTGTTGTGTGTGCGCTAGAGGACAAGCGGACCAGGCACTGCAGCAAGGTGTGTTGTGTTAACCCCCGGTGTTTCGCAGGAGATGCGCAGCTTGGTTTGAACAGCGCTTGCTGTATTTTGACCCAGGAACGTCTTTTACAGTTTTCTTCAACCTCGAAACATTTTGTGTGTGTCGCAGTAGATGCGCAGCCTGGTGCAGCACTGCAGGAGGACCGGAGTGTGACCAGTGCACCTCCGTTTTAGGTCTGAAACGTTCCTAAAACCTGCAGCGCTGCCTGCATGAGGGCAAAGAGCCTTATGCCGTACACACGGTTAGCCTTCGCGAGTATGTAGTGTGTCCTGCGAAGCTGGAAACAATGGAAACAAAAACGCGATTTTTGCGATTTTGGACGTCACATCGATTGATAACGACGAAAACGACCCCCGCGGACGATTAAGCAATGATTTTGTACCCCCCCCCCCCCCCGCGCGTTACGGTTTTTAAGGTTATAAACCCCCTTTGAGCTAAAGAATAAACGATTTCATCTGTTTCGCAGGAGATGCGCAACCTGGTGCAACGCTGCCTGCAGAAGGACCCGAGCCTGCGGCCAACTGCCACCCAGCTGCTGGAGCACAAGTTTTTCAAAAAGGTGCGCTGGCGTGTGTGTTTGTGCGTGTGTGTGTGTGTGTGTGTGTGTTGCTGGATGTGCTCACTCTTACCCTCACTCCCTCACTCCCTCACACACACATCTCCCTCTCTCCCTTTCTCCCTCTCCCTCTCTCCCTCTCCACCTCTCCCTCTCTCCCTCCTCCCTCTCTCCCTCTCTCCCCCTCTCTCCCTCTCTCCCCCTCTTCCCCCTCTCCCCCTCTTCCCTCTCCCTCTCCTCACTCCCCCCCCCCCTTTCCCCACACACAGGCCAGGGACGAGGAATTCATCCGAAAGTTTCTGATGGCAGACATGCCGCCGCTCGGCGACCGCGTGCAGCTGATCCGAGACGGCGCAGGAGGCGCGGCGACGTCGCGTGCGGACAACGTCGAGAACTATCTGCGGTCGCAGGTGCGTTGCCCACCCTCTCTCTCGTTGTTACTCTCTCCCGCCCTCTCACTCACTCACTCACTCTCTCTCTCACACTCTTTCCCCCCTCCTCTCTCCGGCAGTCTCTCTCACTCTGTCTCACAGTCTCTCTCAACGCGTCGGTTGGGACGGTTCTCGTTGGCATTGAGGGGGAGGGAGGGGGAGGGGGGTCCGGGACGGCCCCGGGGGGGGGGGGGGCAGCGACGTCGCGTGTAGAGATCGACGAAAGCTATCTGCGGTCGCAGTTGTGTTTTTCTGTTGCTCTCTCTTGTCCGTCTCTTTGTTACTCTCTCTCTCTTGCTCTCTCTCTCTCTCTCTCTCGAACGCCGAAAATAACTCTCTCTCGAACGCCGAAAATAACTCTAAAACCGAAAGAAACTGGTAGCCAGTGATTTCCTTTTCGACGTGTGGAGCCAGATTTGGGGGCCATGGACCCGGATTTTCAGTCAATTGGCTCCAGCAAATGACTTGAAAATTCATTAAAAGGAAATCACTGCTCTTGGCCCCCCCCCCATGTTTTTGCAGGAGGAGTGAGGGCATGAGCTCATGAGCAGCCATGCAACCGAAAGTAACTCTTCTCCCCCCCCCCGGCGGGTGTGCTACTAGCCCTGCTTCCGGTGGTCTGGGGGAGGGCTTTTTGGTCCCTTATTGGTTTTATACCTTGGGTCCGCCCTCTGGCCATTTGAGGGGCTGGGTGTGCAGCCTGCACAGTGGTGCTGCTTGCTTGGCGCCCGCCACCAAGTGTGGATGGCGTTACCGTGGGCTACTTGTAGCTTGACCTTTTGTGGGCCTTGAGCCTTGTTTCTCTAAGTCCCACTGGGGCTTTGGAACCGTACGTGTGACCGCCAGAAGTGGATTGTAAAACTCTCATCATCATCACCCCCTTCCCCCCCCACACACACTTGCAGGAGGAGTACAAGAAGGGCGTGAGCTCGTGGAACTTCGATGTCGCGGCAATGAGGGCACAGGTGCGTCCCCCCTTCCCCCCTTATTACAAAGGAACACACAGGGGAACACATAGGGGAACACATGGTGAAACACATGTTGATAAGGTCACTCATCTATCATGTTAAGTTCATAAGCTCTTCGCCAGGGGCTCCCGCCCTGGCGCCGCTCGATGGCGGACAACCGGGACAACTGCGCTTGGTACTGGGCGGCTGAAAATCTGGAAATTTACCCTGAGCGGCTGTGACGCACAGCGCTACTGATGAACTGGTCCTGATGGGGCGAGGCTATGTGGCAGATGGGGCAGCGGTACGATGGAGAGCACGATGCACGATGGCGAGAATTGCGGCGAGCATGCACCCCCTCTCACAACGATCGGAACTCAAGCAGATTGCGGCTCCTAATGGTTTACTGTGCCTGGATGGAAGAGAGAGACGGATGGCGAGAAATTGAGAAACATGGGAAGCGAGGCACATGCGGCTAGGCTTTGTGAGGAGGTTGCGGCGCAGGGGTTCCCTGCCCCAAGGCGCAGATTATTAGATGGCGACGCGATCGATGCACCAGCCGTGCGGCATGGGGCGAGGCGAGGCCCCACCAGCGGGCGGGCACCATAATGGAGATGGCGGCTAAGAACGGGGAATGCGGCTACCGGGGATGAGGCTACGGGTTATGCATGCCAGAGGACGGCGGACAAGGCTAATGCGTCACGGCGCATGGATAAAGAACGGGGAATGAGGCTACGGGAGCTGGCGGGCGCGGCGCGCGCATGGCGCGCGCGGCGCAAGGGGGTTGCATGGCGGCGCTCTGCGCGTGCATGCATGGAGGAGATTGCTCGCGGGCGTGGAGGAGATTGCTCGCGGGCGTGGAGGAGATTGCAGGCGGCAGCATGGAAGCGGATGGCGAGAAATTGAGAAACATGGGAAGCGAGGCACATGCGGCTAGGCTTTGTGAGGAGGTTGTGGCGCAGGGGTTCCCTGCCCCAAGGCGCAGATTATAGATGGCGCAGCAATCAATACACTAGCCGTGCGGCATGGGGCGAGGCGAGGCCCCACCAGCGGGCGGGCACCATAATGGAGATGGCGGTTAAGAACGGGGAATGAGGCTACAGGGAGAGGATACGGGTTACAGATGCCAAAGGGGACGGCGGAACAAGGATCAGCCATAGGTGTCACGGGGAATGGCTAAAGAACGGGAATGAGGCGGGTGGTACGGGTGCTGGCGCGCATGGAGCGCGGCGCGGCGCATGGAGATCGCATGGCGGCGCCCATGCATGGACGAGATTGCTGGCGGGCATACAGGAGATTGCTGGCGGGCATGGAGGAGATTGCTGGCGGGCATACAGGAGATTGCTGGCGGGCGTCGAGGAGATTGCTGGAGCCAATGGCGGCGGCGGGACTAGTAGTAGAACACAGGCGCACACCAACAATGCGTTGCTGTCACTACCTGGGTGGTATAGGGTGGATCTGGGGGCCCAGTGTCCTGTCTAGGTCCAGTGCGTGCGCGCGTGTGGGGGTTTACCCTCACCCCTACCAGGTAGCCAGCCAGTTTCCCACTGAAACTGAGTTTAAGGTGTCGGGCGCTAGCGCCGACACCGGTCTTATACATCATTACTGGTGTCACACAGACTGTAAGATCCATCCTCATCAAGGACGTGCCGGGTACGATTAAGGGCAAGCACACGTTGATAAGGAAGTATTGGGAACGGATCAAGGCAGTGCAGCCCCTTGGTTGGCAGGTCTTCGGGAATGCTCCCTGCAAGTCCTGTTGGGGCTTTTTGGAACCGTACGTGGCCGCCAGAGGTGAATTGTTGTATACAATTATACCAGGGGGGGGGCAGAATATTTTTTTCAGACCCAGCGTTGCATTATTTTCACCCCCCCCCCGGTACACCCAGACCTTATCTGCCGGAGCCGGAACTTAGTGGGCAGCTTCGTGACATTGTTCCCATTCCATCGCACTATTTGGGATGCTTTACAACCCAATCCTGTTCTTGAAACGGGCCCCGGTGCAGCCCCACACACCAAGGTCCCTTCCACACCATTCCAACAATGAACCACAGAAATGACCATGGATTTGGCATCCCTGTCGTTAGACAAATCCATTGCTTCCTTCCCCATCCCAATCGGAGGTCTGCAGAGCATTCTGGCTCCGAGGGGGTGTGAACCAGTGGTCCACACCAATCGCCCGGTGTGGACCCTCTCACACCCCCACACCACTGCACTGCCTATTGGGTGTGTGGGGGATCTGAGGGTGGATTTGTACTCCTCTTGTCGAGAGGAATCCAGCAAACCAACTCTCGTGTCGAAAGGATGTCAGAATAAAAACTTACATAAAAAATCTGAGAAACGGCCCAGCCCCCCCCCCCCCATTCCCAATTTTTTTTAGAGTGGGATTCTCCCTCATTTAGGCAAGGGAAGGGCATGGCGCCGGTCCGGTGAGAAAATTCGTAGATCTTCGACGTTGGGTCTGTTTTTAACTTCCCTGCCCCCCCCCTGAATTATACTATAACCTTTCGCACAAGCGCGTCGCAAGTGGGTCCGGCGTTTGCGAAAGAAGAGCCCGCAACACATAGTGTTATAAGGAGGGTGGTTTGTCCCGGATAAGAGACACGTTCCCTCTTTTTCGCATGCATCCCATGGCTGCCACACTGAGTCCCATCTGACGAAGGTGGGCACGCTGGGAAGCTGACACTTTAGGCTACCTGCTGATGGTCGTAGTGTTTTTTTAAATTGAATCCTGGTGGTCGCTGTGGGAGCTCAAACTTGGGGGAATTTCAAAACTGGCGCCCGCAACACCTAGAACCTCAACCCACGAGAGGGCATGAGCTCGCGGCGGAAAGTGTGTGTGTGTGTGGTTTGTGGGGGGTGAGCGATGATGCCCCGACGGCCGCCGAGGTTGACGCGGCCTCACTCTGGTGCCTTACAAGTATCGGAACCCCAATCCACCGCCCGCCCTTGCAACCCCAATTCACCGACCTCATCGACTGTGATGACCCTACCCTCTGCCGCCCTCAACACAGACTGATGCCGAGGACCTGGCAATGATGCCCACGATCGCCGACGCCGACGAGGCAGACACTCTGATGCCCTGCACCTACAATTCGTGTTGTAAGACAAGTAACAAGTAACACGGGGTTTCCAGCTAAGCAGGCTACTCTTCTACTAGAGACACCCGCCGATACTCCAGCACACTTAAGTACAAGAGTACCGCCGGCTCCCGGCCGATAGACTACCGCTCCCGCCGGCTAGACTACCCCAAACAGCGGTCTCTGAGAGACATGTCTGGCAAGGAGCATATAGGAGAGGACCTTCCTCAGGGTCACAGTAGTGGCCTTGTGGCCAGTCAAGCCGGCAGAGCCGACTGGCGCTGACTGGAACGGTCCCCGCCTGGCAGTGCATGGCTGTCCAGCTCTCGTTTGCATGGGGCTCAGCCGGTGCCCCATGCCTCATGCATGGCCAGGTCCCACCCTCCAGGGGTGCATGGACGACAGAGTTGTCATGGAGGCTGCCTGAAGACCTTCCAACGCCAGTCACCGGCAGACGAGCGCCCCTGAGGATGAGCGCGGTGACGAACGCTGCGATTGGTGAAGCGGATTTACTCTGTGTTGCCTCGGCGGTCGCCACCGCTGAAGCCGTGATGGTAGCCCGCCTCCACGGGCAGCCATCTTGACCAATGTCCAGCATGCATTGACGGGCGCCAGCTCCTCCGCTCGTCGATCAACTCGTCGAGATCGGTGCCGCATGGCGTCCTGCATGGGGGGAGGATAAGGGCCGTCTCCCAGCACGGGCCGCGGCAGCGCCGCGGCTACTCGCCAAGCCATGGCAGCGCCGGGCAAGCCGCTCCTGAAGTGTTCCACCGAGGGGCAGTCTAGCAGGAGCCGGGCCAGTCGTATTTTACCCCGCTCGTCAGCGGCACGGAGGTCCTCGTCACCAGCAGCGCCGCATTGCTGGGTCCAGGGCTCGGCGACGAGAATGCGCCTCCGTTAATCGTGTTGTAAGAACCCCATTAAAACCTTATAAGAACCCCAATCCACAGCCCATTGACCCTGCACTCAAAACCCCGATTCCCCGCCTCGTGTAGGCTGATGCCGAGGACCTGGCAATGATGCCCACGATCGCCGAGGCGGACGAGGCCGACATGCTGATGGCTGGGGCCGGGTCGCAGGCCGCGACGGCAGCGGCGGCGGCGGCGGCGTTTGTTAACACAGGTGCGTTTTTTTTTTGTGTGTGTGTGTTGGAGGGGGGGAGGCATGCTGATGGCTGGGGCAGGGTCGGAGGTTGCGACGACGGCGGCGGCGTGTGTGAGCACAGGTGTTTGCATGTGTGTGTGTGTGTGTGTGTGTGTGTGTGTGTTGGGGGGGGGGGGGGCAACATGCTGATGGCTGGGGCCGGGTGGGAGGCTGCGACGACGGCGAAGGCGGCGGCGTTTGTCAACACAGGTGCGTGTGTGTGCGTGTGCGTGTGTGTGCATACGTGTGAGTGTGTGTGTTTTACACCCTGTGTGTGTGTGTGTGTGTTTGTGTGTTGTCGTGTGTATGTTGACTTGTGTAGTGGCAGGAGGGGGGGGAGGGCAACTCCCTTCTTGCGACCCCCTGGTAGGCTGGCGCGCTGCGTGGCCTTGCGGGCTCTCCTAGTAGGAGAGCCCCCCCTAGACATGCAGTCAAGTCCTTGACTCACGCTCCGGGTTCCTCCGGGCGCGTACGCGTTAACCCTGTAAAACCACGCAGCAACACCACAAATGACAGTTGTATGACTTCCACACGCACACATACACACACACACACATACAAACACACACACACACACACACTGCAGGGTCAGCATCGCCCGAGTCGCACCCGCCCATCGCCCTCCCCAACAATGGCAGCGGGGCCGGCAGCAGCATGGCCATCGTGCAGCTCTCCCTCTCTTTCTCACTCTCTGTCTCTCTCTCTCTCCCTCATCTCTTTCTCTCTCCCTCCTTCTCACCTCCTCTCGCTCTCGCTCTCTCACTCTGTTTTCCCCCCTCTCTCTTCCTCACACACGCCCTCACCCACCACCCATACCCACCACACACACACACACACCACACACACACACACACTCACACACGCACACTCACTGCAGGGTCAGCATCACCAGACTCGCACCCGCCCATCGCCCTCACCAATAATGGCAGCGGGGCAGGCAGCAGTGGCGCCTTCGGCAGCATGGCCATCGTGCAGATCACCCTCTTTCCCACTCAGTGCCTCTCTCCCCCTCCCTCATCTCTTTCTCTCTCCGTCTCTCCCCCTCCTTCTCACCTCCTTCTCTCTCTCTCTCTCGCTCTGTCTGTCTCTCTTTCTCTCTCTTCCTCTCTTCCTCACACACACACAACCCATACCCACCACACACACACACACACACACACACACACACACACTCACTCACTGCAGGGTCAGCCTCACCAGACTCGCACCCGCCCATCGCCCTCACGAACAATGGCAGCGGGGCCGGCAGCAGTGACGCCTTTGGCAGCATGGCCATCGTGCAGCTCTCCCTCTCTCTCACACTCTCCGTCTTTCTCTCCCTCCCTCATCGCTTTCTCTCTCTCTCTCCCCCGCCCTCCTTCTCACCTCCTTCTCTCTCTTTCTCTGTCTCACCCTTTCTCTCTCTTCCTCTCTTCCTCATACACACAACCCATACCCACCACACACACACACACACACACACACACACACAACACTCACTGCAGGGTCAGCCTCACCGGACTCGCACCCGCCCATCGCCCTCACCAACAATGGCAGCGGCGCCGGCAGCAGCGGAGCTGGCAGCAGTGGCGCCTTCGGCAGCATGGCGAGCGTGCAGTCCCTATCCCTCCCTTTGTTCGATGCGCTCGGGGGGGCGGGGCTGCAGCCGCAGGCTTCGCAGGGACAGCCGGCGGCGGCGCGGCTGTTGGCGCAGGTGCAGGTGCGTGCATGTGTGTGTGCGTGTGGGTGTGTTTGTGTGTGTGTGTGCAGTCCCTCCCTTTGGTCGATGCGCTCGGGGGGGCGGGGTTGCACCCGCAGGCGTTGCAGAGGCAGCCGATGGTGGCGCGGCTGTTGGCGCAGGTGCAGGTGCGCACATGTGTGTGTGTGTGTGTATGAGTGTGTGTGCGTGCATGCGTGTGTGTGTGTGTGCGTGTGTGCGTGTGTGTGTGTGTGCCATCATCGGTGTCCAACAGACTGCACACTCGACCACGCACGCGCACACACACACACACACACCGCAGGAGCCCAACCTGTCCACCAGCAGCGCGCCCGCAGCCGCTAGCCCTCCCTCCCCAACCTTGGGAGGCAGCCCGCCCATCCAGCGTGACGCGTCGGTGCCGTCGCTGCCGTCTCTGCCCAGCGGCGCTGTCAAAACCAAGGGCCGGTTCAGGTGTGTTTTCACACAAAGACACACACACACACACACACACTCACACACACACACGCACGTGCACATGTGCGCACCCTCACACATGCGCGCACACACGCACACACACACGCACACACACACACACCCCGTGTGTTTGACACACACACACACACACACACACACATCGCGCACACACACCGTAGTGTATATGACGAGGGTGACGCACCCCCGCGCGCATCAACCCCCACACCAGTGGCGGGGGCGGCTACACAACCGTCAGGGCCAGTGCCTGTGGTGGGGGCTGCTGCCCAGGGAGCAGGTGTGTGTGCGTGTGTGTATGTGTGTGTGTGTGTTTAGCTGGTCAGGCTGCTGGTGGCAGCAGGTGTGTGTGTGTATGTGTGTGTGTGTGTGTGTGTTTCGAGCATTCAGGGCCGGGGCCTGTGGTGGGGGCTGCTGCCCAGGGAGCAGGTGTGTGTGCGTGTGCGTGTGTGTGTGTGTGTGTGTGTTTAGCTGCCCAGGCTGCTGGTGGCAGCATGTGTGTGTGCGTGGGTGGGTGGGTGTGTTGCGAGGCTTCAGGGCTGGTGCATGTGGTGGGGACGACTGCCCATGGAGCAGGTGTGTGTGTGTGTGTGTGCTCCCTTACTCTCCTAGTCTCTCATTCATTCACTCTCTCACTCTTTCACTCTCTCGCTCTCACTCTCTTAATCTCTCACTCTCTCACTCTCTCACTCCCTCACCCACCCACTCTCTCACTCTCTCACTCTCCCACCCTCTCACTCTCTCACTCTAGGCGGCAGCACCGGCGGCGGCGCGGCTGAGCCTTCAGGCGCGAGCTTTCCGAGTGCTTTAGGCGGCGGCGGCGCTGCGCACGCTTCAGACGACGGGGGCGTGCGCGGCGCGGAGGGGGGCGGCGGCGGCGGTGATGAGGCGGCGCCGCAGGTGTGTGTGTGTGTGTGTGCAGTGCGTGCGTGCTAGTGCGCGGTCTGCCGTATTTAGGGGGTGATGTTAAGGAGCGTCGAGCGCTGGCGCCGGCGGTGGCGATGCGTTGGACGACAGGGGCGTGCGCGGCGCGGAGGGAGGCGGCGGCGGCGATGATGAGGCGGCGCCGCAGGTGTGTGTGTGTGCAGTGCGTGCATGCCTCGAGTTCTGCCGTCTTTAGGGCGATGTTTAGGAGCGTCGAGCGCTGGCGCCGGTGGTGAAAATGCGGGCGTGCGTTGGACGGAGGGGGACTGCGCGGCATGGAGGGGGGCAGCGGCGGCGGCACTGGCGACTTTCAGGGGGGTACTCAGGGGGGGTTACGAAGGACCGTGTGGTTGCGATGGCGGCGGCGTCGGTGGCGCTGCGGTCGTGCGGACAAGAGGGGGCGTGCGCTGCGCGGAGGGGGGCGGCGGCGGCGGGGATGAGGCGGCGCCGCAGGTGTGTGCGTGCTCCGAGGTTTCTTGGGGGGGGGCTTAGGAAGCACTGTGTGGTGGCGATGGCGGCTGCCCTGCGGTCGGAGGACGGGGGGCTGCGCGGCACAGAGGGGGGCGGCAGCGGCGGTGATGAGGCGGCGCCGCAGGGGTGTGCGTGCCCCGAGGTTTCTAGGGGGGGGGCTTAGGAAGCACCGTGTGGTGGCGGTGGCGGCTTCGCTGCGGTCGGAGGACGGGGGGCTGCGCGGCACTGAGGGGGGCGGCAGCGGTGGTGATGAGGCGACGCCGCAGGGGTGTGCGTGCCCCGAGGTTTCTTTTTGGGGGGGGGGGGGCTTAGGAAGCACCGTGTGGTGTCGGTGGCGACTTCGCTGCGGTCGGGTGGCGGAGGACGTGATTCAAAACCTTGATTAAAAACAGCCCTCAACACTGACACGAATGTAACCAACTAAGCCCCGCAACCAAGTGCCCGCAACCCCCAACTCAACGTTATCTCTGACTTCTTACTTAGTTACAACTCCTCGACTCATCACACACCACCACACCGCAGGAGCCCAAGAAGAAAGGTCGTTTCACCGTGATTGAAAACAGCCCTCGGCCCTGCAACCAACTTCCAACCACCTAACCCCCAAACTTCTGACTTTTACATTAACCCTCAGACCACCACAGGAGCCCATGAAGCAGGGCCGATTCACTGTGATTGAAAACAGCCCTCAATCCTGACACGAATATAACCAACTAAATCCCCACAACCAAGTGCCCGCAACCTCCAACTTACGTTATCCCCGACTTCATACAAACTCATCACACCGCAGGAGCCCAAGAAGAAAGGTTGCTTCACCGTGATTGAGAACGGCCTTTGCCGCGCAATTGGCCCCCCCCCCTCCCCCCCCACCAACCACTAGCCACCTTTTAACTGACAAAAAAAGCTCGACTCGTCACACCGCAGGAGCCCAAGAAGAAAGGTCGTTTCACCGTGATTGAGAACCCTTTGCCCGCCCCCCCCCCCAACCAACCTCTAGCCACCTTTTAACTGACAAAAAAAAGCTCGACTCGTCACACCGCAGGAGCCCAAGAAGAAATGTCACTTCACCGCGATTGAGAACAGCTTTTGCCTTGCAATCGCCCCCCCCCCCCCCCCCGAACCAACGTCTAGCCACCTTTTAACCGACAAAAAAAGCTCGACTCGTCACACCGCAGGAGCCCAAGAAGAAAGGTCGTTTCACCGTGATTGAGAACAGCCTTTGCCGCGCAATTGCCCCCCCCCCCCCAACCAACCTCTAGCCACCTTTTAACTGACAAAAAAAAGCTCGACTCGTCACACCGCAGGAGCCCAAGAAGAAATGTCACTTCACCGCGATTGAGAACAGCTTTTGCCTTGCAATCGCCCCCCCCCCCCCCCCCCGAACCAACGTCTAGCCACCTTTTAACCGACAAAAAAAGCTCGACTCGTCACACCGCAGGAGCCCAAGAAGAAAGGTCGTTTCACCGTGATTGAGAACAGCCTGGAGCGCAAGCCCAGCCGGCTGTCGCTCGGCCTCACGTCCGAGTCGTCGTACACGGGGGTGGGCAAGGCCTCGACGAGTGGCGAGGGTGAGACTTATTACGCGGTGATGGGGATGATGGTGGTGCCTTCTGGGTACCTTGTTTTTTTGTTTTCAGGAATTTTAATTAATTGTTCCACAGCCGGGTTTTGCTTTGACCTCGTTGACCGTTGACCTCCCGATGACCGTTGACCTCCCGTCGGACTCACGCCCAAGGCGTCGTACACGGGGGTGGGCAAGGCCTCTACGAGTGGCGCGGGTGAGTCTTAATACGTGGTGATGGGGATGATAGTGGTGCCTTCTGGGTACCTTGTTTTTTTGTTTTCAGGAATTTTAATTAATTGTTCCACAGCCAGCTTTTGCTTTGACCTCGTTGACCGTTGACTTCCCGTTGACCGTTGACCTCCCGTCGGCCTCACGCCCAAGGCGTCGTACACGTTGGTGGGCAAGGCCTCGACGAGTGGTGCGGGTGAGCCTTAATACGTGGTGATGGGGATGATGGTGGTGCCTTCTGGGCAGTGCGGGCACATTGTTTGAGTGTCAACTTGCACAATTGTTTGGCGCCAGGGGAGTCAATTCACATGGGGGAGGGTGGGTCTCCACGAGTGGCGTGAGTGCGTGGTTCATTCTATGTGTATTCTGAGCCTGTACTCTTACACGTTTTTGTGAGGGGAGGGTTGCGTTGGCGGTGGCAGAGAGCGTGCCTGTGCTGCACACACACATGCACACACGCACGCACACACACACACACAGAAATATGTTACAGCTCCCACCGCTCGGGCAACCTAGATAACGGCTCTTGCCAGTGCTAAAGCACCCCCCGGCAATCGACACACACACACACACACATGCACATGCACACCCGCAGGCACCGCGCCCAGCATATACCCCATCCCAGAGGGCGTGCCCGTGCTGCGCGACGCTTGTACCGGGGCGCCGCTGCCAGCAGACTCGCAGCTGCTCCCACGTCTACAGGTGTGTGTGTGTGTGTGTGTGTCTGCGTGTGTGCGTGCTGCGCGACGCTGGTACGGGCGCGCCGCTGCCAGCAGACGCGCAGCTGCTGCCACGGCTGCAGGTGTGTGTATGTGCGTGTGTGTGTGTGTGTGTGCGTGCTGCGCGACGCTGGCACTGGTGCGCCGCTGCCAGCGCTGCCAGCAGTCTTACCACATTCACAACGCCTGAGGCGGCGCCTCAGGCGTCCCATTCACTTGTGCGGACCAGGCGGCGCCTCAAGCGCTCCGACCGCCTGAGGCGCCGCCTGAGGTGCACCCACGACCGACCCAGGCGTCGCCTTAGGCGCTATCCAAACCGCCTCAGACGCCACACCGACCGCCTCAGGCGCACACCACTACCTGAGGCGCACCCCGGACCGTCTCAGACGTTATGACCGCATTCACATGCGCGGATCAGACGTTGGGATTTTGGTAGGGCAGGCGAGGCACCCAGGCGCGCTTGCCGAATCCCCAACTAGCAAACGAAGCAGCACGCACACACACACACACACACACACGCCAGGGGTTTCCTTTTCGATCGGGAAACGAAGAAATGCGTGTCCGGAGGGCGCGCTCCCGATGGTTTTGGGTAGGGTGCGTTCAGGAAAAATGACGTGCGGAGGCGATTTTTTTTGCGGAAAAGTGTGAAAACGTCGATTTTCGCACTTTTCGAAGCGATTCTTCGGGCTGCGGGCCGAAATCCCGACAAAATTCTCTTTGGGAAAACGAAAGGATTGCCGACCCCAAGGAAACCCCCGACACACGCACACACACACACACGCACACGCACAGGACCTCGTGGAGCGCGCGGCCCAGCAGCAAGCCGAGCTCGCAGCGCTCTTCGCGACGCTCGCAGACTCGCACCCAGGCGCACTCGCAGCCGCGTCGTCGGCCAGCCAGCCGGCGCCCTCGTCCTATGTGGCCGCGCTGGTCGCGCCGCCGCCGTTGCTGCCGCCGGCAGTATCGGCGCCGGTCACCGTGCAAGAGGCGGCGGCTGCGGGGGACGCGGGGGCTGCTGTGGCGGGGGCGGGGGCGCTCGAAGAGCTGCGGGGGCAGCTGGCAACGCTGAAGGTGTGTGTGTGTGCGTGTGTGCGTGTGCGTGGGTGTGGGTGTGGGTGTGCGCGCGCGTGTGTTCCTGCCGACGTGAGCGCGCCACAACGCGCGCACCGCAACGCCCAAGCATGCTCGACCCTTCCTCAACCCACCATCCCCCTCCTGCCCCCCACCCCCCCACACAACACAACACACAACACTCCAGGCGAGGCTGAGCAGCGCGGAGGCTGACAACGCGTCGCTCCGCGTTCGCAATGCTGAGCTTGGGGCGGCTGTCGTCACCGTGACGACAGCCGGCGGGCCCGCTCGGTAGGCCGCCAACTGTGGGGCTGCCGGTGCCAGCACACCACCGGGCTTCCGTGCACGATGTGTCGGTCCTAGGGCAGTGCTGCACGCAGCTTGTGGCAGGCGGGCCGTGTGCAGGCGACGCATCCAGGCAGAGGCAGTTGACAGTTGACATGTACAGTACATACAGTACTCGGGGGGGGGAGCCTGGGGGGTGCGTGAGGGAGCTGCCTCGTGGTGGGGCGGGCTGCCATCGCAGGCCATCGGGCAGCCCAGCAACGCACAGGCAGCCGCTATACGCGGCGCTGGGTGCATAGTAGAGGTGTTGACGCGGAATAGGCACGCAGCTGCGCGCGAAGAGGGGGGTCTCTCCAACACGCTCGACCCCACCATGCCTGGCACGCTGTCAGTGACACTGCCCATGGCCCTCCTTTGGCAACCACACGGTCCATGACTTTTCTGCCGGTAGACTGTAGTGAATATGGGCGGCAGGGAGCTTCAATCGCGTCTTGTAGATGCTGGTTCCGACTCTCACAGGGTGGGGCGCCTTGGGTGTCTGTGTGTTCGGCAGGCCGAGGTTCTCGTGGCTGTGGCACAGGGGTTCCAGAGCCAATCAATCGCCCAGGAACCCCAGACTAAAGCAGAGACAGTGTGAGACCACAGCCACATGCCTTGAACAGCCGCGCGTCAGCACCGGCCACACCAGGAGCAGACGCAGCGCTGGGTGCCTTGCTTGGACTGGGTCGGGTGGCTGCTGCGCGTGAGGTGGCGACGGTTCGGGAGGAGATGGGCCGACGCAACAGGAGGTGGAAGTTCACCAGCACTGCAACATCGTCGACGGCCGTGTGCAACACGTGTCGTGATGGAATGCCCCCACCGCCCCCTACCCCACTGCATCCCCCGTGGCCCCCACCACCCACGCCAGCTCCCACCAGGCTCCCCCAGCTCCCACAAGGACGGGCGCCCTCCTCTCCAGGCAGGCAGCCTCGCATGAGCGCATGCCTGCTGCCAATGTGTCACTGTCGTGGTGCTTGTGATGCCGTTACAGAAGATCTGTGCGCCCGTCATTATAGTCTGTGCACCAGTCAGTCGCCCCCCTCGAATCCCGCCGCCGCTGAGCGTGCGGATCACACATCCACCCCCTTGTGCCAACGCATGCAGGCATGCATTGGCTGTGGCTGTACACTGGTGCCCATGATCATGTGCAACACTGGTCCATGCTGTGCTCATCGCAACAGGCATGGGCTGGCCCTTGGCCCTGGCATCCGTGGATCACTCGCCCCACGGTCATTATCATCATCATTTCTCGCTTTCAGAAGCCTTGACCCGCTCCACCTCCTTCATGGCCTGCGCATGCGTGGTGGTCGAAGGTCACGCATGGGGCAAGCAAGCAGCACACCGTGGAGCACGCAAGCACATAGTGCCCCCCTCACTGAGACTCACCTTCTCAAGGAGGTCCTCCATTTCCTCTTGCTGCGTAGCGAAGGAGGGGCAACGAGGCGTCAGCATGCATGGCATGGTGAAACAAACACGCACACTAGGACCCCCCCCGTGCGCCCCTCACCGTCGGTGTGCCCACAAGCGCCTCGCCCTCTCTCTCCAAGTCAGTGGAAACCCTCTCCTCTGGCTTCACGCTCAAAGATCGCTTGAAGCTTGCGATTTTGTCGGTCATTCTTAAAAACTTCAGGGGGGATTTGGGTGTTCCGGGCAGAGGGCAGCCTCCGCTTGGCAAATGAATGCAAACTGATCAATTGGTGCACCGGAGGGGATGGCACAGTGTGGGTGTGTGAAAGTGCTCTTTAAATAGTGGGACGCGGACCCAGCCACTGTCAATTGGGGGGGCTCACATTCTAGTCGTTCACGAGCATCAGAATGGGGCGCGACTCCACGCAGCAGGCGGGCACTTCGAGTCAGTACTCTGCGCAACCAGCCCATGACGAGCCTGAACCACCACCCATGGATGGAATGTGCGGGTTGTGTGGTGATGAGGTGGATGCGCGCAATCTATGCGTGGAGTTGGCGTGTCCACAATGCGACCGCCTTCCATACCACGTATGTGCCTTGGCTGGCTGCTCACGCTTGCATGGACCGTGGCAACACACACCACCATGCAGCGCAGACCCACATTGCGAGTGCACTTCCTCACTGCACACCATGCATGCGCGCTCGCCCATGCGTCGATCGCCCATGCGCCATTCATGCGCCGGTGGCCTCATGCACCCGAGTTGCAGGACCGGTAGATCGCGCATGCCCATGTGTCGCGCACCCATGCCCATGCCATTGGATGCATGGACGCAACCTTGTACACCGACACCGCAGGCGGCATGCGTCGACACGTTCTTGAGGAAAATCAACTGGTCGAGTAAGACCAAGTGCAAGACGGGTCTCGGTGCCTTCCCGTGCCCCAAAGGTGCAAGTAGTGACCTGTTTGCACGTGGGAGGTGCGCATGCGGTGGCGCAGCTGTCATGCGACGCCATGCCATGTGGGAGGCGTGCGCATGCTGTGGTGGTGGCGCAGATGTCATGCCATGCCATGCCATCGCTGGTGGGCTGCGTCCCTCCCAATGCCTGCCTACCTGCCTGCCTGCCTGCCTGCCTGCCTGCCTGCCCACTCCTGCCTGCCTGCCTACCTGCCTGCCTGCCTGCCCACTCCTGCCTGCCCACCTGCCTGCCTGCCTGCCATGCGCTGCAGGCCACGGCAAAGTGCCCGGAACGATCTGCAAGGCCAAGATTACAAACACGATCACGATCCGCGCCAACGTGGAGTCCAAAAAGGCCAAGGCGGTGATGGCGCAGGCGACCGTGGCTGCGTCGCAGCATGTGCACGGGCAGACGCCCAAGCCTCCGGCTGCACGCGCCAAGCCAAAGCCTGCAGCAGCGCCGCCCGCGCAGGTGCGCATCCTGCAGCGGGCAGCGCTGGAGTCCGCACCGCCACCGGCCGAGCAGCGCTCCGCCTGGCAGCCTGCCGCAACGCAGCAGCTCGGCTTGGACCCGCTGCCCGTGCAGCTACCCAAGGACCGGCTCGCCGGCCCTGCGCAGCCCGCGTTTGTGCCGGGCATGGAGTTTGTCGAGAAAAAGTCAAAGCAGCGGCGCGGCGGAGCCAAGGCCGGCGCGGGTGGATCTGAGCCGGGTGCGGGCGACAGCAGCGGCGCGGGCGCAAGCGGGAGCGGGGGCGCTGATGGCAGCGGGGCGGCCGCTGCCGTCAAGTCGCCCGTGTCGTGGGTGACCGACCTGAGCGCGTACAACCGCCTGCTCGCTGCTATGGACGGGCAGCTGTCGTCGGACGACGAAGACCGCGAGGAGGCGCCTGAGCAGGCGGCCGGTAGGTGCACGGAGAAGCCGGCTGGCGCCTTGCCGCCGACGCCGATGCCGATGCCGTCGCCCGTGGCCGTGCCTTTCACTCGGTCAATCAGCCCCGATGCACACGCTGCGGCTGCACCTGTGGTGGGCGTCCCGCCGGACGCGGCCGCAGGTTTGAGTGTCGCGTACGCGCCCGTGCCGGCAGCGTTGCTAATGCCGGCGCCAGCGGTGACGTGCGCCGTGCAGGCTGTGCAGGCAGAGGAGCAGGACGACGAGGACCTCGACCTGGATGAGCTGTTGAGCTTGTGCGGCTGCTGAGCGGCACGCGTGCGTGATTAGCCAGCTGCATGCATGCGTGTCGGCCGGGGTGCCCCCGCGTTTTGTAAAAAGCTGCGACACGTACGGCGCGCGGCGTTGGCGTTTGCAGCCAGAGAGATACTGTCGGCGTTTGCTATGCGGGCGCATCGACTGCCTTATTACAGCCAGGCCAGTCGCACGCAGTGTCGCACATCCCAGCGTCCACCTCCTCCCCGCGCAGCCCGCAGCTGTCGTCACGAGGTGGTGACTCAGCGTGTTGTTAAGGCTGTGGCGTCTAATGGTGCCCGCCTGCTGTCCAAGCTGTGTTCCTCTGCCTTCCCGGAAAGGGCCTGCGTCCCATATCAATGCAATGTCGGGTTTCTGTCATTTAAAACTTGAGGGGCGCTACCGGCCTCGGGATGCCTGCCCCTTGTGGCTGCCTGGCTCCAAATGCATGCAGCAACGCGTGCGAGCTGGTGGGGTATACGCAACCTGATGTACTGGCCTCGGGCAGCCCATGCCTGCCCTACTGTGTGTGATTGCCCGGCCCCAGGGGTACACTCGTGTATTAGGCAATGTGCGTGTTGTGAAGATAGAGGGGGTGGGCGGGGTGGGGGACGAAGCAATCTGGTGCCTGCTGCGCTGTGCCGGCAGCCAAGCAACTACCCTCGAGTAGTTCTCCCCTCTGTTGGCTTAAGCGGGGGCAGCCGGCATGGCGCACATGTAGTCGGTCATCGCCGCGACCGACTTATCGCGGTTGGAATCCTCGCCAAGACCAGAGGACGTGTACAGCTTGCACGCCGGGTTGGTCTTCTCCCACTCCTTCTGGTAGCTCTGATGGCACTCCTGTGTTGGGCGGCAGTGGCACGCGTGTTCATGGGGCAGGGCCAGACAGGGGGCAGGGGGGCAGCATGACCAGCACTGATTGCGCATCGCACGCACACGCATGCACAAAACGCATGCAGGCACGGACGCATGCAGCAAGGGGCACGCACACTCTTGCACAAACGCACGCACGCATGCAGCAATGTGCATGCACGCATGTACGCAGCAAGGGGCACACACCAGCGTAGGGAAGTGGTAGACGGCAAACTTGCCGCAGCCGTACGAGTACTTGCCCATGAGGTCGATGGAGAAGGTGCAGTTGGGGTTTGCCTCTGCCAGGGGAGTGGGGTAGGAGAGGGGGCATTGCCGTCAGTGATCAGTGAAGTGCAAACAGGGGAGCGTGGGGCAGGAGAGCGCAGTAAGCAGCAGCGGCAGCGGCAGCGGCAGCGACAGCAGCAGCAGCAGCAGCAGCAGCAGCAGCAGCAGCAGCAGCAGCAGCAGCAGCAGCAGCAGCAGCAGCAGCAGCAGCAGCAGCAGCAGCGGCGGCGGCAGCAGCAGCAGCAGCAGCGGCAGCAGGTGTTGCACACGTGGGCGACAGACATCCTGCCAGCTACTAGTAGCCTACTAGTGGGAGCCGCTGAGCAGGCTGATCCCCTGCAGACGAAACCCACCCATCCACGCCGTCAGGCATTCTAGCTTGGCCTTGCCGATGTCAGTAAGATTCAGGTTGGCGGAGTAGCACGACAGGTGGTAGAGGCCCTCGCCGAAGCAGGGGGCTGCGGGCAGAGGGAGGAGAGCCGGAAGATTCAGAGGCGGGTGGCAGAGGGAGGGGCAGCTATACAGCAGCAAGGTTTACGTGCGTGCGCGTGCAAGAATAATCAGACCTTAGGGACACGAGCGACCGACTTACGCGCGGCGTCGGTCACGTTGCCGGTGGCGTTGGCGAAGAACAGCGCGCCCTTGGTTCCATTGGTCGTGTTCAGGAACTCGGACCACGCAGCCATGGCAGGGTCCTCAGCGGTGGCATTCATACCAGCAGCAGGGGCCATCATGCCAGGGTCCTCTGGAGAGGGGGGGGAGCGGGGAGGCAGCGCTGCCATGCGCATTGCGCCCAGCTGCAGGTGCGCGCGTACGTGTGTGTGTGTGAATGTGTGTGAGGTGCTTTGTCAACCTGGGACACGAGCAAGCGCAGGACGCTAGGTGGGTGACGCCCAGGTGGGTGTACGGACGCGTCACCCATGGCCATGGCGCCAGGTGTGCAGCATGCATGCGTGCCCGTGTCCTGCATCCATCGTGTCTGAGAGCCTGTGATCGCGACCACGACCACACCCCACCTGGAGCAGGCTGCGGTCTGCATGCACGCCACATGCCACAAGCAGAACGCACGCGAACGCCTGCATTAAGACGCGACCGATCTTCATCGTGGGCGAGCGAAGCGGAAAAACGCGAGCGTTAAGGCGAGAGGGAGAGAGGGAGGCGCACAAGGCAGGGGCCTCGTGGGGGGGGGGAGAGGACGCTACACGCAGCGAACGACCGAATGATCTCGCGTCCCCCTCTCCATTCCAATCAGAGACGAGATGATGGGAATCTAGCATCCCCCACACATCACATCAAAAAATCAAAAAGTATGCACAATTCTTGATTAGACTTCAACTGTGACAAGTCTTCTCGAGGTCGGAGAAGCAGAAGATTACTGTAACATTGTGGCTGTCAGGAATAGACTGGAAGACAGGCAGCCAAGGGGTTGTGTGACTGAGAGTGACCCAAGTGTGGACACTCTCAGGTAGTCTGTTGCGCAGCCTCCCACTGGGGCTTGGTCGGGGAGTGTGAGTCTGTGTTCCTGACAGTGGCCCACAAAGGATGTGGACACCTTGATCTGCGTACTCGGGTCTGCTCCGATAGTCTCTGCAGCTCCCGGGCCCCAGAAGTACACGCGTAGGCTCCTGTGCACGTAAGCACCATGTGCAATGTGCGGGAAGCTTGCTGCTGGTATCAGACAGACCGGCCGCGCAGACAGGCAGCCTGTCACCCTAGGAGCTAGGTGGAGCGGCGCTGCCTGGCAGCGCAGCCTAGCGCTCGAGGCGCGGTCGGCGCGGGGACAGTCGGCGCTGTGTAGGCGGCCGAACAACTCAAAGCACCGCTGAATGCATGGCCCGAATGGCTCTGTCAACACCTTGGTGGGGCACAACCTTACTATGTACTGGCCTCGGGGAGCATGTGCCGGCACTTGTACTTGTGTGCGGCTTCAAGCAGTGTGTGCAGCAATGTGCGCAATGTGCATGATGTGTGAAGGGGAAGGGGGGGGGCTGGGCAACCTGGTGCCCTCTGCGGTGTGCCGGCAGCCAATAAACTACCCTGGAGATCAGCTACCCTACTGAAAGCACGGTCCCTCTGTTGGCTCAAGCGGGGCTCAAGCAAGGGCAGTCGGCATAGTGCACACGTAGTCGGTCAACGCCGCGACCGAATCAGCGCGGTTGGCGTCCTTGCCAAGGCCATTGGTCATGTAGAGCTTGCACGCCGGGTTGGTCTTCTCCCACTCGGTCTGGTAGCTCTGGTGGCACTCCTATGATGGGTGGCAGGTGGTGGACTGTGGGGGCACGCATGTTCGCGAGTAGGGGAACAGATGGGAGCATGGCCGGAAGTATCTTTCGTGCACATGCACGCACATGCCCACACGCGTGTGCTTGCATGCATGCACAGATGCACGCACGCTGTGGCCCACACACACCAGGCTGGGGAAGTGATACACGACAAGCCGCGTGCAGCCGTACGCATAGTTTCCCATAAAGTCGAAGGAAAACGTGCAGTCGGGGTTGGCCGCTGACAGGAGGGGTGGGGGAGGGGGGGGGGAGGCGACAGAGGGCGGGGTGCAGTGTCGTCAGTGGGATGCACAAAGAGGGTAGGCAGGGATGCCCACACAGCAGCAGCAGCAGCAGCAGCAGCAGCAGGCGTGCGTGTGTGCGTGCGTGCGTGCGTGTGTGCATGCATGCGGGCGGGCGGGCGTGCGTGCGTGCGGGCGGTTGGGCGGGCAGGGGTGTGCAGCAAAGCGGCAGCAGCAGACAGTGGGTGAAGTGCCGGCAGCCCCCCTCCCCCTCCGGCCCCCTCGGCTAGCAGGCACCACTTGGCGGATCCCCACTCTATGATCCCCTCCATAAGCATACCCATCCACGCGGCAAGGCACTCGAGCTTGGCGTTGCCGATGGCGGTGATGGACAGGTTTCCGTAGCACGCCAGGTGGTAGAGGCCCTCTCCGAAGCAGGGGGCTGTGGGCAGAGGGAGGAGGGAGGTGGGAGGAAGGTGGGAAGATTTGGAGGTGGTCGGCAGACGAGGCGTGGGGACAGAAGCTGCTCAGCAGCATTCGCTATGTGTACGGCAGTGGTGGACAGGTTTCCGTAGCACGCCAGGTGGTAGAGGCCCTCGTCAAAGCAGGGGGCTGTGGGCAGAGGGAGGAGGGAGGTGGGAGGAAGGTGGGAAGATTTGGAGGTGGTCGGCAGGGGAGGCGTGGGGGGCAGAAGCTGCCCAGCAGCGCTGTGTGCTTGCGCGCGTGTGTGGGTGCATGGCCAAACCGCAGTACCGCTTTGCCTGGCCGATTAAATAATTCCAAGGATGTGTCGGCAACGTGTCGGCAAGGTCGATTTCTAAAAATCTTGCCGAAAAAGTAAAAAAACGCCAAAAGTAACGTCAAAGCGGGAAAACCCCCCAAAATCACGCGGCAAGGCACCTACATTCTAAACAACGACCCCCAAGTGATTACTACCCCCTGTATGAAAGTGGCGGCAAGGCAAAGCGGTAAGTACTACGGTTGGGACACTGCGCCACTCACGCGCGGCGCCGGTCACGTTGCCGGTGGCGTTGGCAGAGAGCAGCGCGCCGTCGGTGCCTCCGCTCGTGTTCAGCAGAGCATGCCATGCAGTCGTGTTGTCCGGGTCAGCGGCAGCGGCGGCGCCGGGCATCATGGGGTCGGCGCCAACGGCAGACGTGGCAGGGTCGGTCGTGGGATCAGCAGGCATCGTGGCAGGGTCGGGCATGTCGTCAGCGACGGCCTCGGGCATCATGGGTGTGCGGTCCATCATGGGCTCCTCAGTCGCGGGCATCGTTGCGGGGTCGGGCGACATCGTAATGGTGCCTTCGGCCTGCGTGCAGCCCAGCGAGCAAGGCAGGCAGGCAGGCAAGGACGGTCAGGAGACGCCACCCAGGCGCTTCAGGCTCGCAGCATGCATGCATGCCCATGCCCTGCAAGCATCGCTTGCTAGGGTGTGCGAGACCGCGATGCGGCCGTGACCCCATGATGCGGCCGTGATCCCATGATGCTCACGGCCACCCCACCTCACCCCACCCCACCTGGCGCACGTCACGGCCACGGCGGGCATCGCCTGCGTATCCCCCAGCCGCCACAAGCAGCGTACATGAGAGCAGCAGAATGGTCTTCATCATCGTGTGTGCAGGGGCGAGTAGAGATCAAGCGTGGTGAAGGGAACTTGGAAGTCGAGCGACTGAGGCCTTGAGGTCTTGAGGCCTTGAGGGTCAGGGAGGGAGGCAGAATCCAAGAGTTTCTTGAGGGTCAGACAGCGGGAAGATGAGGGGGACTGATTCGTGTGAACCCCACACTGACCCTGCACAACAATTATCTCATTGCATTGGAAGCGTACTACCGCGCGGGTGCGCCTGTTGTTGGATTCAACACAGGAGGTGGAGGTGGAGAGAGGCGCGCGGAGGCAGCAGGGTCGAGGAAGGAGCAGTGGCCATGCAGCTTTTGCATGGGCGCCATGCGGCGGTGGCCTCCACGCCCGCTCTGGGAGCCGCATCGCAGCCGATAGTGAGGCCGGTGGCTTCGTGCATGCATGCAACGCACGCGGCGAGCAGCAGTGCCAACAATGTGTCGCGCGCATCGACGACGTGGCGTGGACGCAGCAGCGTGGCTGCCGCTGCTGCAGCGGTCCAGACATCAGAGTTTCTGCTGCCCAAGGGCGGGCCAGGCGTCAACTACATGGACAAAGTCAGCAAGGCAAGTGCGCCTGAAGATATGAGGCGCCCACACGCCGCCACCAGACGCGCAGGGCGCTTCTCGCGTGCCCGCCATGGCGTAGCCGGATTTCTATTGCGTGCTGTTGGGGCGTGGGGGGAAAGTTGAGGACATTGGCCCACGTATGATGATTGTGGTGGGGGTTCCAGTGGGACGCCTACCACACAGCAGGGCCTGCGGTGGGTGGATGGAACAAGCAGCAAGCCACAGCTGACATGCATGCAGTGCTGGTTGCGTGCGAGGCGCGGCTCGTCAGAAGCCACGTGGGGGCAAATGCTGCTGCACGTGCGTGTCTGCACAGGCAGCGTGTGTGTGTGTCTCCGTGTGGTGCGTGCACATATGCTCGGTGTGTGTGTACAAGTGTGAGAGTGTGTGTGTGTTTCACTGCCTATGTGTGTGTGTGTGTGTGTGTGTGGTTGTGAGTGTGTGTGTCGGGGAGGGGGGGGGGGCGTGCGCGCATGTGTGTGTTTGCCTCTTACGCATGCACATCACACGGACTGTGCAATAGCGCAACACACAAAACAGCGACAGGCAGCAGACACACCTCAAAACAGACCACACAACACTTGCACAACTTCTCCACGCGCACCAACGGTGGTGGCAGGAGCAGCCAGCAACCCCCAGCAACCAACCACCCACCACCAAAAACCCACCAACCACCGACAGACCACCGACAGTTGCCCGTCGCCAACATCCGCAACTTTTCCATCATCGCGCACATTGCCAACCACCAGCAACCACCGCCATCCGCAACCACCACCACCCACCAACAACCACCGACAGACCACCGACAGGTGCCCGTCGCCAAGATCCGCAACTTCTCCATCAGCGCTCACATTGCCAAACACTAGCATCCACCGCCAACCACCCACCAGCCACCCACCAACCAACCACCTCAAACCACAACCAAACAACCGACAGGTGCCTGTGCCAACATTCGCAACTTCTTCATCATCGCGCACGCCCACAGGCAGGCAGTGGCTACCAACAACCAACAACCAACAACAACCCCCCACCCCCCACAAACCACCAACAAACCACCGACAGGTGTGCCCATCGCCAACATCCACAACTTCTCCATCATCGCATTACCAACCACTGCCAACCACCGCCAACCATCCACCAACCACCCACCAACCAACCACTAACAACCCGCACACAGGTGCCCATTGCCAAGATCCGCAACTTCTCCATCATCGTGCATGCCCACAGGCAGGCAGGAGCCACCAGCAACCACCGCCAACCACCACCAAAAAACCACCACCAACCACCACCACCAACCACCGACAGACCACCGACAGGTGCCCATCGCCAACATCCCCAACTTCTCCATCATCGCTCACATTGCCAACCACCAGCAACCACCAGCAAACACAGCCACCCACCCACCAACCACCACCGACAGACCACCGACAGGTGCCCGTCGCCAACATCCGCAACTTCTCCATCATCGCTCACATTACCAACCACATTACCAACCACCATCGCTCACATCACCAACCATCAAACCACCATCAAAGCAACTTTTCCATCATCGCGCACACCCACAGGCAGGCAGGAGCCACCAGCAACCACCAGCAACCACCAAGCATCCAACAACAGCCAACAACCACCGCCAACCAAAAAACGGACTTGTCCCATGCCAACATCCGCAACTTCTCCATCATCGTGCACGCCCACAGGCCGGCAGGAGCCACCAGCAACCAACAACAATCACCAGCAACCACCAAGCAACCACCAAGCAACCACCAACCAACCACGGACAGGTGCCCATCGCCAACATCCGCAACTTCTCCATCATTGCGCACATCGACCACGGCAAGTCCACACTTGCGGACCAGCTGCTGCTCAAGACTGGCACAGTCAAGGCGCGCGACATGAAGGTGGGGACGTGGTTTGGACGTGGTGTGGGGGCGCTGCATGTGTGTGTTGGTTGGGTCACACACACACGCACACACACACACACACATGCACGCGCACACACAGGAGCAATTCATGGACTCAAACGACATTGAGCGCGAGCGCGGCATCCCGATCAAGCTCAACACCGCACGCATGCACACACACACACACACACAGAGCTGCAGAGCCAGACACACACTCACACAAACACAGGAGCAATTCATGGACTCAAACGACATTGAGCGCGAGAGGGGCATCACGACCAAGCTCAGGACCGCACGCATGCGCACACGCACACAGAGCGCCAGAGCGCCATGCATGCACACACACACTCAACACACACACACACGCAGGAGCAATTCATGGACTCAAACGACATTGAGCGCGAGCGCGGCATCACGATCAAGCTCAACACCGCACGCATGCGCTACACGTCGACGTCTGACGGCCAGCTCTACGCGCTCAACATGGTGGACACACCAGGGCACGTTGATTTCACGTGAGTGCTGCAGGGTCGGGGTTGGGGTTGGGAGGGGTTGGGAGGGGGTGGGAGGGGAGGGGCCAGGAGAGGAGAGCGGGGAGCGGGGCGGAGGGGAGGAAGGGAGGGATGTGGGATGAGAGAAAAGGGGGGGGGGGAGAGGTGAGCGCGCGCTCCCCACTGCTGCTGCCTGCCTGCCTGCCCCTCGGCCCACCACCGCCATTGTTCCCACTCCCGCTTGTGCCCCCCCCCCTGCCCTCCTCCGCCCTCACAGATACGAGGTGTCGCGGTCGCTACAGGCGTGCGAGGGCGCTCTGCTCGTTGTCGATGCGTCTCAGGGCGTCGAGGCACAGACGCTCGCCAACGTGTGGCTCGCACTCGAGAACGATCTTACGGTGATCCCGATCCTCAACAAGATCGACCTGCCAGGTGTGTGTGTGTGTGTGTGTGTGTGTGTGTGTGTGTGTGTGCGCGTGTGTGTGTGTGTGCGCGTCCAGGCGCAGACGTTCACCAACGTGTGGCTCGCACTCGAGAACGACCTCACGGTGATTCCGATCCTCAACAAGATCGATCTGCCAGGTGTGTGTGTGTGTGTGTGTGTGTGTGTCGAGGCACAGACGCTCGCCAACGTGTGGCTCGCACTCGAGAACGACCTCACGGTGATCCCGATCCTCAAGATCGACCTGCAGGGTGTGTGTGTGTGTGTGGTCGATTTTACAGTCCGTCGGACGCCTTTGATGGCGCATTAGACCCTAGGAAAGAGGCCTGCAGCTGTCAAAATTAGACCCCTAGCATGCCATCTGCCATCATGATTGCTGTGCACGCGGTGCGTGTCTCAAAACAGGCGACAAGGAAGTCAGCCAGCTCGTGCCAAAACCTGGGGTTCTCCTGGCCTGGCCGAGGATTCATAAACTCCCGCATCCGCTCATCTAAATCGGCCTCCTCGGGGCGAGGGATGAACCGAAACAGGCTGTGGGCCCGCACCCGTGCCTCTTCATAGGCAGGGCACTCAAATACCATGTGTGCCTCATCCTCTAGCCCACCGCATAGGCAGCACGCCCGCTGGCTGCGTCGCTGCCTCTGTCCCGCCACGGCGTAGCGCCCCCGCTCTATCTGCAGCTCATGGAGCCCCATCCTGAACCTAGCTAGAGCCGTGATCCGGGCAGCACTGTTCAGCCCTGAGCTCAACAGGGCCGGTGGCTCGCTGTCGCTACCCGCCATCCACCGCATGTAGGTCAGCATCTTAAAGCCGCGCGACCACTCCTCAGATACATCTCGCACGGTAGTATGTGTGCCGCTCGGCAGCGCCGGTGTGCTTGTCGCGGCGGCCAGCCACGCCGCGGTCGCCACGTCCAGCAGGCTGGTGATGCGTACCGGTCCCTCCTGTGTGTGTTTGTGTGTGTGCGTGTTCAGGGGCAGATGCTCGCCAACGTGTGGCTGGCACTCGAG
>VFSX01000161.1:247500-330000 GCA_016618255.1 Chlamydomonas sp. UWO 241
GCATGCATGTGGCAGCTCGACGAGATTGGTGTAATGGCACCAAACCAGGTTCCGGTGGGTCGGCTTTTGATTTCCTTCTTCTAAGTAGGGTTGTGTGCTCTGGTGTCGTTCTGATGTTGTTTGTAGCTGAGCGCGTGTACGCGCGGTTGTACGCAAGTGTGCGTGTGGCGGCTCGACGAAATTGGTGTCATGGCGCCAAACCAGGTTCCGATGAGTATTTTTGCCTAGTGGTTAAGTGGGGTTGATCGCGCGTGTGTGTGTGTGCGAGTGTGTGTGTGTGTGTGCGTGTGTGTGTTTGTTTGTGCGTGCGTGTACATCAGCTTGACGAGATCGGCGGTAGGGCGCCAAACCAGGTCCCGGTGAGTAGGCTTTTGGTTTCCTTCTTCTAAGTAGGGTTGTGTGCTCTGGTGGCGCTCTGATGTGTAGGATGGTGGAGCGTGTGTACTGCGGTGAGGTCGACAGCCTAAGCCCTGAACCCAACCCTAAGCCCGTGACTCCCTTTGGGTTTAAGACCCTCAACCCTAAAACCCCTCAACCCTAAACCCCATCCACAGGTCGACACGCTCTACTGCGGGGAGGTCGGCTACCTGGCGGCGTCGATCAAGTCGGTCCACGACGCGCGCGTGGGCGACACGGTGAGATGTGATGGTTGCAGTTTGTGCGCACCAAACTTTGAAAGGGGTAAGAGGTAGGGGTTCAAACAGGTATCAACCCCTTAAAATACACTCTATAAAAGTTTTTAAAACCAATAACTCGTCTAAAGCACCCCAAAAAGACTTGCCCAAGGCGGGATTCGACCTCGGGCAGCTTGAATACTCCAGTTGGAGAGTATCGTGGTCCGATACCAATTAATTTAACTGTACCGACTGAGAGTATCGGAGGGGTCTGGGAATTAATTGCAGATACAGGCTAACCGAGTGTACGGTATGTAGATGTAAATAAATATATAAGTATACAGAGTTATTAACTCTTTGAAAGGGTTGTAAATCCCTTAACTTGTTTCTAAATTGAACTCGAAACATCCTCGGGGTTGAGAAACCCGCAGACATTGCTGGGCACTTAGCCCCACCCTGGCGTCGTCGATCGAGTCGGTCCGTGACGCGCGCGTGGGCGACACGGTGAGAAACACAACCAGACGGGTAAATTTTTGTTAGCAGGTGTCACTTGCACGGTGTCCCTAACAAACTCAAGTACTACGAACACCCCTAGACCCGTAGACCCTTAACACCCCTAGACCCCCTAGGACCCCTAGCTAGAAAAAAAACTAGAATCCCTAGACCCTCAACACCCCTAGACCCCCTAGGACCCCTAGCTAGAAAAAAAATTAGAACCCGTAGACCCTCAACACCCCTAGAACGCCCCTAGACCCTAAACCCACAACCCGTAACCCTGGGCTGAGCATAGATGACGCGCTGCCGGGGAACCAGGAGGTCGGGCCCATGCTTGATCTTGAGTACGCTTTCTCTCTGTCGCTTCTTCTCTGTCTCTCTGTCTGTCTCTCTCTGTCTCTCTGTCTCTCTGTCTGTCTCTGTCTCTCTGTCTGTCTCTCTGTCTCTCTGTCTATATCTGTCCCTCTCTTTCTCTCCCTCCCTCCCTCCCTCCCTCCCTCTCTCTCACACTCACACACACTCTCCCACACTCACACACACAGGTGACGCTGAAGAAGGACCCCGCAACAGAGGCCCTGCCAGGTTACCAGGAGGTCAAGCCCATGATCTTCTGCGGGCTGTTCCCCACGGACGCAGACAAGTACCAGGTGCGTAGTTTTGAATCCTCAAGGGTTTTCAGTTTGAGGGGGGGGCAGGGGGGGGGGGGGGGGGGTAGGATTCAAGGCTGTGTGGGTTCACGAGGTCAAGCCCATGATCTTCTGCTGTTCCCCACCAACGCAGACAAGTACCAGGTGCGGGAGCGACCATTGTGCCCGCCAGAAGTGGATTGTAGACTAGAGAGAGGGAGAGGTGAACCTGCCTGCCACGACCCTGCAAACCTGGCACCCTTGAGCCACAATCCATGACCTGCGCGAGGCCCTGGTTCAGCCCACTGCATGCGTACCGAGCCGCTCGTCTCCCTGCCTGCCACAAGCCTGTCTGCAAGTCCGCAGCCCTGCAAACCTGTCACCCTTCAGCCATAAACCAGGACCTGCGCGAAGCCCTGGCGGAGCTCTCTGCTTGCGTACCGCCGCTCGGGTTCCTTCGCTGAACCTGCCTGCCACAAACCCTGCTGCACGTCCACAACCCTGCATAACCCCGAAACCCTTCAACCCTATACCAGGACCTGCGTGAGGCTCTTGAGAAGCTCCGGCAGAACGACGCAGCGCTGCGGTTCGAGCCGTTCGTTTATTCGCAAAAACTGCCTGCTATTGCCCTGAAAACCCAGACCCTTATGTAAGGTTATACAGCCCTCTAAATCTTAATCCCTTGAACCCTAAACCAGGACCTGCGCGAAGCCCTGGAGAAGCTGCAGACCTCATTGCATGCGCACCGAGCTGCTCGTTCCTTTGCCAAACCTTAAATCTGCCTGCCACTACCATGTTGCAACCCTACTGCAACCCAGAACCCCGCAACCCTTACACCCCTTTAACCACCAGGACCTGCGCGAGGCTCTGGAGAAGCTGCAGCTAAACGATGCGGCGCTGCGGTTTGAGTAGCCTGCTTAGCTGGAAACCCCGTGTTACTGTTACTGTTTGAGCCGCTCGTTTATTTGCTAAAACTGCCTGCTATTGCCCTGAAAACCCAGACCCTTATGTAAGGTTGTACAACCCTCTAAACCTTAATCTCTTGAACCCTAAACCTGGACCTGCGCGAGGCTCTTGAGAAGCTGCAGCTAAACGACGCGGCGCTGCGGTTCAAGCCGCTCGTTTTCTCGCCAAACTGCCTTATATTGCCCTGAAAACCCGGACCCTTAGGACCCTCCTATGTAAGGTTGTCCAGCCCTCTAAACCTTAATCCCTTGAACCCTAAACCAGGACCTGCGCGGAGCCCTGGAGAAGCTGTGACTTAACGACGCAGCGCTTCGGTTCGTTTCTTCACTGAAACTGCCTGCTATTGCCCTGAAAACCGGACCCGTGTGAAAGGTTGTACAACCCTCTAACTCTAGTCCCTTGAAACCTAAACCAGGACCTGCGCGAGGCTCTTGAGAAGCTGCAGCTAAACGACGCGGCGCTGCGGTTCGAGCCCGAGGTCAACAACGCGATGGGGTTCGGCTTCCGGTGTGGCTTCCTGGGCCTGCTCCACATGGAGATTGTGCAGGTGGGTGGCTGTGGGGGTGGGTGCAAGGGAAGGCGCATCGACATGGTCACAACCACCCCTAATCTACCCCCTTCATAAACCCATTCAACATGGGTCCGCCACTGCATTGGACGTTTATAATTTTGGAATGCCAGCCGCGGAAGCGCCTCGAGCATGAGTACGACCTCGACCTTGTTCATCACAGCGCCGACCGTGGTCTACCAATGCTACATGATGACGCCTCCTCCCCTTTCAGCACCCAGTCAACTTCCATTCAAACCCCGATTCAAATTCTAAGTTCAAAGTGCCAACCACAGGAGCCTCGAGAGTACAACCTCGACATGTCCACGACAGCGCCAACCGTGTCTACCTGTGCCGCATAACGACACGTGTCGACACTCACTCAACTTCCACTCAAACGCCATTCAAAACCCACTTCAAATTGCAAAATCACACTCCGTTCAAATGCCAACCGCAGGAGCGCCTCGAGTGTACGACTTCATGGCATGATCACAAACCGCGTTGACCATGGTGTTTGTCAACACCCACTCAACTACCATTCAAACCCCATTCCAAATCCCAACCGCCATTTGAATCCCAACCGCAGGAGCGCCTCGAGCGTGAGTGCGACCTCAAACATGACCACAGCCGCCCTCCCACGCATTCCAACTCCCAACTGCACTCCCACCTGCCATTTGAATTCCAGTCACCGCCTTTGAAATCCAACCGCAATTCAAACGCCAACCGCAGGAGCACATTGAGAGCCGTGACATGATCACGGCCGCGCCGACCGTCGTCTACCAGTGCCGCACGACGACACACTGAATACCCAGTCAACTGCCGTTCTTGAAAATATAATTTGAATCTCCAACCGCCATTTGAAACCCAATCGCAGGAGCGCCTCGAGCATGAGTACGACTTCGATATGATCACGACCGCGCCAACCGTCGTCTACCAGTGCCGCACGACGACACCTGTCAAAACCCATTCAACTGCCATTCAGCACCCATTTCAGATATGAAATTCAAACTCTTAACCACCATTTGAATCCCAACCGCAGGAGCGCCTCGAGCGTGAGTACGACCTTGGCATGAATACGACCGCGCCAGCCGTTGTGTACCTTGCCGCACGACGACACACTGAACACCCAGTCAACTGCCGTTCTTGGAAATATAATTTGAATCTCCAACCGCCATTTGAAACCCAATCGCAGGAGCGCCTCGAGCATGAGTACGACCTCGATATGATCACGACCGCGCCGACCGTCGTCTACCAGTGCCGCACGACGACACCTGTCAAAACCCATTCAACTGCCATTCAGCACCCATTTCAGATATGAAATTCAAACTCTTAACCACCATTTGAATCCCAACCGCAGGAGCGCCTCGAGCGTGAGTACGACCTTGGCATGAATACGACCGCGCCAGCCGTTGTGTACCCTTGCCGCACGACGACACACTGAACACCCAGTCAACTGCCGTTCTTGGAAATATAATTTGAATCTCCAACCGCCATTTGAAACCCAATCGCAGGAGCGCCTCGAGCATGAGTACGACCTCGATATGATCACGACCGCGCCGACCGTCGTCTACCAGTGCCGCACGACGACACCTGTCAAAACCCATTCAACTGCCATTCAGCACCCATTTCAGATCTCAAATTCAAACGCCAACCGCCATTTGAATCCCAACCGCAGGAGCGCCTCGAGCGAGAGTACGACCTCGACACAACCACAACCGCCCTCCCACGCATTCCAACTCCCACCTGCACTCCCACCTGCCATTTGAATTCCAATCACGCCCCTTGAAATCCAAACGCCATTCAAACGCCAACCGCAGGAGCGCCTCGATCGATAGCCTTGACATGACCACGACTGCGTCGACCGTCGTCTACCAGTGCCGCTCGACGACACCTAAACAACTGCCATTCAACTGCCATTCAGCACCCATTTCAAAACTCAAATTCAAACTCCAACCGCCATTTGAATCCCAACCGCAGGAGCGCCTCGAGCGTGAGTACCTCGATATGACCTCGATATGATCACGACCGCGCCGACCGTCGTGTACCAGTGCCACACGGCGACACACCCACCCCATTCAGCACCCAGTCAACTGCCATTCAAACCACCATTTCAAATTTCAAATTCAAAATTCCAACCACAGGGGTCTGGAGAGTACGACCTCGACATAACCACGACAGCGCCAACCGTCGTGTACCACTGCCGCACGACGACACGTGCCAACACCCACTCAACTTCCACTCAACTGCCATTCAAACCCCAGTTCAAAATTCAAAATCACTCTTCATTCAAATGCCAGCAGCAGGAGCGACTCGAGCGTGCGTACGACCTCATGGCATGATCACAAACCGCGCCGACCATGGTGTATGTCGACACCCATTCAACTTCCATTCAAACCCCATTTCCCAACCGCCATTTGAATCCTAACCGCAGGAGCGCCTCGAGCGTGAGTACGACCTCGGCATGATCACGTCCGCGCCGACCGTCGTGTACCAGTGCTGCACGACGACACCTATTCAACACCCATTCGACCGCCATTCAGCACCCAATTCAGGTCTCAAACTCAAACTCCAGCCGCCTTTTGAATCCCAACCGCAGGAGCGCCTCGAGCGTGAGCACGACCTCGACATGACCACGACCGCGCCGACTGTCGTCTACCAGTGCCGCCCGACGACACCTTTCAACTGCCGTTCAGCACCCATTTCAAGTATCAAATTCAAACTCCAACCGCCATTTGAATCCAAACCGCAGGAGCGCCTCGAGCGTGAGTACGACCTCGATATGATCACAACCGCGCCGACCGTCGTCTACCAGTGCCGCACGACGAGCGGCGTCGAGATGTTCATCAACAGCCCGTCGGACGTGCCAGAGTCGGCAAAACGGGAGTGAGTTGAAAATGCAGTTGACAACACAGTTGAAAACGCAACTCGTCCCCCCCCCCCCCAAAAAAAACAGTGTAGGTCAACAGCCCGTCGAACGTGCCAGAGTGAGTTGATGGCCGTAGCAATTTTACAATGCTTCTTTGTACCGTTCAGGGCCTGAGCCTTCGCGGGGGTAAACATATAATTGTTTAAACGTTCGCGGGAGTAATTTTCCGTCGATTTCAATCGTTTTGACGTCCACCATCGCGTTTTCCAACTATTTCAGCCTTGCGGGGGCGTCCAAAACAATACTTATTCGCAAAGGCTCAGGCCCCGTACGGTACTCTTACTTTAATCAACAGCCCTTCGGACGTGCCAGAGTTGGCCAAGCACAAGTGAGTTACAGGGCAGAGGTCTCACACGCAGCAAACCAGGTGTCTGCACGCTCTGACTGTGGTTCTTGCAGTCGCACTTGACACGCACACCTGTCCAAGGCGCTCAGGTTCATTCAAACTTAGCTTCCTCCCCCCTCTCCAGCCCATGAGGTGATGATGGATGTTACTGTCTGTGTGACACCAGCAATGATGTATAAGACCTGTGTCGGCCCTAGCGCCCGACACCTTAACTCAGTTTCACTCAGGCTGAAACTGGCTGGCTACCTGGTAAGGGTGAGTGTCAACCCCACATGCGCGCACGCACTGGGTCTAGACAGGGCACTAGGGCCCCAAATCCACCCTATACCACCCAGGTAGTGACAGTAATGCATTCCCCCGGTGAGGTAGGTTTGCGCTTGTGTTCTATTACTAGTCCCGCCGCCGCCGTTGGCTCCATCAAGCATCAAGTATCAAGTAACACAGTGTTTCCAGGTAAGCAGGCCACTGTTCTACTAGAGATCACACGCCGATACTCTAGCCCACTTAAATGTACTAGAGAACCGCCGGCTCCCGGCCGATAGACTACCGCTCCCGCCTGCTAGACTACCCCAAACAGCGGTTTCTGAGAGACACATCTGGCGAGGAGCATGTAAGAGAGGACCTTCCTCAGGGTCACAGTAGTGGCCTTGTGGCCAGTCAAGCCGACAAAGCCGACTGGGGCCGACTGGAACGGTCCCCGCTTGGCCGTGCATGGCTGTCCAGCTCTCGTTTACATGGGGCTCAGCCGGCGCCTCATGCCTTATGCATGGCCAGGTCCCACCCTCCAGGGGGGCATGGAGCTCCAGCCCATCACCTTGAATAAGATGCAACCCTGCCCCCCGCCCCCCCCCCCGCTCTCCCCCCTCTCCCCCAGGTGTATTCAGACTGGCCTCCTCCCTCAACTTCACCTTACAAAATCGTTATCCTGCCACCCACCCCCCCAAGTAGCCAGCCACCCGTATGTAGTGCTCGGGCGCTGTACGCAAAGTTAAATACGCCGCCTGTTAGGTGCGTCACACACGACTGTAAGATAAGATCCAGCATCAACCCTGCCCCCCTCCCCCCCATGCGCATCCAACCCCACCGGGCCAGGTGGATGGCGTGGAGATGGTCACGCTCATTGTCCCCTTTTAAAAACCATCAACCCCAGGGTTGCCCCAGAGTGGATCACACAGACTGTAGTTTTCAACCCCCCCCCCCCGCGCCCCCAACCCCAGGTGGATGGCCGAGCCGTACGTGCGCCTGGAGATGGTCACGCCAAAGGACTACGTTGGAAACCTGATGGTGAGTGTAATGGTCATGCAATATTTATCCAAATGGAGCACTACCAGGGAGTAGAAGACAGGGATACCACAGGTGTCTCTATCTAGATAGGGACCCCCGCGGCGTTCTAAAACATTGCTTATTCGCAAGGGTAAACCACACGTACGGTACATAAGAACCAATGCTAAGGTAACCCCTCAGGACCTGGGCAACATGCGGTGCGGGGAGTACGTCGATATGATGCAACCGCCACCCCTCTGCATGCTTCCCAAACCCTTAACCCTGCATCCCAAACCCTAAACCCTTATCCCCAAACCCTGCATCCCAAACCCTTACCCACAGGACCTAGGCAACAGGCGGCGCGGGGAGAGCATCGATATGAATTTCCCCTCCCGTCGGGCTGCATGCCGCCTGAACCCTTAACCCTGCACCCCAAACCCTAATCCCTAAACCTTAAACCCTAAACCCTAAACCCTAAACCGCAGGACCTAGGCAACACGCGGCGCGGTGAGTACGTCGAGATGAAGTACCTGACTGACGCACGAACGACGCTCGTGTACAACATCCCGCTGGCCGAGGTGGGCAGCGTCCTAGATGCTAGGGACCTAGAGCTACAGGGTATTGGGTTTAGGTGTTAACCCACATCAGACATCAGTGTTTGGCGTATAGCTCCTAATCACCTAGCTGGCATGGCTGGCTACCGGTGGTAGGGGACCCGCAGGGCGTGGCACGGCGTGCGCTTGAACTTGTTATGTTTCCTGGTTTTGTGTTGTGAAACCCTCGACCCGTAACCGTGAACCCTAATTCTTGGACCCTGGGTCTGACCAACGCACGAACGACGCTCGTGTGCAACATGCCGCTGGCAGAGGTGAGCAGGGGCAGAGGTGGAGAGACAGACAGAAACAGAAATAGAAGCACAAGCAGAAACAGAAGCAGGAAGAGTAACAGAATTACAAGCAGAAACAGAAGCAGAAACAGAGACAGACAGAGGCAGAGACAGAGGTCCCGAGGCAGAGGCAGAGGACACACACATACACACACACACTCACACACGCGCTCGCACACCCACCATGTGCGTCCAACCACCTGCTTGCAGGTTGTGACCAACTTTTTCGACGAGCTCAAGTCCCAGACCAAGGGCTACGTGTGCACACACACACACACACACACACACACACACACATACACACTCGCACATGCACGCAGACGCACACACACAGACAGGCAGACAGACAGACAGAAAGGAAGAAAGAAACACACACGCACACATGGGCGCACACACTCACTCGGTGCGTGGCGCTCTGTTCAACTTTGGTGTCTGTCTGTGTCTGACTGTGCAGGTTGTGACAGACTTTTTCGACGAGCTCAAGTCCCACACCAAAGGCTACGTGCACACACACACACACACGCACACACACACACGCGCACGCACACACGCTCTCACTCAGTGCGTGGTGCTCTGTGCAACCCTGTGTGTGTCCGTGTCCTTAGGTCGTGACAGACTTTTTCGACGAGCTCAAGTCCCGAACCAAGGGCTACGCATCCATGGACTATGGGGTCATTGGGTACCGCCAGAACGACCTCATCAAGGTAGGATATGCATGTTTCAGTGACAGGGAGGGGGGCAGCCACCTATGCCATGCTTCAGAGTGCGAGGGGGACTGCAGTGAGTGGAGAGTGTAGAGAGAGAGTAGAGAGAGAAGAGCACTACTCTAACACTTGTTACAAATCCACAGCCGGCAGTCGCAATCAGTTACAAAGTTCCAGCAGGGCAATCAGGCAGCAGGCCCAAGGCCCACCTAAAGGTCGAGCGTCAAAAGTAGCCCACGGTAGTGGAGGAGGGGGGGGGGGAGGGGGGGGGGGCGAGGGGGGCGGGAGGGGGGGACCCCTAAAACCAGAAATGCCTCCAGCTGCATGCCCGAGATGATGCATTGGCAGGACGCACTGCAAGGGCATTGCAATGAGGGGAGGGAGGGGGGGGGACGCCGGGGACGCCCTCTAAACCCCCCCCCCCCCCCCCCCCCCCCACACACACACGCAGCCCGACATCTAAAGCAACAACAAGACTGCCGCATGCCTGAGATGCCCCTTACCTTCTCACCCGACTGCCCTGAACCCTGAAACCCCCCTCCCTGCCCTAAACCCTACCCCCCAGGGATGTAGCAATTGTGTCAGGGGGTCCTCCTCAACCGGACCATCTAGGCCAAAAGGCATCCTCCTCAGGCGGAGGAAGCAGCAGAACCAATCCTCCTGCATTCTGTCCGCTGGGGCTGCGCCCCCAGACCCGCTGTGCCCCCCAGAAGCGACTGGGAGAGGGTGGAACCTGTCCGAACTTTGGTCTGCACAAGCGGACCAAACAGGCCATTCGGGCGTTTTTTCGCTGCGCCTAAGGCAGACCCCCCCCCTTTTGCCGATTTTGCGTCCGCCTGGTCAGTCGAGGCTCAAAAGACGGTCCGCCCCCGGCCAGTTCTTACATCTCTGCTACCCCCCCCCCCCTCCTTCTTACCCCTCCCCCCTCCCTCCCCCACAGCTCGACATCTACATCAACAACGAGATCGCTGAGCCGCTCTCAGTCGTGTGCCACCGCGACTCGGCATACTCGATCGGAAAGGTGCGTGGGCTGCTCAAGCCCTCATCCGTTTTAAAGAATATCAATCCTGGACCTTGAATCCTGAACCCCCGTGTCACTTGTTACTTGTGTTACTTGTTACTGAATCTTGAATTTTGAACCCTGAACCCTGAACCCTGGCTGAACCCTGAACCCTTGATCGTGAATCCCAACCCCTTGGCCCCAAGCCCTAACGCATTAAAGCCCCGCGCGGTCGTGTGCCACCGCGACTCAGCATACTCGATCGGAAAGGTGCGCGGGCTGCTCTTGAGAAAAGGCTTGAAAGGCCTTCCCGTATTTAATCAATATGAATCCTGCACCCTGAATCCTGAACCCCGTGTCACTTGTTACGTTTGTCACCACAGGCCCTCGTCAAGAAGCTTAAAGATCTCACCCCGCGCCAGATGATCAAGGTGCCCATCTCACACACCTACACACCTACACAGACACGCGCGCACACACACACGCACACAGGCCCTTGTCAAGAATCTCAAAGATCTCATCCCGCGCCAGATGGTCAATGTTCCCATCTCACACATACTTACACACACACCTGCACACACACACACACACACGCACACGCATACACACACACACACTCACACACAGGCTCTCGTCAAGAAGCTCAAAGGTCTCATCCCGTGCCAGATGCTCAAGGTGCCCATCTGACACACAGTTGCACACACACACGCACGCACACGCACGCACACAGGCCCTCGTCAAGAAGCTCAAAGAGCTCATCCCGCGCCAGATGATCAAGATGCCCATCTCACACACTTGCACACACACACACCTGCACACACACACACACACACACACACACACACACACACACACGCACACAGGCCCTCGTCAAGAAGCTCAAAGAGCTCATCCCGCGCCAGATGTTCAAGGTGCCCATCCAGGCGATGATCGGAGTCAAGTCCATTGCGAGCGAATCGATCTCTGCATACCGCAAGGTGCGTGTGTGTGTGTGTGTCTACGAGTGTGCGTGTGTGTCTCTGCATACCGTAAGGCACGTTTGTTCTCGTGTTCCGGTGGGGCAGGCCCTAAAAGCACACCCACACCTGCAAACGCGCTCACACCCTCCCACACTTACACACACCCTCCCGCACTCACACCCACACCCTTCCACACCCTCCCCTCCCACACCCTCCCACATTCACTCCCACACACGTCCGGGTATAATGTACCATAAGAGGCGTCCGGCAGACTGTGACATCAACTTCCCACACCTCCCAACCTCCCACACCTCCCACACACACACGCAGGACGTGCTAGCGAAGTGCTACGGCGGCGACATCTCGCGAAAGAAGAAGCTGCTCAACAAGCAGGTGCGGCACATACTAGGGGCTTGGGCCTCTTTGGGGGGGGGTTAAAGCTGGTGATGGATGATACAGGCAAGGACACTTCTATCAAAGCCGTCTGACAACTGTAAAATCGACCCCCCCCCCCCCCCACACACACACACGCACGCACATACGCACGTGCACACGTACACACAGGCCGAGGGCAAGAAGCGCATGAAGTCGCTCGACTAAGTCTCCCAACATGCACACGCGTGCGCACCCACCCACCCACACACACACACACACACACACGCGCGCGCGTGCACACACGCACATACGCACGCGTGCACGCACACACAGGTCGAGGGCAAGAAGCGCATGCAGTCGCTCGGCTAGGTCTCTCCCAACATGCACACGCGCACTCACACAAACACAAACACACACACGCGCGCGCGCACACACATACGCACGCACGCACACAGGCCGAGGGCAAGAAGCGCATGAAGTCGCTCGGCAAGGTGGAGGTGCCCCAGGCCGCGTTCATGGCGGTGCTCAACCTGGGCAAGGACGACAGCGGCGGCGGCGGCGCCTCCGGCCCTACTCGAGGGCGCACCGAGTAGCTAGGCTCTAGCCAGACTGTTGCTACTAGCCTAGTAGGCTGGCTGCGTTCGGGTGTAATTGTGAGCGCTTGTTGCATCCAAACCCCATCGCCGTGCATGTCTTGGTGTGCACACTCAGCAGACCGGCCGGCAGCAGCAGCGGCGCAACAGCCCTACTCGAGGGCGCACCAAGTAGGTAGGCTCTAGCTAGGCTGTTGCTACTAGGCTGGCTGCGTTCGGGTGTGATTTTGAGCGCTTGTTGCGTCCAAACCCCATTGCCGATCGTGTCTTGGTATGCATGCTCAAGAAGCCCGGCCGACAGCGGCATCGGCGGCACTCGCGGCGCATCGCGTAGCCGGGCTGGCTCTGGTGGGAGGTTAGGCTGGCTGCTGGCATTCGGATGTGGCCGCGAGTATTCCAAGTGGACAGAGTCGCCGCCATGAGGTTGATTCCAGGCCTATCTGCTTGGGCACGGACGGCGGCAGTGGCGGGGGCGGCGGCAGCTTGGCAAGCTCTTCGACGTGTCACACAGACTGGTGTCACACAGACTGAAATATTGTAAGGCTGCTGCGTCGCGGCCCGTTCAGCGGTGTGTCGATGCCCCCCCCCCCAACACACACACACACACACACACACAGCACAGCACAGCACACCAGGGGACCCTGCAGCACACGCCCACAAACGTCCACACACACATACAAACGCACACACAAACGCACACGCTCCCACCAGGCCCCCCATGGGAGACCCCCTCCCTCATCTCCCACGGGCGTCCATGCATGCATGCATGGACAGTGCTGGGGGAGCCCCGCTGCTCCCCGCTGTCCTTATGGGGAGAAGCTCCCAACAGCATGTTTGGGTGGGTGTTGGCCTCTTCTCTGCGGCGTTGCTCCGGGCGCGCTTCCACTCCGGCGCCCAACACGCGTGGCCCACCTGTCCCGTCTCCGGTACCCCCCACCCCCTGGTGCATCGAAAATGACATGCGATGACGCAATGCCGAGGCTGCGCCGCCGGCGCGGCACGGCGGCGACAGAGATGGAGTTCACACATCCCCTCGCTCGCCAATCTCCCCCAAACACGCACCGCGCGGTCACCTGCAAGAAACAGGCGACGTTATGCATATATAGGATATGTTGGCACGCGCGCGCGGAACGGATGGCGCTGCTCGCATGCTGACGCGATGCTGACAGGGGGAGGGTCGCCCACACCAGCTTCCGTCAGCTTCCCTCGCTCCAACGGAACCCTTATCAGACCTTCTGATGAAGGTCTGAACGGGGATCTATCAACATCATGAGCTAGGCCTGCAGCTGCTGCGGTGTTGCGTGCGATGGCATTGACCGTGGTCCTACCTGGTGCAGAATTCTGGCGGTGCACAACCTTGAGGGGAGGTGGCGCCACACGCGTGCGGTGGCGGGTGCGGTGTGGTCGCTGAGTAGAGTGCTGCGGCGGGTGTGCTACTAGCCCCGCTTCCGGTGGTCTGGGGGAGGGCTTTTTGGTCCCTTCATGGTTTTATACCTTGGGTCCGCCCTCTGGCCATTTGAGGGGCTGGGTGTGCAGCCTGCACAGTGGTGCTGCTTGCTTGGCGCCCGCCACCAAGTGTGGATGGCGTTACCGTGGGCTACTTGTAGCTTGACCTTTTGTGGGCCTTGAGCCTTGTTTCTCTAAGTCCCACTGGAGCTTTGGAACCGTACGTGTGACCGCCAGAAGTGGATTGTAAAACTCTCATCATCATCATCTTGACAAGAAAGAGAGCTTGCAGCCAGGCTGACAGCCTTGCGGCGGTGCTGAGCCGTGCCTACGATCACGCGCGTCCTATGCTAGCTAGCAGCGAGCTGCGCGCTGCTTCAGGCTGGTGTGGTGGTGCTTCGTACGACAGGGCACTGGCCGCTGATTATGCCGAGATCTGCCTCGGTCCGGATGTGTCGGCACAGGATCCTTATATGCGACATCTGGCAGTCTTTCATGCACCGCTGCTAAATCTGTCGGTGATCAGCGGCGGCGGGGCGGGGGCGTAGGGGCATGGCGGCGGCGGCATGGGGGCAGTGCGCATGCTGTATGGAACTGGCATCTGATGAGTCTATTCACGGTGTCGGTTGGGGCGGGCACCGAGTGTTACAGTCATGCTCTGCTACTGCATTGCGCGTGTTGTGTCACACTTGATTGCGTTTTGTGTGCTGCTATGCCTCGCACCACATGTCATGATAGTGCGTTTATAATTTTATTATACATCTTTACGACACATAATCATGACATACAGATCGTGCACGTCTGCTCTGCACTCAGATCTTCATCTTCCTTGATTTTTTCTGTTGGATGCGCGCGACTGAGAGCGCCGCAAGCACGCACACAAACGTGCACTTGTCTCCAGGTCTGTTCTCCGTCTTCACGAGAGCCTCTCACGCGCTCGGTCTGTTTTGCGACCAGACGGCATGGTAGCTAGCCTCGTTAGGCAGCTCCCTCAATCGCACGCCCCGAGGGTGCGTACTGTAAACTGTAAACTGTCTTGCAACCACACGGTGCGGCGCTTTGTCGCTCCGCACCGACAGCGTGCGCCGCCAGTCCGCCGAGGCGACTCCACATAACGCCCACCCCCTCCTGACCATGGCCGCTGCCCCGGGGTCACCCGGGGCTGCAGCGTGCCTAGGGTGGCAGCTCGGCCACCATCCCTGGTAGGCTGGCGCGCTGCGTGGCCTTGCAGGCTCTCCTAGTAGAGCCCCCCTAGACGTGTAGTCTAGGCCTTAACTCAAGCCCCAGGGTCCTCTGGACGCGTACGTGTAAAACCTGTAAAACCCTCGGCCATTCATTACGTTGGTAGCCCCGGGTAACCAGGCAGCTGCTTGTGGTAGGCCTCGGGAGCCCTTCACGGGGAAATGGGAGCGTACGTGAAAACGCCTGGAGACCGCCCCCATTTTGCGGCGTCTCCAGACCGAAACAAAAAATAGCTCAGGCAGTCTCTCAACAGGCATTTGTGGCCGCGGCGCACTTCATAGTGGTCCAATCGCACCACACGCACATCAGCAGCATCCGCATTGCTTCATCACGTCGTGTCGGATATTAGGCAACGTTGCGATACACACATACGTCTGTGTGTTCATCGCAACGTTCACTAATATCCAACGAGTGCAAATCATCACGCCGTCATCCCCCGCCCGCGGCCCACCATCGCGTCATCACATGCTCATCCCATGATCGTGCATGTGGTCGCATCGCCACATGATCCTGTGATAATAATGATAATCACATAATCATTATGATCACAGGATCATGTGATGATCATGATGATGATCACATGATGATCACAGGGTCGTGTCGGTGGCCTGGGTTGCGGGGCCGCCCTCCCTCGCACACGTTGTCGGGGGGGCGTGCGTTGGGGGTGCAGAGTAGCCACGCCCTCTCCACCACAGTGTCCAGAGATGCTGCTTGCTCCAGACGCCCGGGCCCGTGGCCCACGCTCCATGCGTGGCGCCTCGGAAGTGTGGCGCCTTGGGAAGTGTGGCGCCTCGGAAGTGAGGCGTCTCGGAAGTGTGGCGCCTAGGACGGCGGCGACAACTCAACTCGCGCCCCACGCGACGCCCCGCGCGGGCAGCCGCGCCTCGGCGCCACAAGTCCTCACGCTGCTCGCCGCGCAGCAAGCTCGGGGGGCGTAGCGTGGCAGATGTTCTTAAGTAGTTCAGGTTGTTGTAGTTTGTTTTGGGGTTTGGGGTTGTTGTTGTTGCTGTTGTTGCTGTTGCTGTAGACCGGCTACTGGTCCACCGTGTTCCGCTGTCCCGCACCCCCGACGCACGATCTCCCGCGGCCGCGCCCAAGTTGCGTTCCCAGTCGAATCAGGAGTCGCAACACCTCCAGTCCTTGTTCAACGCATGGAGAGTGGGTCCACCCGGCGCTGGTCTGTCAAACGCCCATGTCTGCTGCTGCCCATGACCAGCATGCTCCCCGTCTCCTCATCTGCAGAGCTGCTCAGAGCTGCTCAACTGCAGAGCTGCTCAGAGCTGCCCATCTGCTGCCCACCTGCTGCTCAGAGCTGCCCATCTGCTGCTCTCCACAGCTGCCCCTCTCCAGAGATGCCCATCCGGAGGAAGCTTGCTGTCCAGAGCTGCTCAGCCTTTCCACGCACTCGACCCGTCCACACTCGCGGACGAGTGCGAAACAGTGTCCTCCATCTCCTCACACAGCGCGTGGTAGATGAAACGGTACTGGTCCACTGTCTGCACCATGCCCATGCGCTGCTGGCGGAGCTGGTGCACCAGCTCGGGGATGGCGAGCGCGTTCTGAACCTCGGCTGCGCCCCATGCGCCGCCCTGCGTGTGTGCATGTGTGTGTGTGTGTGCGTGTGAGTGTGTGTATGTGTATGTGCACTCGCTCGCCCTGGGTGCGTGCGTATGTGTGTGTGTGTGTGTGTGTGTGTGTTGTGTGTGCACGACGCAGGTGCCGCCCCGCGTGTGCCGTTTGCATGCATGCGCATCAGGCTGTGTGAGCGCACCAGTGGAATCAGGAGGGTCGCGGGAGAGTTCATGCATGTGTGTGGAAAAGGAGAAAGGGGGCGTCAGCCTTGCCAGCGCGTGTGCACGCGCACACGTGTGCAGACCACACACGCACACACGCACGCACACGCGCACGCATGCACACGCACACGCACGCGCACGCACACACACACACACACACACACACACACACACGTGCGCACCTTCTCCGCCACCCCGTTCAGCGCGCGCAGCCGCATGCGCACAACGTCGATCGCGATGAACGTGCCCGTGCGCCCGATGCCGGCGGAGCAGTGCACGATGACCGGCCGGCCGGCGCGGTCCACTGGCAGCGCGTCGCACAGTGTGCGGATCGCTGCGCTCTCCTGCGGCGTGCCGTGGTCTGGCCACGAGTGGAAGTGGAAGTGGGGCACGGTGGCGGACGCGCGCGCGCCGTCTGCGCCCATGCCCGTGATCTGCATGGCGCGCATGGTGACATCGCTGTTCACTTCTGCCATGGCCGTGCACTTCACGTCCACGCTGCCGGCATTGATGACCTGACCAATGGCTGGCGGGAAGTATGCCACACACTTGGACACCTTGTTCTCAATGATGTTGGTCAGCATGACGATTGCGGAGGCGCGGGTCTGCAGCGCCATGGCCCAAAAGTCGGCCACCGTGCTGGTGAGAGGCCCCTGCGCAGCGATGTAGCTGCACACCACGCCGCCAGGCCCGCTCTCGTTGAACGCAACGTGCGAGGCGTTGATGTAGCTGGAGGCGGGCTGCGAAGCGGCGAGCTCAACGCGTGTCTGGTCGAACGGCAGCACGTTGCAGTACCTGTTCTTGGGCTTGTTCTCTGGCAGCTGCGACGACTCCGCGCTGCGGGCAATCGTGCCGTCGCGCTTGCACACGGTGAGGAACTCGGCGTCCAACTGACGCACATCGCCCAGCCGCGTGGTCACCACCTGCAGCGCACTCCTGTACACTGGCATTGCCATGTATCGCACAAGCGCAGCAACCCGGTCACTCAGCGGATCGTCCGCATAGGCTGGCTGGGGGCGTGCACGGTGTCAGTGTCAGTGGCGCGGCGGCAGGGGAGTGGAATGCTGCGCAGTGGAGTGGTGCGCAAGCGGCGTGTCCGTTGGTTAGGTGGATTACGCCGTGTTGTGCGTATTGCTTTGTGTGTCCTTTATTCTTTCGAAACATGTGCCTGACACCCGGCTGACACCTGGCCTGTCACCACCGTAGGAAGAGTGCAGCCCTAATGACGGGGCCGCGGGTAGCACCAACTACCGCGAGCGTGTTCAAGGTATTGCAGAAGCACTGCGCTGGTGTTGCAGAAGCACTGCGCTGCGCAACACGATCTCATTACACACAATTCCAGGTTAGACACCAGGCTCACACACGCGCGCTGTAGTGAACTGATGCAAATGGCTTCCGGCGAGTGTGGGCATCCCATCATCTTCAACGTCGTAGGTGCGCCGCCGCCGATTACTCTGGTGGTGACCCTCGACCTCCCCTACGCCAAGACCATTCTGCCTTACGTGTGCTTGTCACTACCCCTGGCTTATAAGCCGGTTGCCTTGTTTCTCTTCGACATCCTCTGTCGGGCGCCACGGGGGGGGCAGAAAACAAGAGAAATGCAGGCACGCCCCAAATCCACCTCCTTGCAGCGTACATTCCAAATCAATCAGAAAGTTTGTATTTGGACATCCACGGGCCGAGAAATGAGGGTCCAAAGTTGGGGTGGGTGGGTGGGGGGTCGGGGGGGCAGCAAACTAAATATGGGGGGTCCAGAACTTTCTTTCCAGTGCACAGATTTCAACGGGAAGACCACCATTGGAGCCACATTGATTAGAGGAGCACAAATCCGCTCTAAGAAGTGACCCTGGGGTAATAGAGTGGGGGTCCCCGGTGGGTGGGTGGGTGGGTCAGAAAAGTGGGTCAGAGACCCCCCCAGAGGTGGGTCAGAGACCCCCCCAAAACACTTTCTACCGTGCCTGCACAAATTATATTTCTTGCCCCCCCCGTGTCGGACGCCCTCTTCTAGGGCGCCCCAGCACGATGCTCGCGTGCGCACTGCTTTTAGCATATGGTGCGGAGGTGGGTTGGCGGTAGGGTGGGGTGGGGTGGGCCACGGGGTGGTCGCGAGTGCGTGCCACATCACGATCTTGCACAGACAAGCAGCGGTGCTTGTAGGACGCGCATGCATGTTGCAAGCTTGGAGCCATGGGTGGCCTCTGGCCTGACCGTCCTTGCCTGCCTGCCTGCCTGCCTGCCTGCCTGCCTGCTGCTGCTGCTGCTGCTGTGTGGGCATCCCTGCCTACCCTCTTTGTGCATATCACTGATGACACTGCACCCCGCCCTCTGTCCCCTCCCCTCCCCCACCCCTCCCTGTCAGCGGCCAACCCCGACTGCACGTTTTCCTTCGACTTCATGGGAAACTATGCGTACAGCTGCACGCGGCTTGTCGTGTATCACTTCTCCAGCCTGGTGCGTGTGAGCCACAGCATGCGTGCATCCGTGCATGCATGCAAGCATGCAAGCACAAGCATGTGGGCATCTGTGTGCATGCGCGCAAAAGGTTTTTCTGGCCACGCTCCCATCTGTTCCCCTGACCGCGTACACGCGTGCCCCCACAGTCCACCACCCACCACCCATCACAGGAGTGCCACCAGAGCTACCAGACCGAGTGGGAGAAGATCAACCCGGCGTGCAAGCTCTACATGACCAATAGCCTTGGCGAGGATTCCAACCGCGATGAGTCGGTCGCGGCTTTGACCGACTACGTGTGCACTATGCTGACTGCCCCCGCTTGAGCCCCCCGCTTGAGCCGACAGAGGGACCGTGTGTTTTCAGTGGGGAAGCTGATCTCTAGGGTAGTTGATTGGCTGCCGACACAGCGCAGAAGGCACCAGGTTGCCCAGCCCCCCCCTTCCCCCTTCACACAACATGCACATCGCGCACATTGCCGCACACCCTGCTTGAAGCCACACACAAGGACAGGTGCCGGCACAGGCTCCCCGAGGTCAAGTAACACGGGGTTTCCAGCTAAGCAGGCTACTCTTCTACTAGAGATCACCCGCCGATACTCCAGCCCACTTCAGTGTACTAGAGAACCGCCGGCTCCCGGCCGATAGACTACCGCTCCCACCGGCTAGACTACCCCAAACAGCGGTCTCTGAGAGACATGTCTGGCAAGGAGCATATAGGAGAGGACCTTCCTCAGGGTCACAGTAGTGGCCTTGTGGCCAGTCAAGCCGGCAGAGCCGACTGGCGCTGACTGGAACGGTCCCCGCCTGGCAGTGCATGGCTGTCCAGCTCTCGTTTGCATGGGGCTCAGCCGGTGCCCCATGCCTCATGCATGGCCAGGTCCCACCCTCCAGGGGGGCATGGACGACAGAGTTGTCATGGAGGCTGCCTGAAGACCTTTCAACGCCAGTCACCGGCAGACGAGCGCCCCCGAGGATGAGCGCGGTGACGAACGCTGCGATTGGTGAAGCGGATTTACTCTGCGTTGCCTCGGCGGTCGCCACCGCTGAAGCCGTGATGGTAGCCCGCCTCCACGGGCAGCCATCTTGACCAATGTCCAGCATGCATTGACGGGCGCCAGCTCCTCCGCTCGTCGATCAACTCGTCGAGATCGGTGCCGCATGGCATCCTGCATGGGGGGAGGATAAGGGCCGTCTCCCAGCACGGGCCGCGGCAGCCCCGCGGCTACTCGCCAAGCCATGGCAGCGCCGGGCAAGCCGCTCCTGTAGTGTTCCACCGACGGGCAGTCTAGCAGGAGCCAGGCCAGTCGTATTTTACCCTGCTCGTCAGCGGCACGGAGATCCTCGTCACCAGCAGCGCCGCTTTGCTGGGTCCAGGGCTCGGCGACGAGAACGCGCCTCCGCTAATCGAGCCCCGAGGTCAGTACATAGTAAGGTTGTGCCCCACCAAGGTGTTGACAGAGCCATTCGGGCCACGCATTCAGCGGTGCTTTGAGTTGTTCGGCTGCCGACACAACGCCGACTGTCCCCGCGCCGACTGCGCCCTGAGCGCTAGCGCTAGCGTCAGTCCTGTATCGTCTTGTCGAATCGCGGTTGAATGCAGTTGAAACGCTGCTGAAAGCGAATTGAATCACCACTAACCTGAGGCCGCAATTTCAGCCCCCAGCTCTACCTACTAGCTTTAGGGTAGCTGTTGACAGGCTGTAGGTCTGCGCGGCCTGCAGGCCAGCTGTCTGATTCAGGCCGAATGCCAGCAGGCATACGGATGCTCACCCCCCCCCCTCCCACCCACCCACCGCATATAGCACACTTAGGTTACTGAGTTCAATGCCAAAACTTGAAGCACTGAGCTCAAGGTGCTCACATCCACTGCCAGTCGTCAGAATCACCTGCTGCATGTCGAGGCTGTTAGACAGGCCTCGACATGCAGCAGGCACCAGGCCCACCAAAGTTCAATGGTTATTTGCCATTGTTGCCGTCCTTTTTTAATCCTAAGAACTGCTGCTGACAGAGAAGTGGGTGGGTCTCCACACTTGTGTGGAGACCCACTATTCCCATCAAGTCGTCACGCGGAAGGTGTCTGCGTGTCATTTGCGCTGCGCTTTACCCCCCTCTCCCCACCACTCAGGCCTGTGCCTCCCTCGCGATCGTGATCACACGATCGTGTGCCCAGCCGCTCGCCTTCACTCTCTCGCTCGCTCTCCGCCCCGCTCCGCTCGCCCCAGCACGATGAAGACCGCTCTACTACTTGCGTCCGCGTGCGCTCTGCTTGTGGCGTCTGGCGTGAACGCAGGCGCTGCCCGTAGCCTGCTCCAGGTGGGGTGTGGCAGCCGCACGCCGCAATTGCAACTCGATCTCACTGGCATGCAGCTATGCTTACAGGGCTCGGGCATGTCTGGACGTACGACACCTGGAGCCGAGGGCGGCGCCTGCTGACCTCCTTGCCTGCCCCGCCCTGCCTGAGATCGTGCTGCTCAGATTCCGCCAGACACCGCAACGATGCCTGCAGATTCCCATGATGATGGATCCCCCCTCCCTCCCCTCACGTCCCCGCTCAGGACCCTCCCATGGCCACGGCTGGCGCTGCCATGCCCGCTGAGGACCCTGCCATGGCTGCTTGGACCGAGTTCCTGAACACGACCAATGGAACCAAGGGCGCGCTGTTCTTCGCCAACGCCACCGGCAACGTGACCGACGCCGCGCGTAAGTCTGTCGCTGTGTCCCTGCAGAGCCTCCATGCACACACATGCATGCACGCACGTGCAAGCACGTAGACCTTGCTACTAGATAGCTGCCCCTCCGTCTGCCACCCACCTCTGAATCTTCTGGCCCTCCTCCCTCTGCCCGCAGCCCCCTGCTTCGGCGAGGGCCTCTACCACCTGTCGTGCTACTCCGCCAACCTGAATCTCACTGACATCGGCAAGGCCAAGCTCGAGTGCCTGACTGCGTGGATGGGTGGGTTTCGTCTAAAGGGGACCAGCCTGCTCAGCGGTGCCTACTACCGGTAGTAGCTGGCAGGATGTTACCCACGTGTGCAACGCCTGCTGCCGCTGCCGCTGCCGCTGCTTGCTGCGCTCTCCTGCCCCACACTCCCCTCTTGGCGCATCACTGATCACTGACGCAAATGCCCCCCCTCCCCTGCCCCACCTCCCTGGCAGAGGCCAACCCCAACTGCACCTTCTCCATTGACCTCATGGGCAAGTACTCGTACGGCTGCGGCAAGTTTGCCGTCTACCACTTCCCTTTGCTGGTGTGTGCCCCTTGATGCGTGCATGCGTGCGTGCGCCTTGCTGCATGCGTCCGTGCGTTTGTGCAAGCGTGTGTGTGCACCTTGCTGCATGCGTGCGTGCGTTTGTGCAAGCGTGTGCGTGCCCCTTGATGCGTGCGTCCATGCCTGCATGCGTGTTGTGCAAGCGTGTGCGTGCTATGCGCAATCAGTGCTGGTCATGCTTGCCCCCTGCCCCCTGCCTGGCCCTGCCCCATGAACACACGTGCCACTGCCGCCCACCACAGGAGTGCCACCAGAGCTACCAGAAGGACTGGGAGAAGATCAACCCGGCGTGCAAGCTGTACACGTCCTCTGGCCTCGGCGATGACTCCAACCGCGATGAGTCGATCGCGGCGATGACCGACTACATGTGCGCTTTGCCAACTTCCCCAGCTTGAGGGGGCTGCACTGTCAGAAATAGTCGTAGTCGGGTAGTTGCGTGGCTGGCGGCACAGGCACCAGGTTGCTCAAGCCCCCCCTTTACACACAACTCGCACGTTGCCGCACACTATTGCACTTCTGGAGCCGGGCAGCCTGCGGGCAGCCGCACTCATTAATCATAGTGCAAGCACGCCAGGCTGCAGCTGCCTGAGGCCAGTACAAGGTTAGGGTGCCACATCAAGGTGTTGACAGAGTCGTTGAGCCTCCCGGCAGCCTTTGCAATCAGCTGTGGTCCTGCTCCTATAGCTACAGGCTGCACGAGTGCGCACACGCTCGAGCGCGGACTCGGAAGATGCCGCGAGGAGCGCTTGCTAGACCACCCATCACCTAGCAGCTGCACTGCAGAGAGCTTGCTCCTGGGTATAGAGACCTGTATGGGGCACCACAGCATGCCACCCACGATCAGTCAACCATCACGCATACAGCTGATTTGTGCACACACACACTCAGCCCTTCCTACGAATCTCTTCGGATCATTTCAAATCCGACACCGGCTCACGCGCGCTATTTGGTTATTTGGGTGCAAATCTCGCTTCCGATCGAGACGACCTGAGCGGATAGATACGATCTGCTGCGTGTGGATTCCCATCAAATCGTGCATTTAATGCGCCACCATGCTCTCTAGAGGCTGCGATTTACCCCCTCGACCTTTCCTACGCGAAGGTCAGCCTCCGCTCCCTCTGGCTCGTCAACCGATCGCCTTCTCTCGTCACCATCCTCCGATACTCGGCCACCCCCTCCCTCGCCCCATCACAATGAAGACCGCTCTCCTGATCGCGTGCGCGCTGCTTGTGGAGTCTGGTGCTGGCGCTGACCGCCGTGGCCTGCGCCTGGTGGGTTGCCAGCGCGCCGTCTTACGATCTAGGCGCGCATGCCATGAACATGGCATGCAGCGATGCTTGCAGGGCACGCGCACGGGCACGCACAGGCCCTCAGGCCAGCAGGCACGCCTGACGCTTTGGCTTCATGGATTAAGCCTCATGGCCGCATGGATTCAGCCTCATGACCTTGCCTGTGATCGCGCTGCGCAGATGCAAGACACCACCATGATGCCTGCTGATCCCATGATGGACCCGGCCATGATGCCAGCCGACACCATGACGCCTGCCGATGCTGGTGCGGAGCCCGAGCCCCCTGCCACTGAGATCACCAGCGAACTGTCCGACCCCATGGTATGGTATGCTGGAGCGGAGTCCGGCGCGGAGGACCGTGCCAAGATGGCTGCTTGGTACGACTTCCTCAAGACGACCGGCGGAACCTACGCCGCGCTGCTCTTCGCCGACGCCACCGGCAACGTGACCGACGCCGCGCGTGAGTCTGTCGCTGTGTCCCTACGGCCTGCAGATCATGCACGCACACATGCGCGCGCGCACGCACTTGGATCTTGCTTCTTAGAGCTTGCTGCCCCCCACCTCTAAATCTTCGCGCCCTCCTCCCTCTGTCCACAGCCCCCTGCTTCGCCGACGGCCTCTACCACCTGTCGTGCTACTCTGCCAACCTGAGCCTCACTGACATCGGAAAGGCCAAGCAGGAGTGCCTGGCGGCGTTTGAGGGTGCGTGTCAGCATGCTGCGTCTGTTGCCCTGTGTGGCTTTTTTTTTACATGTTTGACGTTTACGTGCCCGGAGAACCACGGGGCATGAATTTAGGCCTAGACTTCACGTCCTCTTGGAGAGCCCGCAAGGCCACGCAGTGCACCAGCCCAACAGGGGACTTATGCCCGGGTAGCCGTGACTGTGATTGACACCTGCACCTACATCCAACGGTGCAAGCATCGCGCATGCTTGCCCTAACGCTGTTGGGTGCCCTCTGCCCTACGCCACCACTCCTCCACCCTCGCAGCTGCCAACCCCGACTGCATCACCTCCATCGACCTCCTGGGCCAGTACGCGTACGGCTGCGGCAAGTTTGTCGTCTACCACTTGCCCACACTGGTGCGTACCCCTTGCTGTGTATGCACGTGCTTGCGTGCAAGCGTGTGCGTGCGTGCGATGTGCGACCAGTGCTTGTCATGTTTTTTCTGTCCATCCTTTTCCTACCTGCCCGTGTCTCACGTACGTGCGCGCCACTGCAACCCACCACAGGAGTGCCACCAGAGCTACCAGAAGGAGTGGGAGAAGACCAACCCGGCGTGCACGTTCTACACTCTCTCTGGCCTCGGCGACAAGGCCAACCGCGCTGAGTCAGTCGCGGCGATGACCGACTATGCGTGCGCTATGCCGACTGCCCCCGCTTAAGCCATCAGATGGGCCGTGTATTCAGTAGTACTCTTGGGTAGTTGCTCAGCTGCCGGCACAGCGCAGCAGGTAGGGTTGTGGGGAGCCGTACATCTTGCCCTGAAATGTGCGTACATACGCTGTGTATACGTACATTCGTACATACGCTGTACATCCGTACATACGCACCAGTGGGAGGACGCTCGGCACACTCACAGCTGCCTCGTACATCAGTCAATGTGGGAGTGAGATATGCCATTTGAAAGCTGTATTTAAAGGGAGAATCGCCACTGTCAGAGTGATCATCATGCATCATCATGCACGCTACGATATTCAGTTAAGTAAGTACTGGTCAAAAGTAATGTTGATGCACGAGTGGCTGCGGGCCTTGCGGGAGCTCAGTGCCCCGCGACCCTCCTCTTTTCCCCTCCCCTTCCTCCTCCCCTCCACAGTCTAGTCCACGACCTGAATGCTAATCTCCTCACACTCGTTGTCCTCCACGTTCACAATCTTGCTGCTACCAGTGTTGCAAGTTGGGGCTAATGAGGACCAGTGAGGGCTAGTGATACGCGCGCGCGCATGCCTGGGCGCCATGCAGTCATGCACATGCACCATGCATGCCCCCCCAACACGTGCATCGCTTACATGCATCTCGAATAGTGTCTGTAAGTAGCGGGCGAGGACGGAGGTCAGTTGACGAGCCGCGGCAGTCCGATGTGCGAGAACCGATTCACACTTCCGGCTCGAGGTCGCTAGCCAGCAGGCCCCAGACGCTAGAGCGACCGTCACACGGCGTCGCATCGCCCCTGTGTGTGCCCCTATCCTCCCTGGGCGAGCGACAGGATCGTCCCTGTGCGGCGCTATAACTCCACACAAACCGCAAAAACCGTACAATTTGCATTTTTCAGTGCGTACATCTTCCCCTGAAATGTACGTACATACGGCGTATTGTACGGATATACGGATGTACGGTTGTACGCCTCCCCACAACCCTAGCAGCAGGCGCCAGGTTGCTCAGCGCCTCCCATCTTTTCAATAACACGCACACTGCGCGCGCACGTTGCCCAACACAGTTTTGTACTTCAGGAACCGGGCAGCCACACTCCTACTAGAGTAGACTCTAGCCCAGTTCATCAGGTTGCTCCATCCCAGCTCATCAGGTTGGGTGTCCCTCCAAGGTGTTGACAAGACCCATTTCAGCTTCACGGCAGCCTTTGCAATCAGCTGTGGTCCTACAGGTTGTTACAAGTGTGCACCCGCTTCGGCACATATCCAGGAGATGCCGCGAGGGGCCCTTAGGAGGCTCCTACAAGGCTAGAACTAGCCGGCCAGTCACAAAGCAGCTTCACTGTCAGAGAGCATTCCCAGGGTTCATAGAGGCCAGTAGTAGGAGGCACCACAAGCCAGGCACGCGCGATCAATAATCTGCACACAGGTTATTCGTGCACCCAGTTGGCCGCTCCACCATTTCCACAGATTGCTCTGATCATTTCAGATCCGGATCGTGGCAGCCCGCTGCATGTGAGCACGATTGCCATCATTTTCGGATCTGGGCTGTTGAGATGCAGTCGGTTGATTACAAGGACAGATGATGATGATGTTTGGTTACAATCCACTTCTGGCGGTCACACGTACGGTTCCAAAGCTCCAGTAGGACTTAGAGAAACAAGGCTCAAGGCCCACAAAAGGTCAAGCTACAAGTAGCCCACGGTAACGCCATCCACACTCGGTGGCGGGCGCCAAGCAAGCAGCACCACTGTGCAGGCTGCACACCCAGCCCCTCAAATGGCCAGAGGGCGGACCCAAGGTATAAAACCATGAAGGGACCAAACAGCCCTCCCGCAGACCACCGGAAGCGGGGCTAGTAGCACACCCGCCGCAGCACTCTACTCAGCGACCACACCGCACCCGCCACCGCACGCGTGTGGCGCCACCTCCCCTTCAAAAACACCCCCAGAGGGAATGCCATCTAGCAAGCAGGTGCAGGCACCCGCTCGCCGTCAACGACGAGGCGCGCGCGGTGGAACTGCGCCCGCTTCCCCGCAGCCTTGGCGGCGAGGAAAAAAAAAAGCGGGCCACAGCGCTCGGTGCTGCACAGCGCGGCGAGGAAAGCGGGCCACAGCGCCCGGTGCTGCGCCTCCTCGCGGTTACTGAGGACGTCGAAGACTACAGTCGAGTCCACGCAGCGGCGCAGCTCGTGGCGCCAGCGCACGACAGTGTCGGCCACGGCGTCAGACGCCACGGTGAAGAGCACACGCAGCACACCGCCCCCGCGTGGCTCCACGCCGATGCCCCCGACGGCAGGCTTGGCGTTGAGGAGCGACGCGGACACGACGCCACCATCAGCCGGCTCCCGCCGGCCGGTGCCGCCGTAGAGGAAGCGCACGACATCCGTAGCCAGGCGGACGGGCAGGCTGGTGCCGTCCTCGGCAGCTGCAGCGATCCGCTCCGCCGCCGCCGTCGCCTCCTCTTCATCCATCCGCCTGCCACCGCCCGCGAGGAACCAGAGATGACAGAGATGTGTCACCAAGTTGTCTGAAAGGCCCCCCTCCTGTGCAGCAATGAGTGCAGGCCCTTCTTCATGTCCGCAGGTCGCGCCAACTACACACGCGAGCGCTAAGTGATATGTCACATCGATTGTGCGTGCACTCATGCACCCGGCCGCAGCACGCCAAACGGCAGCGTCCACTGCGGCGGCAGCGGGGGCGGCGGGGACGCGACCGTGGGGATTGCCGCCAGGTCGGTCTGATCAGAGGTGGACGCAGCCGCCCCCACGCCAAACGCCAGCGTGAAATGCTGAGGCAGCAGGAACGACGACACCGTGGGGCTGGCCGCCTGGTCGGGCCGGAGCGCAGAGGTGAACGCAGCAGCTTCCACCGGCACCCAGGGTGACGCCGCGCCCTCCTGCTGCTGCTGGTGTGAAAGCTGCGGCGAAGACAGAGGCGCAGGCGGCGCCTGGTCGGGCCGAGACGCTGCGCAGCCCACGGCAGAGGTCGACCCAGCAGCTTCTGCCGGCACCCAGCGTGACGCCGCACCCTCTTGCTGCTGCTGGTGGTGAGAGGTCTGAGACGGAGACAGATGCGGAGGCGCCGCGAAGTCCACCGCAGAGGTCGACCCAGCAGGTTCTACCGACAACCAGGTTGATCCTGCGCCTGCCTGCTGCTGGTGGTAGGAAAGCTGTGGCAGAGGCAAAGGCGGAGGCGGCGCCAGGTCGGGCCAGGGCGCCGCGAAGTCCACCGCAGGGGTCGACCCAGCGGCTTCTGCCGGCACCCAGGGTGACAACGTGCCTGCCTGCTGCTGCTGGTGCTGGTGGAGAGGCTGGTGGGGAGGTTGCGGCGTGGACGCGGGCACCTGCTGGTCGTTCGCCGGGGTGTCTGTGCCTGCTACCGCGCCGAGCCTGTCAACGCTGTCGCTGCTTCCGCTGCCGAGTGCTTGGGCCCTGCATAGCAACCACGAGCTTGTTGTGCGTGCACGCACGCATGCATGTCAGTGCTTCACGTGCGACTGGCCTGTTTTGTTGTGCGTGCGTGATCAGCACAAACTCAGGCGCTGTGAAGAGTGGGTCGGATCAGCTCGCACCGTGCCTGAGTCACAGATCCACGCCGTGGTCACATCTCAAGTAGCGAGGCGGGGGTGGATGAGGCTGGCCTGGCTCGGCCTGTGATCCGAGGCATGCACAAGCAGAGACCCGCGTGCACAGCTGGCCGGCTAAGTGGTTCGTAGGTGCGCTCATAGTAGCAGCTGAAGCGGTGGCTCAAATTTTACAACTCGGTGTTTAGCTATAGCTCTGCTAGATCTCAAGGCAGTTTTTGTAAGTTCTGCCGCGCCCACCACCGCTGCGTGCACAAACACGGCAGCCGGAGGAGCGGCGGCCCCAGCCCCACGAAACAAAAACGGCGAGAGCGTTCGCTCCCCATCAAAAACCCACCGCTAGGCCAGGCACTGCGTGCGGCCAGCGGCGGCGCGCGTGGGTGGTATCAAAAAAAAGCGGGAGCGACTGTGCAGAGCCTTCAACGTTCCCTACACATGCATCACCGCGAGGATGCGCAACACTGTCACGATGAACACACGCCAGACGCGCTGCATTGCAACGGTAGTCATCCGGTAGCTGCCCGGTAGCTGCCTGGTAGCTGCTCCTACACGCGCATCTCTGCGAGGATGCGCGACACCGTCTCGATGAACACAAACGTGTCGCCAGACACGCGCTGCATGTCGACGAGGTACTCGTCCTCGCGCGACTTGTACATCTGAGCGGGGTGGGTTGGGGTGGGTGCGTGTGGGGGACTTGTACATCTGAGCGGGGTGGGGTGGGTGGGGTGGGTGCGTGCGTGTGAGCGTCCACGTGCAAGTCGATTTTAGTCTGTCGGGCGCCTTCGATGGCGTTTTAGACTTGTGCATGCGGACTCAGTCTCTGAGGCATGTAGATATAGCACTCGCACTAGACCACCGAGTGGACACATTGACCGGTGTTGCACGTACTGGAACATGACTGTGTGTCCCTAGGGGCGGGTCCAGTGGGTGGGTGCGCCCCGAGGCTTTTCACCTAGCTGCCGGTCGTGACGTACCGTATTTTTTTTCTAAAGACGGGTATTGCCACAACGGAAAATGCAGCTATGATAAAAAATAAGTCACGACCGGAAGCTACGTGTAACCGACAAGGGTAGGTTACTTTATCGACGACACACAAAGCTTGGCCGATGTGCCCCAAAATGAGTGCGCTGGATAGCTGACTCCATTCCGCGTCTATGGGTGTTTCAAGTACCTCGGGGGGCCAAGGGAGTAGGGAGTTATGGCCTGGGGCGTGTGGGAGGTCGGCTTACCGCCCCCAAATTAGCCACTCCGAGCCCAAGATGCGCGCCTGGTGCAAGGGAACACCACATGTTTGGGCATGGGCCTGGACTACATGATATAGGGCAGCTGTGGGCGGAGGGGCGCGACCGTGGGTGCAGCGAGCACCGCGCTGTTGCTGTGCGCGTGCGCGCGCTGGCACTGCATGGCGCATGGCGTGCGCATGCAGCCCAAAGGTGCCTGATGGCTGCAATCGGGCAACAAATCGATTACATATGAAGCATCAATCATGCTGGGAGGGTGCGTACGCAGGGAGAGGCGCTGAGCACTGTTTCGTGGGTCCTTGTGGGTGTGGGCAGGGGGCGACAGGCGGCGCCAAGTCGACGCCCTGGCGCGCTCGACCCGCGTCTACAGCAGCGCAATGCCATATAAGACTAATATAACGTAACTACAGCCGCGGAGGAGGCCGCTGGGCGCGTCGTCGCGACGGCGGGAAAGAGCGCTGAACGGCAGGTCGCCGCCCCGCGCCCTGTGCCTTTCCCGCTACCCCTCCGACACAGGGCCCATTCCCACCCAGCCGAAATATGCAGTTTTCGACTGTCTCGGCAGTTTTTGCGTTCCCACCAAGCCGAAAATCGGCGGTTTATGGCGGGCGGAATCAGCCAAATATCGGCTGAGGACTGCCAAACTGCCGAGTGGTAAAATCGGTGTCGGCAGTTCGGCTGTTTGCACCCCACCTCTCCGACGTGTCCCGCGCGGCACTCCCCGTCCTCCCATGCTGCCAGGAGCCTTGCCATGCCCAGACGCTGCCCAGGCCCAGCACGCAGCATGCAGCAGGGCATGTAGCAACAGCCCATGGGCATGCAGCAGCGCATGGGCATGTAGCAGCAGCAGCCCATGGGCTGCAGTAGAAGCCCATGGGCATGCAGCAGACCACGGGCATGCAGCAGCCCATGGGCATGCAGCCTGGAGCCCTGGCCCTGGCCATTATGAATCTGCCAATCCATGCCGGTGGGAACACAGGTTTGGCAGTTTGGCTGTCCCAAGCTGCCGAGCCTTCCAGACCCAAACTGCCGACTTGGCTGGGTGGGAAGGGGCCCACAGACAGGGTCGTGTACATTATTATAAGCGCGATGGGAGGGGGCGGGTGGCGAGGGAGACACTGTGGGCGGACCGAAAACACCCCATCATGGCGGGTGAGAATCGGTGTGAATGTTGCTGGTCCCCCCCTTGGTGTGTGCCCCATCCCACTAGTTCTGTGTGCATACCGTTGTACCGCTTTGCCGTACCGCCACTTTTATGAAGGGCGAAATTGTTTATAAATAAGATGCCTTGCCGCGGGATTTGGGGGGATTTCCCCCCCGTTTTGACGTCATTGTTGGGGTTATTCGACTTTTTTCGGCGAAGCCCCCCACTCCATGGGGGCTCACCCCGGGTTTGCCGCGTAACAAGTGATGTTAGGCCAGTCTAGGCCCCCTCCGCGCCATCCGCCCCGGCGGATCGCTGCGGGATGGGCTAAAAAGCTCATGTCTGAATACTCAGGGGCGTACGTGGCCTCAGTGAAAGTTGGTGCCAAGAAGTCACTAGCAGCCACAAGCGCCCTGGCAGCGGCGTTTGTTGCCATCGTGAAAATTTGGTCGGCGCCCCAGCGCGCCCCGCTGGCCCCCACAGCGAGAGAGCAGGTCATATATGCGTATATGAAGACGCCTGCGTCGCGTTACGGCGGTGGGGAGGGCTCGGGGCGAGGGTGAGCTACCCCTCAGTGCCGCTGACTCACCACAACCCCCGCCGTCGCGACGACAAGTTCCGCGGCATCCTCCGCGGTCGTAGAGCCGCCATATGAGTCTAGTATGACATCCCGCTACTGTAGAGCGGGTCGGGGGCGCCAGGGCGGCGACCTGGCGCCGTCTGTCACTCCCTGCCCATACATGCATGCCCAGCCCCCAAGCTCCCTCTCCCTGTGTGCACACCCTCCTAGCGTGACTCATGCAACACATGTAAAGGAGCTGTTGCCCCAGATCTGGCAACAGGGATGTCTTGGCCGCATGCGGCCACGCCATGCGCCATGCAGTGAGGGCGCGCACATGCGCGCGCGCAGCAACAGCGCGGCGCCCACGGTCACGCCACCCCGGCCACAGCGGCCCTGTGTCATAAGCTACAGGCCTGTGCTGTCAGATTGTGCCTCCCTGCCCCCAGTTGCCCTGCCAAGGGCCTGATGTGGCGCAGTTTGGGGCGGTTCACCACTTGCGTCGCACAGCGCGGATCATGGGACGCTCTCGCCCATCGTCACCCAACCCCCAGTCAAAGCTTTGTGTTGAAACTCTCTGCATGATGTCTGGGGTTCAGGGCGGGTCACCTCATTCCCCAGCCGCGCACCACACACACGCGCACACGCACACACACCAGCTTGGTGTGCCTACTCGACCTGAGCGGCCAGGGGCAGACCGTGGGTGGCAGTAGGCCCGTGGTGTGTGTCTCTCTCTCTCTCTGTTTCTCTCTGTCTTTCTCTCTCTCTCTGCGCGAGGTTTGTATCGCAGCCGGTGCAAACCAAACCCGGCCCCGTGAGCTCCGCCGTTTTTTTTGCGGCGCCCCAACGCCGCTCTCTAAACTTGTCAGCAAAACATCACAGCACAGCACGAAGGCCACACACACCTGGCACTCGAACTTCATGACCGCAACGCCGGGCTCGCTGTCGGGATTGCCCTGCAAGGCAGAGTGTGCGAGGGGTGGGGTGAGAGTGTGCGAGGGATGGGGTGGGATGCGTGTGCGTCAGTGATGCCGAAAGGCGGTACGCTCATACATGCGTCACACGCGGGGGGGGGGGGGGCGTTTGGCGGGACCCCTGCCGTCACGCCGGGCCTGCTGTCGGGATCGCCCTGCGACGTAGAGTGGGCGAGGGGTGGGGTGCGGTGCGTGTGTGCATGTGTGTGTGCGGTGCGTGTATGTGTGTGTGCGCGGGTGAGTGTGTACTACGTCTACTCGAAAGCATGTCCCGCGCTTCGCGACGCCCGTGTGGTGCGGGGGTCCTGCCGCCCGACCTTGCCCTCCGCCCCTCCACCCCCCGTGTCGCACACGAATCAGCAGAACAGGGAGGCAGAGAGACAGTGGGCAACACTCTGAACCCACCTTCCCTCCCCCCTTGTCGCTCAGCGCCAGCCCCGACAAGTGCGGCTCGCTCATTCCGACCTTGGCGCTCACGGGCGGGCTGCCGCCGCTGCCGCCGCTGCCTCCGAGGTCCATTGCAGCGTCGCCCTGTGTGCGTGTGCGTGTGTGAAACGTATTTTGTGTGGAAAGTGTGGACTTTGGCACTTCCAGGGCTTGCGGGCGGGCTGCCGCCGCAGCCTCCGAGGTCCATTGCCGCGTCGCCCTGGGAGAGTGTGTGTGTGTGTGTGATGTCGCCACTCCCGTCACAGTGTGAGTGTGATGTGTGTGCGAAACGTGTGTGGTGTGAAAAGTGTGGACTTTGGCACTTCCAGAGCTTTGCGGGCGGGCTGCCGCCGCTGCCTCCGAGGTCCATTGCCGCGTCGCCCTGTGTGCGTGTGTGTGTGTGCGTGTGTGTGTGTAAAACGTATTTTGTGTGGAAAGTGTGGACTTTGGCACTGGCAGGGCTTGCGGGCGGGCTGCCGCCGCTGCCTCCCAGGTCCATTGCCGCGCCGCCCCGGGAGGGTGTATGTGTGTGTGTGTGATGTCGCCACTCCCGTCACAGTGTGGGAGAGTGTGTGCGCTTTGTGTGATAAGTGTGGGTCTCAGCGGTTTCCACACATTTACGCCACAAGATCGACCCGATCGCCCAAACGGGTTTCTGCAGGACTGGTTCCGCGTCACAAGACAGCTGTCATGCCAAAAACTTGATGCACCACACACACACCCACACACGCACACACATGCACACACGCACACCTGCAGCCCGTCCTCGTCTTGCCCGTCCTGCCCGTAGTCCGCCATCGATTGCGACGCCCGCGGCAGCTTGACAGCCTTTCGGCACTTGAGGTTGTACGGAGCCGTCTTCTTCCAAGAGATGCCCTGGTTCTGTGCAGCGAGGGCGGGAAGGAGGGTGGGAGGGTGGTGGGTAAGCAACGGTCTGTGGGGGACTCTGATGGCTGACGGGGGCAGGGGAGGGAGGCAGCTTGACAGCCTTTCGGCACTTGACGTTGCACGGCGCAGTCTTTTTCCAAGTGATGCCCTGGTTCTGCGCATGCACAAGCGTGTGCCGGATGGCGGTAGTAGGTTAAAAGCAGTCTGTGGGGGACTCTGATCGCCGCCGGGGGCAGAGGAGGGAGGCAGCTTGACAGCCTTTCATTATTCAAGGTTGTACGGAGCAGTCTCCTTCCAAGTGATGCCCTGGTTGTACGCAGCGCGCAAGCGTGTGCCGGGTGGCGGTGGTGGGCTAATGACGATCGGAACTTTGGTCAGGGGAGCGGCAGGGGAGCGAGGTGGGTGGGCGGGTGCACTTGGGCAATCCAGGTTGTACGGAGCCGTCTTTTTCCAAGTGATGCCCTGGTTCTGCGCAGCGCACACGTGCATGCGACAGGTGGCGCTGATACTCTGATTGCTGACGAGGCGCGCCCAGACACACACGCACACACGCACACAAACAGAACGCACACGCACAGATTGCACACATCGCACGCACCTGCAGCAGCCGGTACAGCTCTGCCATCAGAGCGCTCGGGTGCCCCCGCGCGTGCGCGCCCAGGCACACACACACACCACCCAGGCAGACACACGGCAGACACACAGAAAACACACCGCACATGCACAGGTAGGACACAGTCACACACACGCACCTGCAGCAGCCGGTACAGCTCCGCCATGAGAGCGCTCGGGTGCCCCCGCGCGTGTGCGCCTAGCCGCCAGCGCCGCTCTGCTACTAGGCGCTGCTGGGGTGCCGAGGGGGTCGACACGACGGCGTGCGGGGGGCCTGCAGGGAGAGGGTGTGTGTGTGCGTGTGTGTGTGTGTGTGCGCGTGTGTGGGCGACAAGGCGCTGCTGGGGTGCCGAGGGGGTGGACACGACGGCGTGCGGGGGGCCTGCACGGGGAGGGAGTGTGTGTGCGTGTGTGTGTGTGTGTGTGCGTGGGCGCGTGTAAGGGCGACAAGGCACTGCTGGGGTGCCGAGGGGGTGGACACGACGGCGTGTGGGGGGCCTGCAAGGGAAGGGAGGGAGGGAGAGAGGCAGTGTTTGTGTGTGTGGTGTGTGTGTGTGTGTGTGCATGTGAGCGTGGGCGCGTGTGTGGGCGACCAGGCGCTGCTGGGGTGCCGAGGGGGTGGACACGACGGCGTGCGGGGGGGCTGCAGGGGGAGTGCGTGCGTGCGTGCGTGTGTGTGTGTGCGCGCGTGTGGGCGACAAGGCGCTGCTGGGGTGCGGATGGGGTGGACACGACGGCGTGCGGGGGGCCTGCAGGGGGAAAGGGGGAGAGTGTGTGGGGGGGGGTAAGGGGGATATGCGACTGGAGCGAACAAGCGTTGCTGATGTGCGGAGGGGGCCTGCGTTGTGTAGGTGTGTGTGTATGTGTGTGCGTGCGTGTGCGTGCACTTCTTTTTGTGTGACTGACACACCCACGGACATCACACACACACACACACGCACACACAACACACGCGCACACACACACACGCACCTGACACGTGTGCTGATGACGTCGGCTGCGGTGCCAGAGCCCCTGCCTCTGTCAGCTTGGCCCAAGCGCCACACTCACACACACACACACACGCGCGTGCACACGCACACACACGCACACACACCTGCCACGTGTGCCGATGACGTCAGCTGCGGCGCCAGCGTCTCTGCCTCGGCTCGCGTCCAAGCGCCACACACACACACACTTACACTCTCTCTCACACACACACAGCTGCCACGTGCGCCGATGACGTCGGCTGCGGCGCGAGTGCCCCTGCCTCGGTGAGCTCACGCCCACGTGCCACACTCTATCTCACACACACACACACACACATGCGCACACACACACACGCACACCTGCCACGTGTGCCGATGATGACGGCTGCGGCGCCAGCGCCCCTGCCTCTGGAAGCTCGCGCCCAAGTGCCACACACTCACACGCACACACGCACACACACACCCACACACCCACACACGCGCGATACACACACACACCTGCCACGTGCGCGCTGCTCGTCGGCTGCGGTGCGAGCGCCCCTGCCTCCGTAAGCTCGCGCCCAAGCGCAGCCGAGTGCCCTGGCCGCCGGTTGTCGGTCATGAGGTAGTACGTGACGGTCGCCTTGTTCTGCGCATTTGTTTTGGTTGGTTGGCTTCAAAAAGATGCTTTGTTTTGCTTTGGTTGTCGGTCATCAGGTAATACGCCACGCCCTGTTCTGCGCCAGTGTTGTCCTTACGGAAACAGAGAATGCTGTGTTTGCCCCCCACCCACCCACCCCCCACCCCCGCAACATGGGAGAGAATATGCTGATTTGCCCCGGGGAATCGCGGGGCCGCAACGAGGCATTTTATTATGCGGGAAAGTGTGAAACTTGACAATTTCGAACTTTTCGGAGCAAAGTGCCTGCACCCCAGTGCAAAGATAGTAAGAAACGCACCTGTGCCCGTACCCGTACCGCCTCGACGAGCGCCTCGCGGTCGAAGCCAAGGCGCACCTGCATGCGTGCGTGCGTGCGTGTGGGCGTGTGAGAGAGTGTGTGCGTGCATATGCATGCGTGCAGTTGTGCGTGTGCGTGTGTTTGTGTGGTCAATTTTACAGTCTACCAGGCGCCTTTGATAGCATGTTCGTGTGTGTGTGTGTGTGTGTGCGCGCGCAGCTGTGTGTGTTCTGCGATCAGTTGCGGACAGCCTTGACGAGCGCCTCGCGGTATAAGCCGAGGCTCACCTGCGTGTTAGAAAGTGTGTGTGTGAGCATGTGTGTATGCATGTGTGTGTGTGTGTGCCCCACAACCTCCCCTGGCGCACAACCCAAAACCTCCTCTGCCGACTCACCGTCTCCGTCAGCATCTCCTCGTCGATCTGCGGAATGCCGACAACCGCCTCGGCCTGCAGGGTGTGGAGTGTGGGGTGTGGGGTGCGTGTGTGGTGTGTGGGTATGCGGTGTGGGCTTGGCATGTGTGTAGGGTGTGGGGTGTGCGAGATCAGGGGTGTGGTGAGGGGCGTGTGGGATGACGGGTGCGGTGTGGGGTGTGCGGGAGAGGAGACGTGCGGTGAGGTGGGTGGGTGTGTGGGTCCGAGGCACATGGGGAGGGAGCGGGCTCGCGGCAGTAGTGCACACACACACACACACACACATGGGTGCACCCACCCATCCACCTGCCCACCCACGCACGCACACGCACACACGCACACATGGCACGCACCTGCATCACCGCGAAGCAGCGCGGCAGGTGCACAGCAGGAACCACGGGTGCTGCCCGGCACGTCGGGGACAGTAGCGACAGGTAACTCTAAACTGCACCCAGATGAATTCATATTAATAACTCCACATTTCAAATTCCAACCGCAACTGACCTGCATCACCGCGAGGTAGCGCGGCAGGTGCAGCAGGAACCACGGGTGCTGCCGGATCTCGGGGATTGTGATGCGCTTGAGCGGGTCGACGAGCAGCATTCGCGGGATGAGGTCGCGCGCGCCGGGGGACAGGTGGCTGGGCAGGTTGTAGATGCCGCCCTGGAAGGCAGACAGAGCGAGTGTGTGTGCAAGTGTGTGTGCATGTGTGTGTGTGCGCGCGCGTGTGTAGGGGGGGGGGAGGGATGAGCAGCATTCGCGGGATGAGGTCGTGCGCGCCGGGGGACAGGTGGCTGGGGAGGTTGTAGATGCCGCCCTGTGGGGGAGGTTGTGGGAGAGGTTGTAGGGGAGGTTGTAGGGGAGGTTGTGGGGGATGTTGTGGAGAGGCTGTGGGGAGGTTGCGGAGGAGGTTGTGGAGAGGTTGTGGGGAAGGTTGTGGGAGAGGTTGTGGGGAGGTTGTGGGGAGGTTGCGGAGGAGGTTGTGGGGGAGGTTGTGGGGGAGGTTGTGGGGGAGGTTGTGGGGGAGGTTGTGGTGAGGTCGTGGGGAGGGTGAGGTGGTTGTAAGTTGCTGACAGGGGACAGGTGGCTGGGGAGGTTGTGGGGAGGTTGTGGATGCCGCCTTGGAAGACGGAGAGATTGCGTTTGTGTGCGTGCGGAGGGGGTTGTCGTAGCGATGAGTGCTCTGATAGTGCTCTGACGGTACTCTGACGGTGCTCTGATGGTGGTCTGATGGCGCTCTGATGGTGCTCTGATGGTGCTCTGATAGCGCTCCGACGGTGCTCTGACGGTGCTCTGACGGTGCGTTGAACGTGCTCTGAGGGCGCTCAGGGAAGCGACCTCTCATGACAATGCCGCGATAGACAATGCCGGTGGCATATTCTCCCACCTTGATCTTCTTGAACAGGTTTGGGATGTTCTCGTCGTCAAAAGGCAGGCTGCCGCACAGGAGCGCGTACAGGATCACTCCACACGACCACACGTCGACCTCAGGCCCCGCATACAGCTTGCCAGAGATGACCTGCGTGTGTGCACGCGCGCGCATGTGTGAGCGTGTGTATGTGTGTGTGTGTGAGAGCGTGAGTGGCTGGATCACTCCACACGACCACACGTCGACCTCTGGCCCCGCATACAGCTCGCCAGAGATGACCTGCGTGTGTGCGCGCGCGCGCGTGTGTGAGCGTGTATGTGTGTGTGTGTGTATGTGTGTGTGTGAGAGCGTGAGTGGCTGGATCACTCCACACGACCACACGTCAACCTCTGGCCCTGCATACAGCTTGCCAGAGATTACCTGCGTATGTGCACGCGTGCGCGTGTGTGAGCGTGTATGTGTGTGTGTATGCGTGTGTGTGTGGGGGAGAGTGAGTGGCTGGATCACTCCACACGACCACACGTCGACCTCTGGCCCCGGGTACGGCTTTCCAGAGATGACCTGCGTGTGTGCACGCGCGCGCATGTGTGAGCGTGTAGGCGTGTGTGTGTGTGTGTGTGTGTGAGAGCGTGAGTGGCTGGATCACTCCACACGACCACACGTCGACCTCTGGCCCCGCATACAGCTCGCCAGAGATGACCTGCGTGTGTGCACGCGCGCACATGTGTGAGCGTGTGTGTGTGCGTGTATGTGTGTGTGAGCGTGTGCGTGTGAGTCGCTGGATGACTCCACACGACCACACGTCGACCTCTGGCCCCGGGTACAGCTTTCCAGAGATGACCTGCGTGTGTAGGAAGCAGCGCATGTGCGTGTGCGTGTGTGTGAGAGAGAGAGAGTGCGAGTGACCACACGGCGGCCATCCATCAGAGCACCACCAGAGCCCTAAAACCTATATGAGGTGATCTAACTGAACCCCCACCTCAAAACGTAGCGTAGTTCGAGCTTCCGCAGCTCATCTTAAAACGAAGTGAGAGCACCACCAGAGCACCATCAGAGCACCATCACAGCACCAACACAGCACCATCAGAGCACCATCACAGCACCATCACAGCACCAACACAGCACCATCAGAGCACCATCACGGCACCATCAGGGCACCACCAAAGCACCCATCTCGGGCACCGCATAGGAGTTAGGGCTCCCGCAGCTCGTAAAAAGTGACAGCACCACCAGAGCACCTCATCACCATCAGAGCACCCACCTCTGGCACACCATCTACCACACCATCAGGATATCACCATCAAAGACCCACCAGAGCACCATCAGAGCACCCACCTCTGGCGCCGCATAGTTCGGGCTCCCACAGCTCGTCTTCAGGAAGTGCCCGTCGCGCATGATGTTGGAGAGACCAAAGTCTGCGATCTTGACTGACTTGTTTGCGTCGAGGAGCAGGTTCTCCGGCTTGAGGTCCCTGTGGTGTGTTGGCGGGTGCGAGCGTGTGGGTGGGTGGGGTGGGTGTTTGGAATGTGTGTGTGCTTGTTTGTGTGTGTGAGTGTGAGTGTGTATCTCTGATGCAGAAAGGTTTTGGCACGATGGCGGTCTTGTGACGCCAAACCAGCCTCGCAGGTCCGATTTGGAGCGATAAGGACCGGGGTCAGGGTGTGCATGCATGCATGTGTGTGTGCGTGTGTGTGCGTGTGTGTGTGTCATGCATGTGCGTGCATGTGCGTGCATGCGTGTGCGTGTGTATGTGCATGCACGTGCATGCATGCATGTGTGCGTGTGTGTGTCACCTGTGCACCACCATGTTGCGGTGGCAGCACTCCACCCCACTGATGATCTGCTGGAAGAAGATCCCGTTCCCTCACCCTCCCTGTCACCCACCCACCCGAGCACACACGCCTGTTGCCACACGCACCGACACCCGGGTTCCGGCACGCTCGCGTGTGCACTCATGCATGCAGGTGCGTGCGTTTGTGTGTGTGTTTGTGTGTGTCTGTGCGAATGTGTGCGCGCGCGTGTGCGTGTGTGTGCGTGCGCATGCATGCATGTGTGCGAGTGTGTCACCTGTGCACCACCATGTTGCGGTGGCAGTACTCCACCCCACTGATGATTTGCTGAAAGAAGAGCCGTGCCTCGTCCTCCATCAGCCGCCCCTTCTCAACGATGTAGTCGAACAGCTCGCCAGTCTGGTGTGTGCATGCGTGTGTTGTGTGTGTGTGCGTGTGTGTCTCATCCTCCATCAGCGGCCCTTTCTCAACGATGCATTCAAACAGATCGCCCATCTGGTGTGTTGGTGTGTGGGGGAGAGTGCGTGCGAGCGTGTGTGTGTGTATCTCATCCTCCATCAGCCGCCTCTTATCAACGATGTAGACAAGCAGCTCTCGCCCGTCTGGTGTGGGGGGGGGAGTGTGTGTCTTGTGTGTCGTGTGTGTGTGTGTGCGTGTGTGTGTCTCATCCTCCATCAGCCGGCTCTTCTCAACGATGAACTCAAACAGCTTGCCCGTCTGCGTGTGTGTGTCCATCTGGTGTGTGTGTGTGTGTGTGTGTGTGCGCGTTGTGTGTCTGTGTGTGCGTTGTGTGTCTGTCGCATTCTCCATCAGCCGCCCTTTTTCAGCGATGCACTCAAAACAGCTCGCCCGTCTGGTGTGTGTGTGCATGCGTGCGTGTTGTGTGTGCGTGTGAGTTTGCGTGTGTGTCTCATCCTCCATCAGCCACCCCTCTCAATGATGAATTCAAACAGCTCGCCCGTCTGTGTGTGTGTGTTGTGTGGTGTGTGCGTGTGCGTGTGTCTCATCCTCCATCAGCCGCCCCTTCTCAACGATGTAGTCAAACAGCTCGCCAGTCTGGTGTTTGTGTATACGTGTGTTCTGTCCATCTGGTGTGTGTGTGTGTGTGTGCGTGTGGGTGTGAGAGTGCGTTTGTGTGTGTGTGTGTGCGCCTCATCCTCCATCAGCCGCCCTTTCTCAACGATGAAGCTCGCCGTTCTGTGTGTGTGAGCGCGTGTGTGTGCGTGCGTTTGTGCGCGTGTGTGTGTGTGTGTGCGTGTCGGCCCCGACAGGGCAGCCCCACGCACCCGCGCCCCCCCCCCCCCCCGGGGGCACCCACAAGCACCCAGCACGCACACAAACGCCCACACACACACCTCCTCACACTTACCCCCACCCACACATAACACACCCACCCACACATACTTACGCACATTACCACGCATGCACGCACACGCCTGCCTGCATGCACACACATGAACGCGCACACGCAAGCATAGACACACACATACACACACACACACACACGCAACCACGAGCAACCGTACACCCGCTCGCCAGCACACACACACACGCACGCACACGCACGCACGCGCACGCGCACGCGCATGCACACGCGCACACACACGCGCACGCACACACACGACCGCGAGCAGCCGTACACCCACCCGCACGTACTCCATGACGACATAGATGTCGGACGGCGTCTCGATCACCTCGTACAGCCGGATGATGTGGGGGTGCATGAACAGGCGCAGGATCTTGATCTCGCGCCGCACTGTCGTGGGCACGGTGTGTGTGGGGTGGGGTGGGGTGTGTGCAGGGAGGGGGGGGCCATGCGCTCGTGGCGCATGGCACTGCATGGAGAGGGCTGCATGGGTGCGTCTATGGGCATGTCTACGGGCAGCGACAGGTTGTGGCGAGGTGCTCCGTCATGACATGCCGCCATGCCACCACCGCATGCGTGCATGCACGGTGTCCAAGCGTGGAGGTTGCCAGTGCGCTGGCTGCGGAGAGGGGTCCACATCGCAGCATGCTCTCTCCATTCTCCTCCTGCCCTCCCCCCACTGCTGCCACATGCACGCATGCGATCTCTGGCCATGCGCGCATACGACGAGAGAGGCCATGGGGCCCCCTACGCACCCTTCTCCTCCATGTCCATCGCCTGGATCTTCTTCCGGTTCAGGATCTTGATGGCCACGCGGTGTCCGGTCAGCACGTGCTCCGCGACCTTGACCTGCGTGCGGCACGAGCGGCATGGAGGGGGCGGGGATCGTGTGTGCACAGCACAACGAACATGCATCCATCGTGGCAAAACACGCTCCACCCACCTTGCCGAAGCTCCCCACGCCCAGCGTCTTTCCCAGACGGTAATTAGACAGGAAGAACTCAGCGGATTGTCCATAGCCGGTCATGGGTGCTGCATTCGCCTGCTGGGCTTGTTGCTGTTGGTTTGCTGAGTACTGCATGGAAGCGTCGGGGGGCGCCTGCTGCGGGGGCACCGACCCCCCTGAAGCGCCACTCATGGCTGGCTACAGCCACCGCCCTGGCGGCGTCGCGACTATGGTCTACAGAGAGGGAGAGGTCTCTCTCGACGACCACCGTCGACGTTAGCGCGTGCGCATGTCATCGCACCATGGTGAGTGGGTGGGCTAGTGGAACACTGTTCTAGGCAAGTTTGTTATCATTGGGCCCTACGTGAGTGGCTGTGGTCCACGTCAGACAATCCCATACCTTTCACACTTTATCCAATTTTGGCAAGCTCAGGCCAAGTTCAGACCCTGTTATGACACTATAACGAGGGCGGGTTCTGCGGTTCGGATGCATTTTACAGCTATGACCTGTGTTTTGTTAAAAATAAGTTTGGAGTGGCACTGTGCCGCGCGCATGGAGCTGTGATGCGGTACGTGATGTAATCCGCTGCCATGCAACCATAGAAGAGGGGAGCGCACACGCCCATCCCCATGCGTGCAGAGCGTCTGTGGGCCCATGTGATAAACACCTGTGTCTCTGGAGCAGAGTCGGCTCATCTCGCCGTTATCTGTGACTGCCGCCCTGCTCATCTGGTTAAGCTGCAGCGTGCACTGGTTAGCGTGCACGGAGGCTGCATATAGGCGGCTCTAGCGCGTGGGTGTGTTCGATGGGACACGAGGCGGCGACAGCGGAGCATTGTGCGCCTGTTGCGACGCACACACACTGTTGATGATGATGAGAGTTTTACAATCCACTTCTGGCGGTCACACGTACGGTTCCAAAGCTCCAGTGGGACTTAGAGAATCAAGGCTCAAGGCCCACGAAAGGTCAAGCTACAAGTAGCCCACGGTAACGCCATCCACACTCGGTGGCGGGCGCCAAGCAAGCAGCACCACTGTGCAGGCTGCACACCCAGCCCCTCAAATGGCCAGAGGGCGGACCCAAGGTATAAAACCATGAAGGGACCAAAAAGCCCTCCCCCAGACCACCGGAAGCGGGGCTAGTAGCACACCCGCCGCAGCACTCTACTCAGCGACCACACCGCACCCGCCACCGCACGCGTGTGGCGCCACCTCCCCTTCAAAAACACCCCAGAGGGAATGCCATCTAGCAAGCAGGTGCAGGCACCCGCTCGCCGTCAACGACGAGGCGCGCGCGGTGGAACTGCGCCCGCTTCCCCGCAACCTTGGCGGCGAGGAAAGCGGGCCACAGCGCCTGGTGCTGCGCCTCCTCGCGGTCACTGAGGACGTCGAAGACAGCAGCCGACGGGTCCACGTCGCGCAGGTTGCGGCGGGAGCGCACGACGGTGTCGGCCACAGCGTCAGACGCCACGGTAAAGAGCACACGTAGCACGCCGCCCCGGCGCGGCTCCACACCAATGCCCCTGACGGCAGGCTTGGCGTTGAGGAACGACGTGGACACGACCCCGCCACCAGCCGGCCTATTGAGACGTCGACGCGGACACGACCCCGCCACCAGCCGGCCTGCCATTCATAGCCAGAGATGACACGGCGCCTGAGCACCCGCAGCCGCCGCCGCCACCGCCGTCTCCTCGGAACCATAGCAGTCACTGAACAGCCGCCTCACATGCCGCGTGGACCCCAAGTAGGAGGCGTCGCGCAGTGCGCCGCGCACGATCCCGTCGCGCGCCATCTGGCCTTCAGAGCCACGGCCTGCTATGAGCCTGGTGGCGGCTGCCACAGGGATGGACAGCACGTGGCTGCGGCACAGCGACGTTTCGCCCACACGCGCGGGCAGCCCCCCCCGGCGGGAGGGGCCGCGCGCAGATGCGGCACGCGCAGCGCCCGCCGCGGCATGCCGCTCCGCCGCCGGCGCGCCCGCTGCCGACGCCACAGGGGCGGCAGCAGCAGCGGGCCGGGCAGGCTGAGCAGCCTTGGCAGCAGGCGCCGCGCGGGGCGCACTGTGGGCCGCATGCGGCACTGCATGCGGCATCTGCATGGGCGCCCCCGGGACGCGGCTCACCAGGAGGTGCACCAGGTCCACGAGGGACGCAATCTGTTGCGTCTGCGCCTGGACCACAGCGAGCACCACCGCGAGGGCGTCGCTGCCGTGGCCGGCGTCGGCAATCTGTGTCGCGCCCACATGCGTCGGCGCATTCTGTGGCTGAGCGCGGGCGCTCGCCTCCCTGTCCACCAGCCCGCCTACCAGGCCTCTGAGGTCAGCCTGCCCCGCCAGGATGGCGCGGAGGGGGTCTGTGGTGTCGGCCGAGGCCGAAATGTGGTTGCTTGCGCCTCCATGCATGTGTTGCGCAGCCTCCGCGTATGTGGCCGCCCCCAGCGCCCCAGGGAGCGCCGGAAGCTGGTTCTGTGTCTCACCGACGCACGCGCGGTGGCGTGGCGGGGAGTTTGAGCCGGGGGAACCGCTGCTCACCGAGTCTGTGACGGTGGCCGCGCGGGCGACTAGCGCGCCGGCGACCTCGCTGTGTTTGCGCGGCTTAGAGCGCGTCATGGTCGTGGTTCATCCATCATGCTGTGCCGGGGCGTCGGGGCGTGCTGCTGCCTCTGTGTGTGTGTGTGTGTGTGTGTGTGTGTGTGTGTGTGTGTGTGTGTGTGCCACTGACAATCCTCGCGTGGTGAGCAAACATTCAAGTCTGGTGTCTCCTGCAATAGCTCTTCTTGTTGCTCTAGGACTTCGCGTTGGCAGCCAGCCAGCTGGTGGCTACCGCCCCTCACAAGTAATTGTTAGGGCCAGAACTGGACTTGGGTCTAGGCGGTGGTACTAGGACTAGAGGTAGTCTTTGCTGTCTCCTGCAATCCGACAACTGGCGCAGGTATTCGCCAACTCGTCGCCGCATGACCAGCTGATTGGCAGCGTGACAGACTGGCAGGAGGCTGGTCGGAGTTCCGCCCGCGTGACAGTTTACAGTTAACAGTATGCGCCCTCGGGGCGTGCGATTGAGAGACCTACTACCAGGGCCCCGGAGGCAGCAGCATGCCCCCCTGGGCCGCGGCCGGTTACACGCGCGCCGCAGCAGCAGTAAGCCACCGCCATCAACACACTTGTATGGCCGCACCAAGCACAGGTATGCGTGTGTGTGTGGGGGGGGAAGAGCTACAGCCAGGGCCCCGGTGGCAGCATGCCCCCTGACCCGCGGCCGCATCACGCACCCGCCGCAGCAGCAGTAAGCCACCGCCATCAACACACTTGTGCGGATGCACCAAGCACAGAAGTGTGTGTGTGTGTGTGTGGGTGGGGGAGGAGCTACAGCCAGGGCCCCGGTGACAGCATGCCCCCTGGGCCGCGGCCGCGTTACGCGCCCGCCGCCGCAGCAGCAGTAAGCCACCGCCATTAACACACTTGTGCGGATGCACCAAGCACAGAAGTGTGTGTGTGTGGGGTGTGTGTGGAGAGCTACAGCCAGGGCCCCAATGGCGGCATGCGCCCTGGGCCGCGGCCGCGTTGCCGCCGCCGCAGCAGCAGCGGCAGCGATCAACACGCTTGTGCGGATGCACCAAGCACAGGTGTGCATGTGTGTGTGTGAGGGGGGAGAGCTACAGCCAGGGCCCCGGTGGCAGCATGCCCCCTGGGACGCGGCCGCGTTGCGCGCGCGCCGCAGCAGCAGCAGCAGCGGCAGCCGCAGCCGCAGCGGCACGCCGCTTTGCGTCGATCGCGTGCCTGAGCACCACTCGTGCGGCCGCCTTGCACAGTACCTGGGCGGTGGGAGGGTGGACGGGATTGTGGTCGGGGGGGGGGCTTGCAGGGCAGCAGGGGGAGGCAGAAGGCAGGACGCCAGGAGGAGGGAGACAAGCAGGCGAGGAAGGCAGGGAGGAGGTGCCTGCCCAGGAGGGGGGGGGAGGCTTGCAGGGCAGCAGGGGGGAGGCAGAGGGCAGGACGCCAGGAGGGGTGAGACAAGCAGACAAGGAAGGCAGGGAGGTGCCTGCCCACGCGCTGCTGTGCACAGCACTTGGCAGATGAGTGGGCAGAGAGAGGGGGGGGGGGACAGGCAGCAGTTGTGGCAGCTACTAGCTGCCGCAGCACCCGCAATCAATCCCAGGCAGCAGTTGTGGTAGACAGCCTCGCTACGCAGCTCCCTCAATCCCACGCCCCGAGGGTGCGTACTGTAAACTGTAAACTGTAAACTGTAAGCTGTACACTGTAAACAGCTAGCAGGCTGCTTCGCATCGCGTGCCGCACCAACACGCGCACGGCCTGGAGGGCGGGAGAGGTTTTTGGCCATGGGGTGCGCAGCAGCACGAGCCCCGACTCGTGGTCTCAAAGAGTACTCCATTTGTCGCTCCACCTCAACCCCCCTTTGAACCCCGGTGACAGCCCCCCCCCCCACCCCCCGCTTTGCGCACCGCGTTGTGGTGTGTGCAGTCGACGTGGTAGCAGCACGAGGGGCAGCCGCCAGGGCTGGCGCGTGCCGCTCGCTGGCCATAGCAGTCTTAGCAACACGGAATCAGTCAGATCGTACCCCTGTGACAGCCCCCCAACACCCCCCTACCCCCCCTTTGCGCACCGCGTTGTGGTGTGTGCAGTCGACGTGGTAGCAGCACGAGGGGCAGCCGCCGGGGCTGGCGCGTGCCGCTCGCTGGCCATAGCAGTCTTAGCAACACGGAATCAGTCAGATCGTACCCCTGTGACAGCCCCCCCACACACCCCTACCCCCCCTTTGCGCACCGCGTTGTGGTGCGCGCAGTCGACGTGGTAGCAGCACGAGGGACAGCCGCCGGGGCTGGCGCAGCAGCACCCCGACACCAGCTCTAACGCCCGCTCTAGCAGGCTGAAGAAGTGGGGCGTCGCCTGCGCATGTGCATGCGTGCGTGCACGCGTGTGTGCATGCGTGTGTGCACAGGCGTGTGTGTGCGACACCAACTCTAACGCCCGTTCCAGCAGGCTGAAGAAGTGGGGCGTCGCCTGCGCGTGTGCATGCGCGTGTGCATGCGTGAGTGCATGCGCGTGTGCATGCGTGAGTGCATGCGTGTGTGCATGCGTGTGTGCATGTGTGTGTGCACGCGCGTGTGCACAGGCGGGTGTGTGCGACACCAGCTCCAACGCCCGCTCCAGCTGGCTGAAGAAGTGGGGCGTCGCCTGTGTGGGTGCATGCATGTGTGCACAGGCGAGGCTGCATCAAAGGGCTGTGCAGCACGTTTTGTAAAAATACATAACAAACAAAAACGGGCGCGGTCGGAGTGGCAAAGTGGGAGCCCGCTCCAGCAGGCTGAAGCAGTGGGGCATCGCCTGGGTTGGGTCACAGGCAGTGATTCCCCTGCGAGCCGTATATCGCTCCGGGCCGGATTTCCCATTTCCCACACCACTCCACACTTAGTGAACACCACTCCACACTGAGTGGGAGAGGGCGTGGAGCGGTGCGTTGGAAAGCTGTTGCCGAGAGCAGCACAACGGCATGCGTTGCATGAATAACCGCTGTGTATTGTGCCTGGTGTGAGCGGTCAAAGTTGCTGGAGCCGGCAAACAAGTCATTACTAAAATCCTTCCCAGGGACCACTGGGCACAGGCACACGCACACACGCGCACGTGCACGTGCACACACGAGCGGGCGGCGCGAGAGGGCTGCAGGGTTTTTGTTTTTGTGCAGGCATGCGTGCGTGTTTGTGTGCGTGCGCACGTGCAAGCGCGTCGTCAGGGCTTCCACTACACATCCCGCAACATTGGTCGTCGACTTGGCCCAGAAGCTCGGGTGCCCAGCAACTGGGGAGTTCAGCCCAGCGCCCAACCCATCCCATCCCCAACCCAGCAACTTGGCCCAGCAGCTGGGGCCCGCTCTGAACCGCCTATCTCTCTCTCCCTCTCCCTTTCTGTTATCTCTTTCTTCTCTCTCTTCCCTCACTTTCTCGTTCTCCGGTCCGTCTGACACACAACAGGCATACCCATCGGGCGAGCCCCCCCACACGCACCCCCAAAACACACACACGCACATCTGTGCTGCAAGCCCAATGCCGCCTGCATGCTGCTTGTCGAATCTCAGCAGACACGCACGAACACCCACCCACACCCACCCACCCACCCACACACCCACACACGTGCACACACAAGCACACGCACGCACACACGCATGCAGACACACACACACATGCACCTGCGCCGAGAGCCCCACGCCCCCTGCATGCTGCTTGTCGAATATCAGCAGACACGCACAAACACCCACCCACACACACCCACACACACACCCACACACACACACACACGAGCACACGCGCACACACGCACGCATGCACACACACCCACACACACACATACACGCACACACGCACACACACACACACATGTGCCGACAGCCCCATGCCCCCCGCGTGCTGCTTGTCAAATCTCAGCAGAAACGCACGCACACACACACGCACACACACACACACACACAAGCACAGACGCGCACCTGTGCCGAGAGCCCCACGCCCCCCGCGTGCTGCTTGTCAAATATCAGCAGGCGGTCGATGCGGAAGCGGGTCGAGTAGGGGTTGTCGCCTGCACCCACACGTGCACGTGTGCGTGTGTGTATGTGTGCGTATGTGTGTGGGGATGCTGCATGCTCGATGCGGACGCGTGCCGAGTAGGGGTTGTCACCTGCACACACGTGCACGGGTGCGTGTGTGTGTGTGCATGTGTGTGTGCATGTGGGTGCATGCGCGCGTGTGTGTGTGTGTGTGTGTGTGTGTGTGTGTGTGTGTGTGTGTGTGCGTATGTGTGTGCATGCTGCATGCTCGATGCGGAAGCGTGTCGAGTAGGGGTTGTCACCTGCACACACGTGCACGGGTGCGTGTGTGTGTGCATGTGTGTGTGCGTGTGGGTGCGCGTGTGTGTGTGTGTGTGCATGCTGCATGCTCGATGCGGAAGCGTGTCGAGTAGGGGTTGTCACCTGCACACACGTGCACGGGTGCGTGTGTGTGTGTGTGTGTGTGTATGGTGTGTGCATATGTGTGTGTGTGTGTGTGTGCGTGTGTATGTATGACACTCACACTCGGTCCCGAAATTGCGTTGCATACCAGCAACAGCGGCAGCACGTGCAGCAGAAGCACATCCGAAATCTTAAAGCACAAAACCCTTGCTCAAACCCCCAACACCCAAATGTAACATGTCTTACTCCCATCTCTCTGTCTCTCCCTCCCCCTCTCTCTCTCTCTCTCTCTTTGTTTTTCACCCACACTCGGTTCCCACGTCGCGTGCGTTGCAAACGAGGAACAGTGGCAGCACGTTGAGCATTGCATGGCCAGCCGCATGCAGCCCTGCTCGGTACTCGAGGCCAAGCTCGTTGCACTCCAGGCGCGCTGCATGTGTGTGTGCATGTGTGTGTGTGTGTGTGTGTGTGTTGCTGGCCAGCAGCGTGCAGCCTTGCTCGGTACTCAAGGTCAAGCTCATTACACTCCAGGCATGCTGCGTGTGTGTGTGTGTGTGTGTCTGGCCAGCCGCGTGCAGCCCTGCTCAGTACTCAAGGCCAAGCTCATTGCACTCCAGGCGCGCTGCGTGTGTGTGTGTGCATGCATGTGTTTGTGTGCGTGTGCGTGTGCGTGTGTGTGTGTGCATGTGTGTGTGTGTGTGTGTGTGCGTGTGTGTGTGTGTGTGTGTGTGTGTGTGTGCGTGCGTATACATCCCTATAAACCATCGCCCCCCGGAGAGGAGCCCTCCCACAAACATACGCACCCGCGGCCAGCACACACACACACACACACACACACACACACACGCGCGGCCAGCACGCACACGTACGCCGCTTGCGTCTCAACCATGATGTTTGGAAGGTGGAGGTCCACCTTGTAAAACACGCGGCCGGGAGTCCTACTTTGGGTATTCACCCCCTCCCCCCCCCCCACCACACACACACACGCACCCGCGGCCGGCACGCGCACGTACGCCGCTTGCGTCTCAAACATGATGTCCGGAAGGTGGAGGTCCACGGTGTCAAACACGCGGCCGGAGCCCTGCCACACACGATGGAAGCCTGCACAGGGTTTAGGGTTCAGGGTTCAGGGTTTAGGGTTGGAAGTTACGGGTTTTAGGGGAGAAAGAAACCTGAAAGAACCCCCCCAAAATAAGTATGGTATTGAGTGCACACAGTGCGGCCGGAGCCCTGCCACACGCGGTGAAAGCCTGCAAGTGTGTGCGCGTGTGTGTGTGTGGTGGTGGTGGGGGGTCGTTTTTCACAGTCTGTCGGACGCCTTTGATGGCGTAATATACTCGTATTTGTGTCTGGTAGTGGGAGCGCGGAGTTGGTGTGAAGGCCGGAGCCCTGCCACACGCGGTGGAAGCCTGCGCAGGGTTTGAGATCCAGGGTTTAGGGTTTAGGGTTTGGGGGGTTCGCGTTGAAGGTTAGGGTTTTAGTGAGGGTTTTAGTGTCAAAATTAACCTTGACAGAGAGCATGGTATTGAGTGCACAAAGTTCAGTCGGAGGAGCCCTGCCAGACACGATGGAAGCCTGGATAGGGGAGGGGGGGGGGGCGGCGGGGGCAAACTGGGGAACTTCTGCAAAGGGACCCAGGGCAAAGGGACTCCAGGCAAAGGGACTCGGGGCAGACTCGGTTCGGGGGGGGGGGGGCGGAGTCGGTGTGAAGGCCTGCGCCCTACCACACGCGGTGGAGGCCTGCGCTGGCAAACCAAAAGGGACGCAGGCGGAACCTAGAAGAATAGCGAATGCGGTGGAGGCCTGCGAGGGGCAGGCAAATAAGGCGCAGGGCAGACTCGGTCCAAGTGGGAGCGCGGAGTTCTTGTGGAGCCCTGCCACACACGAGATGAGGCCTGTGCTGGCGAACCAAAAGGGACGCAGGGAGAACTTGGAAGAATAAAAAATGCGGTGGAGGCCTGAGAGGGGCAGGAAAAAATAGGCGCAGGGCAGACTCGGGTTGAGCACGGGATTGGTGTGAAGGTCGGAGCCCTGCCACACGCGGTGGAAGCCTGCGAGAGTGTGTGTTTGTGTGTGTGTGTGTGTGTGTGTGTGGTCGATTACAGTATGTAGGACACCTTTGATGGCGTAATATACTTGTGCTTGCACACCCTAGGACATAAACGTGTGTATGTGTGTGTGTGTGTGTGTGTGCGCGTGAGCGTGTGTGTGTGTGTGTGCTGTATGTGTGTGTGAGCTGTGTGTGTGTGTGTGTGCTTGTGTGTGTCTCACCCATGATGCGCAGCGTGACCACCGCCGTCTCGCACACCGCAGATGTGGTGGCGGGCGCTCCCGCGATGCCAGCGCCTGCCTCTCCCTCTGCTCCTGCCTCAATTGCTGCTGCTGCTGTCGCGCCTGCACCTGCTTCAGCCTCTGCCTCTCCTTCTCCTGCTGCCGCTGCTGCCACTGCCGCTGCTGCTGCTGCTGCCGCCGCCGCCGCTGCTGCTGCCGCTGCTGCTGCTGGTGCTGCTGTCTTGGGCACGCCCACCACTGCTGCTGCTGCTGTCGCTGCTGCTGCTGCTGCTGCAGCCGCCCCCGCCCGTACCGCCGCCTCGGGCACGTCCGCAGCAGACATCTGGTTAGGGGGCGCACCAGGATACATAATGCGGCCTCCCGTAATGTGGATGTCCGTGTAATCACGCACCCTGTGGATTGAAGCGTTTAACAGTTTTTCAGGGTTGGTTGGGCATCGGTTGGGACCCTTCCACAGTCGGCTCCTTGGCTATAATATAATAGGAGAGGTGCGCCTTGGTACGCGGTGCGTCCTCTCGTGATGTGGATTGTTTCCGTGTAGGCGCGCTTTCTGTTGGGATGCAGGGTTTGGAGGGTTCAGCGGTTCCGCAGGGTTGGTTGGAACCCCACAGCACTCGGCTCCTTGGCTATACTCGACTACGGAGGGGTACGCAATGCGGCCTCCAGTGATGTGAGTGTCCTGGTAGTCCTGCACGCACGGCCTATATCAGTTGGCTCCCTGGCTATAATAATAGACTACACGGCTGGCATGGGCACGCGATGCGGCCTCCCGTGATGTGGATGTTTGTGTAGTTGCGCACCCCGTTGGGATGCAAGGTTTGGAGGTTGGGATGCAGGTTTGGAGGTTGGGATGCAGGGTTTGGAGGTTGGGATGCAGGGTTTGGAGGTTGGGACGCAGGTTAAGGAGGTTGAGATGCAGGGTTTGGAGGTTGGGATGCAGGGTTTGGAGGTTGGGATGCAGGGTTTGAAGGTTGGGATGCAGGGTTTGGAGGTTGGGATGCAGGGTTTGAAGGTTGGGATGCAGGGTTTGGAGGTTGGGATGCAGGGTTTGAAGGTTGGGATGCAGGGTTTGGAGGTTGGGATGCAGGGTTTGAAGGTTGGGATGCAGGGTTAAGGAGGTTGAGATGCAGGTTAAGGAGGTTGAGATGCAGGGTTTGGAGGCTGGGATGCAGGGTTTGGAGGTTGCACAGGGTCAGTAATAACCCTAACATAGCATGACCTGGGAGGGGCACGCCTTGGAACACTATGCGCCCACCCGTGACTGCTTCGTGTAGTCGCGCACCCTGCAGCGCACACATAGTTTTCAGTACAAGAAACACCAACTAGCCCCAAGTCCAGGTCTAGGATCTGACCCTGTGCAACCACTGAAAACTCGACATAGGAGTATGTCTTTGAGCCCTAGTAGGACGCACGGAAATCCCTGGTGGACAGCCGATGTTCCTGTTCCTGTTACTCTTTCTTCGTCTGTGTACGACAAGGTCAAGATGGAGGATGCCACGTGTTGTTGGGTGTTGAGGGAGACAGAGAGAGACAGAGAGAGACAGAGAGAGACAGAGAGAGAGAGACAGAGAGAGACACAGAGAGGCAAAGAGAGAGATCTGGTTGCGAGGTCGAGGCACATGCACAAAAGGTGCCCCCTCCCAGGCACGTGGCCCATCTTCCAGACATGCAGACATTGGGGAGACATGACGCCCATGTCCAGAGTAAAACACTATTCCCCACTCACTTGGTGTAGTACTTGACATCTGCCGCGCACACGGTCGCGACCCTGCTCATAGTCGGTCATGCACAAAAGGAGCCTCTTCCCCAAAGGCACATTGCGTGGAGAGATTTGATAGATATGATGCCCATGCCGAGAGTAGCACACTATTCTCCACTCACTTGGTGTAGTACTTGACATCTGCCGCGCGCACGGTCGCGACCCTGCTCATGGTCGGTCATGCACCAAAGGGGCCTCTTCCCCAAAGGCACATTGTGTGGAGAGATTGGAAAGACATGATGCCTATGCCGAGAGTGGCACACTATTGCACTCACTTGGTGTAGTACTTGACGTCTGCTGCGCGCACGGTCGCGACCCTGCTTGCGAGGTCGAGGCGCTTGCAGAGGTAGGTGCGGCCCTGGTGGAGGTTGTGGATGGTACAGTCAGGGACAGTCAGTCGGTCAGTCAGTAGTGCGCAGTTCAAGCGAGCCCTCCATCCCATCCACTGACCAATGCCTTGTGGCTTGGCTGCGAGATAAGGCTGATCTTATGAACCATGGTCACCTGGTGTAGACACACCGCTCCATCAAACATGTGGAAGAATGCAGTGCGTGCTACGAGCTGCTCCAGCACCTCCCCACTGCTGGGTTTGGGCACCTCGAGGTCTGTAGAAAGCCCTCTACGAGCCCTTATATATCCCATCCATTGCTACCGGGTCTCTGACATTTTCACCTGGTGGAGATACACCGCTCCATCATACACGTGGAAGAACGCGGTGCGCGCCTCAAGCTGCTCCAGCACCTCGCCGCTCGCCTCGTCAAGAACGGCAACGTGCTCGGGGTCGATGGACCGGAGGCCGATGCCACGCGACACGTGCTCCTCTGGCCTGCACGCACCAACTCAGGTCGAATCAGATCAGAATCACATATCAAACAGATTGATCAGAAAGGCAGACAACTAAGATCAATGCAACGTGTGGGATGAAGCACAGCCGCGTGCTCGGGGTCAATGGACCGGAGGCCGATGCCATGGGAGACGTGCTCCTCTGGCCTGCGCACAGAAAGACAGACAGACATCGAGACAAGCTCTGAGACAGACAGACAGCCTGGAGGTGGACAGACAGGTCAGACCAATGCGGCGTTTGGGGTGCAGCATGGCCACGTGCTCGGGGTCGGTGGACCGGAGGCCGATCCCACGCGAGATGTGCTCCTATGGCCTTCGCACAGAAAGACAGACATGTCAGGCAAGCCCTGAGACAGACAGACAGCCCAGAGACGGACAGCCAGGTCAGATCAAAGCGGCTTGTGGGATGCAGCACGGCCACGTGTTTGGGGTCAATTGAGCGGAGGCCGATGCCCCGCGACACGTGCTCCTCTGGCCTGCATGCACACGAGGAAAATCAGGCCAGCAACTCATGTATATGATTGAGCAAGTGGCGTCCTCGCGCGCGCACACGCAGAGACAGAGATAGAGCACATCAGATCGGCAGCATGTGTGAGTAGCTGGGTGCGTGAGCGCATCCAGCAGAGCCACGAGCATCATTGTCGGTCAAGGAGCGCGGCACAATACTACAAAAGACACGCTCCTCTGGCCTGCCTATGCAGAGAGATCATGTTGGATCAGGTGGTTGCATCATGCAAGCTGTTGGGTGCGTGAGGGCGTCCAGCGCTGTGGACCACATGCTCTCAGTCTAGGTCCAGCGTCCAGCGCGGCCGCATGCTCTCGGTCGATGGTAACAGTAGCACCATACATCGGCTTTCCAGCGAAGACTACTGCTCTGGGTCGATGGACTGGAGGCAATTCCCACTGTGGCCTACACACAGAAAGAAGAGATGCACAACGCACAATAGTGGCGCCCGAGCAGCCCGCGCGCCCCCATCCCAGCGGCCCCTTCCCTCTTCCCCCCCTCACTCCGTGTAATGCAGGAGCTCTGGCTTGTGCACTGGTCAGTGATTTCCCTTTTGGCTCTCCACAGCCATTTGGCTGTATTCCAGCTGTGCGTTGATCTTACACACAGCTCAACTCTTTCAGTGGATTGGAAGTGTGTCAAGCCCGCCAGACAGAGCTCGTCTAGAGCTTTCAAGCAACCTATATATGACGACTGTCAACAGGAGGTCAACGGTCAACGCGGTCAAAGGAAAATCTGGCTGTGGAATAATTAATTAAATTTCCCGAAAAGCAAATCACTGGCACTGGTGCAGATGGCGCCACCGGGTGGCGGCCAAGTAGCCCTTTACCCCCTCCCCCCTCCCTTCCCCCCTCTCCGTCTTAAAATCTTTGACCCTAGGACGCCTAGCCAAGTCTCCTCACCCCGTGTAATACAGCAGCTCTGGCCCGTGGAGTGGCGCAGATGGCGCCGTTGGGTGGCGGCCGAGCAGCCCTCGCACACGTAGTGATGCCGCCGCACGTGCCAGGCCCTGGTTTGGGATAGTTAGGGTGCAGCTAATCAGGAAAGGTGTGTGTGTGCGGGTGTGGGGGGTGGTGGCGTCATGCGACGACGACGCACGCGCCAGGCCCTGGTTTGGGGGAGTGAGGGTGCAGCTAATCAGGCAAGGTGTGTGTGTGGGGGGGGGGGAGGGGTGGCGTAAAGCGACGACGACGCACGTGCCAGGCCCTGGTTTGGGGTAATGAGGGTGCAGCTAATCAGGCAAGGTAGTGGTGTGCGAGTGTGGGTGTGGGTGAGCGTCGGGGCATTGGTTGACGTGTAGTGACAACGACTCGCGTGCCAGGCCCTGGTAGCAGGTAAAGTGTGTGTGTGTGTGTGTGTGCATGTGTGTGTGTGCTTCTGCTTTGGCCGTTCTACTAAGGCTCATTGAGTGGGAGTAGGACGAGACGAAGAGAAGAGAAGAGACGCAACATGGCACCTGATTGTGACTTCTCTGTTAATTGGTCTCTCGCCCGACAGGAACACAAGCTAAGCGTCCTTAGTAACGAATTAATAGGATGAGTTACTAAGGAAGGGAGCCAGGTTATACCTGGTTCCTCCTCAGTTTCACCTTGTGTGAACTGAGGCTTGAAGCAGAAACTCAAGTTTCCTGCTCATCTACGATCTAAAGATCTACGATTAAACAGGAAACTGTACATGTGTGTGTGTGTGTGTATGCGTGGAGCTAATAAGGCAAGGCAGGTGTGTGTGTGTGTGTATGGGTGGGGGGGGGTCGGTAGGGGCGGTTGTTGGTGTGGGCAGCGCGCGCACGGGTGGCTCACCTTTGCCCCAAACAGCAACGCATCGAGGGTATTGTGCGCGGGGCAGCCGCAGCCGTCGCTAGCTCTGCCGCCGCTGCCGCCGCCGCTGCCGTCGCCGCCGCCACCGCCACCGCCGCTGGGGCTGCTGCCACGGCCGCTGCTGGGCCCCGTGGCCAGGTGCACACAGCTGCAGCTGCACCCCGGTCCGCACCCTGCCCCTCCTCCCATGGGAACAGCCAGAGGAAGCTCCGCCGCTGCGCATGCTGCGTGCTGCTCGAGCACGGCGCGGTTGCAGGTGTCCAGTGTTGCGGATTCGACGGGCTTGCCGAAGAGTGCCTGTCCAAAATAAACGGGGGAGAAGGGCGTGTGTGTGTGTATGTGTGTGTGTGTGTGTGTGCGCGTTTGTGTGTGCAGCTCGAGAACGGCGCGGTTTCAGGGGTCTAGTGTTGCGGATTCGACGGGCTTGCCGAAGAGCACCTGGAGGGGTGTTGTGTGTGTGTGTGTGTGTGTGTGTGTGTGCGTGTTTGTGTGCATGCTGCTCGAGCACGGCGCGGTTGCAGGGATCCAGTGTCGCGGATTCGACGGGCTTGCCAACGAGCACCTGTACAACAGAAATGGGAGAGAAAGGCGTGTGTGTATGTGTGTGTATGTTTGTGTGTGTGTATGTGTGTGTGTTTTTGTGTGTGAGCGCGTGTGACTGTGTGCGAGCGCGCACGTTTGTGTGTGCGTGTTTGTGAGTGTGTGTGTTCTCCTGTGTGTGTGTGCGTGTGCGTGTGCGTGTGCGTGTGTGTGTGCGTGTGCGTGTGCGTGTGTGTATGTGTGTGCGTGTGCGTGCGCGTGTGCGTGTGCGTGCGCGTGTGCTTGTGTGTGTCTGTGTGTGTGCGTCCTCAGGTCCAGCGGAGTAGCGGTCCATCGAACGCAATGCAACTCGCGAGGCTGGGCTGTCCCCCCCCCCCCGCCTCCCCCTTCCCCACCTACTTAACACCCAACCTACACCCCCAAACCTCAAACACTGAAGATCCTTTGCCCCCCTCCCCCCACCTCCCAAACCCACCGCCAGCTCGCGCATGGTCCAGCAGGCGTCCATCGAAAGCAATATAAATTGCGAGGAGGCTTGTCTGGATCTTAACCCCAAACCGCGAACATGCCCCCCCTGAGAAAAACCTTGACCCCTTCCCCTCCCCCTCCCAGACCCACCGCCGGCTTGCGCATGAAGTGCTGGTCCAGCGGTCCGTCGAACACGATGTAAATTACGAGGAGGCTTGGCTGGATCTAAACCCCAAACCCCAAACCGCGAACATGAGAAAACCCTTTGACCCCCTTCCCCTCCCCCTCCCAGACCCACCGCCGGCTTGCGCATGAAGTGCTGGTCCAGCGGTCCGTCGAACACGATGCAAATTACGAGGAGGCTTGGCTGGATCTAAACCCCAAACCCCAAACCGCGAACATGAGAAAACCCTTCGACCCCCTTCCCCTCCCCCTCCCAGACCCACCGCCGGCTTGCGCATGAAGTGCTAGTCCAGCGGTCCGTCGAATACGATGTAAATTACGAGGAGGCTTGGCTGAATCTAAACCCCAAACCTTGAACCCTAAACATGTGAAAGACCCTTTGACCCCTCCCTCGCACACCCACCGCTGGCTCGCGCATGAAGTGCTGGTCCAGCGGTCCGTCAAACGCGATGTAAATCGCGAGGCTGGCCTGCTCGCGACGCCCCGCACGTCCCGCCTGCTGGCGGAGCGAAGCCAGGGAGCCCTGCGATTTTTTTTTTAAATGATGCCAGGTTTTGCTGTTTCGGTCGGTTTCGTTTTTGCAAGGTTTGAGGGGTGCTAGGCAGGTGAGTGGGAAGGGTTTGGCAGCGCTCCGCACACTCGGCCTGCTGGCGAAGCAAAGCCAGGGAGCCCTGCGTGTGTGCGTGCGTGCATGTGTGTGTGTGCATGTGTGTGTGCGCGTGTGTGTGTGTGTGTGTGTGTGTGTGTGTGTGCGTGATTGGGCTGCTCACGGCGCCCCGCACGCCCCGCCTGCTGGCGGAGTGAAGCCAGGGATCCCTGCAAGTGTGTGTGTGTGTGTGTGCGTGTGTGCGTGTTTGTGTGTGTGTGTGTGTGTGTGATTGGGCTTTTCGCGGCGCCCCGCACGCCCTGCCTGCTGGCGGAGCGAAGCCAGGGAGCCCTGTGTGTGTGTGTGTGTGTGTGTGTATGCATGCCTGCGTGTGTGTGTGTGTGGGGGGGGGGGAGGGTTGATGATCTAGGTACGTTACAGTTGGTTTCTCGCGGAGCCCCAGGCGCCGATCACCGCACCCAGCTCGAGCGCTGGTTCAGGGCTTGGTGTGTAGTGTTTGGGTTTCAAGCCTCCAGCTGGGGCCGGTTTCAGCATTTTGAGATTTGTTTTGGTGTCTTGCCTGGAACCCAAGATGCAGCGTTGCGTCAAGCGCGCCAATGTCTACACCCAGCTCGAGCGCGTTGGTTGCCGCCACACCCAGCAGCTGCCCGCTGAAGAGCTGGGCCTCCACCTGGCGCCGCTCCTGTGCGCTGTAACCGCCGCGGTAAACCTGTGATTGAGTGAGAGTGAGTGCGTTGGGTGTCTGTGTGTGTGTGTGTGTGTGTAAGAGAGAGAGGCCCCACAGCGAGCAGCTGCCCGCTGTAGAGCTGGGCCTCCACTAAGCGCCGCTCCTGTGCGCTGTAGCCGCCGCGGTTCACCTGTGATTGAGTGAAAGTGAGAGCGTTGGGTGCGTGTGTGTGTGAGAGAGAGAGAGGCCCCACACCGATCAGCTTCCCACTTAAGAGCTGGGCCTCCACTTAGCGCCAGCGCTAGCCAGTAGCGCCCCGCGCGTGTACATTCACCACCACCCACCTAACTTCCATCGCACTCCAAACTGCCACACACACAGACACACATGCTGTTAATTGCGTCACCAGAGGCGCCTAACTTACTGTTACATCCACCACGCGTGCTTGCACACACACCTTAAAAGAGCTTGCCAGGTGTGGAGCACATGCCAGCAGAGCCCCGCGAGTGTAAGCTGCCACCAGCTCGCACAGCTTCTTGCTCTGGCCACGGTATGCGTGCATGCGCTGGTCAAGAGACGAGCTTGGTGGACTCCGAGCGGGTGGGTGGGTGGGTGGGTGATGTGCTGCCTTTCCAAAAGCAGGGTTTTGAGGGTTGAAAGCGTGGAAAGTGTGAAAGATAGGATGGTTGTTTTGCAAGTGTGATGTGTGATTCATGTGTGGTAAGTGGTAGTGCTACTTCATGTGTAGTGTTTAAAGACCCGCAAGCTAGAGCAGCAGCAGGGCTCATGCTGGAAAACCATGACTGCAACAGAACTCACCTTGCAGGACGCGATTGTGCGCACGACGTGCTGGGCTACCAAGTAACTGAAAACTGAAAACAAAACTGCACCCGACAAGTAATCAATCACACCTTGAACGCGATGGTGCGCACACTGTGCTGGGCTACCTAGTACCTGCAACTGACGGCCCTACCACATTCACAATGCCTGAGGCGGCGCCTCAGGCGTCCCATTCCATGGCGCGGATCAGGCGGCGCCTGAGGCGCTCTGACCGCCTGAGGCGCCGCCTGAGGCGCACCCCTGATCGCCTGAGGCGTCGCCTCAGGCGTTATCCAAACCGCCTCAGGTGCCAACCCGGCCGCCCCAGGCGCCCACCATCGCCTGAGGCGCACCCCGGACCGTCTCAGGCGTTGTGACCGCATTCCATGGCGCGGATGAGACGTTGGGATTTTGGTAGGGCGGGTACTGAATCTGAACAGTAACCGGCCGCACCTTGCGAAAGAGAAAGCGCACCAGCAGGGCCCATGCTGGGATACCATAAGTTGAACTAGTTAGTTAGTTAGAAAAAACACGGGTTCACCTTGCAGAACGCGAATGTGCGCACGCCGCGCTGGGCTACCAAGTGACTGAAAGCTGGCAAAAAATCAGCTGAAGAGTAACTGATCTCACCTTGCAGAACGCGATGGTGCGCACGCCGTGCTGGATGCACTCTGCGAGCAGGAGGGCGGTCTCGACGATGGGGCTGCGCACGTGCGTGTGGTTGATTTTACAGTCCGTTGGACGCCTTTGATAGCGTATTGTGCAAGTGGAGAAGGTGACGGGTGGTTTGGTGGTGCATGTGGTCAGCAGTGATCCCCCTGCAAGCCGTATACCGCTCAAGGCCGCCATTCAAAACTTGGCGGGAGAGGGCGCGGAGAGATGCGTTGGAAAGCCCTTGCCGAGAGCAGCACGACGGCATGCGTGGCATGAATCACCGCGATGTATTGTGCCTGGTACGAGCGGTCAAAGTTGCTGGAGCCGGGAAACAAAGAATTCATCAAATCTTTCCCAGGAAACACTGGTGGTCAGCCAGGTGGCGGGCCCCGTGCCGACACACGCCCAACACATCCACTAGTGATGCCACACAGACTGTAAAACCCAACATCACCAAGTCTGCCGCAAAACGCACTCCTTGCCCACTCCTCGCTTGTGCTATTGTGCACCTGTCGCCCCTGGTAGGCTGGCGCGCTGCGTGGCCTTGCCTTGCTCTACTTGTAGAGCTCCCCTAGACCTGTAGTCTAGGCCTTAACTCACGCCCCGGGGTCCTCCGGGCGCGTACATGTAAAAACTGTAAAACTGCACCTGTCGCGCCGGAGCTCGACCGGCGTGCCCGCAGCGCCAAGCATCCCCACGCTTCCTCCTCCTGCAGGGAGTGGGTGGGGTGGGGCAGGGAGTGCGCGTCAGTTAGGAGGGCAGGGGAGGGCCCCTCATGAGTAGTTGGGCCAGAACTGGACTTGGGTCTAGGCGGTGGTACTAGGAGTAGAAGGTTGTCTTCGCTGGAAAGCCGATGTTTCTCTTAATGTTACTGCAGGGGGGTCGAGTAAGGAGTTCCGGAGGGCGCAATGTACGAGTAAGCACGTGTCACAAGTTAGTTAGGAGGGCAGGGGGGAACGAGCCGGGAGCTATCTCCATTTTTGCTCCTGCCATGCATGCGTGCCGCGTGATCCACCTGCCCCACCTCCGCCACCCGCCGCTGCCGTTCCCTTTGCTGCAGCCGCCGCTGCAGCAGCAGCCCAGCCTGATCGGCTTGGCAGGCGCTCGTCCACCTCTGCATACAGGTGCTGCAGCCGCTCGCGCTGCGACTCAGCAGGCACGGTTGCACCCCTCTGAGCAGATGCCTGAGCAGACGCTTGATGAGCAGCGGGCACAGGCTTTGCCGCTGCTGGCTGGGCAGGTTGCGATGCGCGGCCTCTGGCGCCGCTGCTGCCGCTGCCGCTGCCGCCGCCACCGCCGCCACCGCCACCACCACCGCCACTACCACCACCGCCACTGCTGCCACCGCCCGCGCCCCTCCATGCGCCCCCGTGCGCGCCCATGCTGCCGGGTGGGAGCTTCTGGTAGCCTCCGGCTGTGAGAAGCCACAGGCTCGAGCCTGCTCGCCCGGCCGGGCCGCTGGAGGGGCCGCCACTGCGATGCGTACGTGTGAGGAGGTGAAAATAAGCAACGTTTTAAGGCTGGTGGTTGGCCTGACAGGTGGACACACACACACACGCACACGTATATGCACACATGCACACTCACGCACACGCACGCACGCACGCATGCACGCACACATACACACACGCCCCACCCCCCACACACATCCACACACACATCCCACCGTGGCGCCAGCGACACGCCGAAAGAGCTGGCCGGACCCCGCGTCTCAACACTCGAAAGAGCAGCACGCGCGCGTGCCAAGTCCTCCTCGCGCACGCACGCGCCGCTGCCGTTGCTGCCGCGCGCGCCGCCGCCGCCGCCGTATGCGCCCGGGCCCTGACCTGTCGCCTGCCGCGGCCGAGCCTGCTGCTGCCGCTGCTTCTGCTGCTGCTCCCCCTGCTGCACCTGACGTGCCTGCTGCTGTGCCTGCTGCTGCGCCTGCTGCTGCTGCCCCTCTTGCTTCTGCCACTGCTGCTGCCCCTGCTGCGACTGCTGCCCCTCCTCCGCTTCCATGCCTGCCACAGCCGCGGCCATCGTGTGAAGCTCGGACGAGGCAGCTGGTCCTCGCTTGCGCGCTGCGTTTGCGTCCCGCAGGGCCGCCCGCTTGCTCGCCTGCACACACACAGATTGGTTAACATGAGATGCATGGGGTGTGGTTGGCGGCATCAGACGCAGCGTGCGACATTGCAGGCGCAGCAGCTGTAGGCGCAGCAGGGTGAGCAGCGGCGGGCACAGCAGCAGGAGCAGAAGCAGGCACAGCAGCAGCACAAGGACAAGCAGGGGCAGCAGCAGCAGCAGCAGCAGGTGCAGAAGCGGCCACAGGGGAGGAACCGCGCGCTTGCTCGCCTGCACTCAAAAACATTGACGGACATGAGATGCATGGGGTGTGGTTGGCAACACAAGGTACAGCGAGGGCCGTGCGCGCACGAGGATTGGCAAGCAGGGGTTGTTGACAGACTGGCGAGACACGTGTACCCATGCGCGCGTGAGCACGGGCCGCGCGCTTGCTCGGCTGCGCTCACAAGGATGCGCAAACGTAAGATTTATTCGAAACACATGATACCTTCACATCCTCTTCCACATGATACTCCTCCACATCCTCCTTCTCTTCATCATCAAGACACACCTGTGCTGCGAGCTTCGCAGGCTTGCCCGCCACACGCCCCTCCGTCCCGCTGAGGCGCGCCTTGGTGGAGCCTACGGGCGGCGCCTGTGGTGGGCAAGTTGAGGGTTTGGGGTTTGAACAAGGGTTCAGGCTTAGGTTGAGGTCTGAGGTTATGGGTTTCGGGGGTCCGCCCCACTGAGGTGCGTTCCGCAGGAGCAGAGCACCAGGAGGAGCAGAGTGGATCCGCAGAGTGCATCACCGCAGTTGAAGCTCAAGCGGCGCCCGTATCCCAACAGGGGCATCCAAACAGAGGCCCATCAGCGGCATCCAAATGGAGGCCCAACTGATGGGATGGGCCTCTGTTGGGCCTGTATTGGAATGCCTCGGATGGGCCTCTGTGGGGCCTCTGTTGGGCCTCTGCTGGGCCTGGGTTTGGCCTCTGTTGGGCCTCTGTTGGGATAAGCCACTGTTGGGCCTCTGATAAGTTGGTCCTCTGTTGGGTCTATGATGGGATGCCTGTGTGGAGTTGTTGTAAGGATGCCTATTTGGGGCCTCTGATAGGCCTTTGTTAGGCCTCTGTTGGGCCTCTGATGGGCCTCAGTAGGCCTCTGTCTCAACAGAGGCTTATCCCAACAGATGCCCATCCCAACAGAGGCCTAACAGGGGCCCATCAGAGGCCCCAAATAAGCATCCTTACAACAACTCAACAGAGGCATCCCATCAAAGGCCCAACAGAGGACCAACTCATCAGAGGCCCAACCGAGGCCCATCCCAACTGGGGCCCAACAGAGGCCTCCCGCCAGAGGCATCCCAACAGATGCCCAACAGACTCTGTTTCCCTTGAGAGGTCCCAGACGCATCCACCAGGCTGCAAGATCCATCAGCACACCTGAATCCCAAACATACCTGGGCGACACCATCAGCCTACCGTAGTCTCGCTTAGCCTTCCCGCGTAATTAAGTCCGAAAACGCCCCTCAAAGGCTCTGTAAACGTGAAATTAAGCCCGAAAACGCCCCGCGAAGGTAAAAAATAAGCCCCCGACGGGATTCGAACCCGGATCAACGCTCTACAGGCCCTGCAAAAAGCCACCGCGAAGGCAGCGCAAAGACAAAATTAAGTTGCAAAGGCCTAAAATTCCAAATAAATAAAGCCTTTAGTGGACCCCCGGGAAGGCTAAGCGAGAGTACGGTAGGTTTCCGCAGCACAAACCACACCGCCAGCAAATGTCAGCGCACATTGCGGTGGATTTACTAGAAGGAGCGCACACACACAAACGCACACAGGCACATGCACACATGCACTCAAGTCGAATGCACCAACATGCATGTCCATCAGACTGCAAAATCGACCCCACGCACACAAACACACACACACACGGACACACACACACACACATACATACACACACACACAAACCTGGGCAACACCATCAGCGTACGTCAGCGGAGGGTTCCACAGAGCGAACGACTTGGGCCCGGTTGGCGATCCGTCCTCAGAAATGAGCGACACGCTGCGACATACACCGAGTGTGGGGTGTGATAGGGATGTTTGGGATATGCTGGGGGGGGGGGGGGGGCTACGTGTTTAGCAGCGGGAAACTGCGCTGGGGGGCTGGTATGGAAGACTCGCTGGCTTCAGCTTTGGGGACGTATGTTTTTACTCAGCTGTTAGGCCTGCGCTCCCGTTGTGTTATGCTTTCCACGACGACGACGTTGGTAGCGCTGCTGCTTCTGTCCCCCCAGGGATTTCCTTGTCCGCAATTTAAATCAATTATTTCGCAGCCGGATTGTGCTTTGACCGTGTTGACCGTTGACCACCCGTTGACCGTTTGTCCTCATACACAGGTCATTTGAGAGCTGTTGGCGTGTTCTGTCTGGCGGGCTTGTCAGACTAACAATCCACTGGATGGGTTGAGCTGTGTAAAAGGTCAAAGTACAGTCGGAATACAGCCAAATGGCTGTGTAGAGCCGAAAAGGAAATCACTGCCCCCCCCCCCCGCCCGCCTCCGCCCATACCTCAAACCCACCTGTCTACTCCCAGCAGCGCGCACGCATGGGCCGCTGGGTTGGCGATGGTCGCACTGGCAACAACAAAGACGGGGGATGAGCCGTAGTGTGTGCAGAGTCGGCGGAGTCGGCGGATGACCTGGTGTGTTTAGAGGGGGGGGGGGGGCGGGCAGGCACACCGTGCTTCATGAGAGGGGGGGGGGGGGGGGAGGGAGAAACAGAGAGGGACAGAGAGAGAAGGACAGAAAGGGAGAAGGTGCGCGTGTGCAGGGGGAGAAGGGGCGTTGGCGATGGTGGCGCTCGCGACCACGAAGGCGGGGGAGGAGCCGTAGTGGGCGCAGAGTCGGCGGAGTCGGCGGATGACCTGGAGAGAGAGAGAGGGATAGAGAGAGAGAGAGAGAGAGAGAGAGAGAAAGAGAGAGAGAGAGAGAGAGAAGACAGAGTGAGAGAGACAGAGAGAGAAGACAGAGTGAGAGAGACAGAGAGAGAGTAAGACAGACAGAGGGACAGAGAGAGAGAAACAGACAGAGAGAGAGAGCAGCCTGCAACGCACCATCGCCGTGTGCACATTAATCGCGCCATAGTATGTGTGCCTCTCGTTGGCTACCACCAGCAGCAGCCCCAACAGCAACCCTTGCTACACATATTCTTTCATATGTGCCAGGTCTGCTCAGGGGCAGCTCAGGGGCCTGCTGTCAGCTCTAGATATGGACTGTTGCAACGCACCATCGCCGTGTGTGCGCCAAACGCGCCATACTACGTGTGCCCCTCGTCGACCACCAGCCGCAGCCCTGACAGCACCCTTGCTTCACATCTACTCTCCTATGCATGCCCTGTCTGAGCACTGCTAAAAGTTACATATAATGTTAGAATACCTGTACAATGGTATATAATGTTGCAACGCACCACCGCGATGTGCGCGCCAAACGCGCCATAGTACGTGTGGCCCTCGTCCACAACCACCAGCCGCCGCCCCGACAGCAGGCTTGCTGTTCATCTACTCATATATGCCAGGTCTGATCAGGGGCAGATCAGGAGTCTGCTGCCAGATATATGCCTAGACATGGACTGTTGCAACGCACCATCGCCGTGTGTGCGCCAAACGCGCCATAGTACGTGTGCCCCTCGTCGACCACCACCAGCCGCAGCCCCGACAGCAGGCGCGCGAACGAGGAGTGCGACGGGAGGATGCTGGCGTGGAGCATGTCGGGGTTGGTGATGAGGACGGAACAGCGCGAACGCACAGCCTCACGGTCCACCTGGGTTGTGTCAGAAAGGGGGGCGGTGGGTGGTGGTGTTGAGGCGGGTGAAGAAGAGAGAGGGAACAGAAACGAGAGAATGAGAAAGAGAACGAGAGAAAATGAGAAAGAGAATGAGAGAGAAAGAGAGAGAGAAGGAGAGGGAAAGAGGAATAGAGAGAGAATGAGAGGGAGGGCGTGGGCCAAAGAGCCATGCCTCCTCGACCCTTGGTGGAAAGGAAGAGAGAGAGAGAGAAAGACAGAGAAAGGGAGGCAAACAACGAGTGCCACGGGAGCATGCTCACGTGGAGCATGTCGGGGTCGGTGATGAGGACGGAGCAGCGTGAGCGCACGTCCACGCGGTCCACCTGTGTTCATGGCATTCAGGGTAGAGCTTATTTAGTTAGTTCATTGGTCAAGGGGCATTCACGGGGGGCTGGAGAGAGGGTCGAGTGGGCACCGCTCGCGTGGAGCACATGGGTCGGTGATGAGGACGGATCAGCGTGAGCGCACGTCCTCGCGGTCCACCTGGATTGTTTGTACAATTTAGTGTCAGTACCCAATGTATACAAACAACGGGACTATGCCCAACGTGGGGAGGTTGAGGTCGAGCAATAACAGGGGGTTGCACAAGTGTGCACGCGAGCACCCGGCCTCGCGGTCCACCTGCATTGGCTGTGTAGTTGCATCACGCAGCGTTGACGCTGGCACCAGACACGCGCCAGACCCGCACCTGCTGCGTGTCTCCATCGTACGTGTCTGCGAGTCCTGCGGCATCAGGGCCGAATGCGGCCGCTAGCATCGACTGCGGGCCACGGGAAGGTGTGTGTGTGTGTGGGGGGGGGGGGCATTCAGTGACATTGCCCTTGCCCCACCGCCACACCCACCTAGGGGCCCCCCCCCTGGCACCAGCACCTGAGGTCAACCTAGCCCCACACGCCCTTGCAAGGGCGTGCGCTGGCAGGACCCATGCACACCGCACCACGGCACTTGTCCCGCACAGTGCGCATGTCAACCCCGACTGTGTGTGTGTGTGTGGAGACAGGGGGGAGGGAGAGAGGGGAGGTGGAGAGGGGGAGTGGAGGGAGGTGGGGGGTCAAGGGGAGAGGCAGGCATCCGCGCCAGGGGGGGCAGGGAGAGGAAGGGTGAGGGAGGGGCGTAAGGAGGGAGAGAGGGGTGGTCGAGACAGGGGTGAGGGGTGAGGAAGGGGGGGGGACATCCATGCCAGGGGGGAGGGAGGGTGGATGGATACAGGTATTCGTGTGAGGGAGGAGGGACGGAGGGACGGAGGGACGGAGGGAAAGAGGGAGGGAGGGAGGGAGGGACGGAGGGGGGAGGGGGGAGGCTTGAAATATAGCCGTGCCCCACACCTGCACCGCCGCCGCCTTATTGGGTTTTAGGTTTTCGGTAGTCAGTTTTCAGTTTTAGGGTTTCTTGAGGGTTCTTAGAGTTTCTTAGGGTTCCTAAGGGCATTCTTAGGGCTTCATAAAAAAAACTAGAATGTGCCACTCACTTGCACCGCCGACTTCTGGTCCTGTGCCAGCGCCTTAGTGGGAAACATGAGCAGCGCGGTCGACGAGGCGTCGTTGTCGAGCGCCTGCATGAGTGGGGTGCGGGGTGGGGGTTTGAGGTTACTAAGATTTTTAATTAGATTAGTAAGTAATAAGTAGTAGGGCCCTGGATGAGGGTAGCGGGGTTCCTGTGCCAGTGCCTTTGTTGGAAACATCAGCAGCGCGATTGATGATGAGCCTGTGTCGAGCGCCTGCATAAGTGGGGTGAGGTTGGAGGGAAGGGGTCGCCTCCCGCCCCCATGCATTCATGCACACACACACACACACACACACACAAACACACACACAAACACACACACACACACACGTAACAATGAACACGTACAAACACACACATGCACACACAAACAAATGCACACGCACAACGAGAGAGAGAGAGACAAACAATCACACACACACACACACACACCTGCAGCAGCGGCACCAGGAAGCAGAGTGACTTTCCGCTCGCGGTTGCTGTCGCCACCACAGTGTGCCGCCCACACATAATGCTGTTGATTGCCTCAGCCTGCGCATGTATTTGTGCGTGCACGTGCACGTGTGTGTGTATGTGTGTGTGCTTGCGTGCGTCTGTGTGTGTGTGTGTGTGCGTGTTTGTGCGTGTGTGTGTGCATGTGTGTGCTGCTGCCACCACGGTGCCCACCACGGTGTGCCGCCCGCACATAATGCTGTCGATTGCCTCAGCCTGTGCGTGTGTGCGCGCGCGCGCTTGCATGTGTGTGTGTGTGTGTGTGTGTGTGCGTGTGTGCGTGTTTGTGCGTGTGTGTGTGCGTGTGCGTTGCTGCTGCCACCGCGGTGTTCACCATGGTGTGCCGCCCTCACATAATCCTGTCGATTGCCTCAGCCTGTGGTTGGGTGTGCATGTGTGTGTGTGTGTGTGTGCGTGTGTGTGTGTGTGTTCTGTGTGTGCGTGTGTGCGTGCGTGTGTTGCTGTTGCTGTCGCCACCACTGTGTGCCGCCCACACACAATGCTGTCGAGGGCCTTCGCCTGCGAGTGTGTGCAGGTATGCGTGTGTGTGCGTGTCTGCATGTGCGTTTGTGCGTGCGAGCGTGTGTGTTTGGGGGAGCGATTGTGTGTGCGCGCAGACGTGTGTGTGTGCATTGGTGGTGCGTGTGTGTGTGCGTTGGTGATGCTGTGACGTGCCCATCACACACGCACCACGGTTGAGTCGAGTTACAAGTTACCTGTTCTCATTTGGTTTAATCTGAATTAGTTTGATTTAAATCAAATCAATTTAATTTAATCCGATTTGAAAGTAATGTCATTGTAATCGACCTGATGTGTACGCATGCGGTACATCTACATGCCGCGCGATGCAGCGCCCCATTTGATTAAAATTGGATTAATTTCAGACTAACTTCATGTTGTCTCATTTCAATATTTGAATTCATCTCAACGCACCTGATGCAAAAACATGCGGTTGATCGACACGCCGCGCGCCGCGAGCGCCGCGCGCACTGCGCCCCCAAGCTGCGCCCGCGGCTGCGCGTAGCGGGCGTCGCGAGAGGGGAGGAGCTCCTCGTGGACGACCTGTGCGTGTGGGGTGGGTGGGTGGGTGGGGGTGAGGGCGAGTGTGTGTGTGTGTGTGTGTGTGTGTGTGTGAGGCTGGGCGTAGTGCGGGTCGCGAGGGGGGGGGGGGAGTTCTTTATGCACAACCTGTGTGTGGGGTGTGTGGGGTGGTGGTGGTGGTGCCTGTGTTCATGTGCATATGCGTGTGCACTTGCGTGCGCAGATGAACTGCACCTTCCCACATCTGCCCACCCACCCACACCTGCCCGTTGTACCAGTCGAGCGTCTTGAGGTGCTCCAGCAGTGCGGGCGGTGAGAGGCGCTCGGTCGAAGTGCATGGCGCACAGCCAGCCTTGGGTTGGCATATAGACGGGGGGGGGGGGGGCAAGAGGGGTTGAGGTGAATACGAGCAGTTGGGTTGAATAACAGGGCACGGGAAGTGAGAGGCACTCAGTCGAAGTGCACGGCGCTGATCCGGCCTTGGGTGGGCATAAATGGGGGGTGGGGTGGGGAAACAAGGAGTTGGGTTGAATAAGAGGGCAGGCACGGGAAGTGAGGGGCGCTCGGTCGTAGTGCACGGTGCTGATCCGGCCTTGGGTGGGCATATGAGCAAGGGAGGAGGTGGGTGGTTTGCAAGGGAGGGTGACAGCTGGCCTAGAGTGAGTGCATGGGCTAAGGAGAAGATTGGGTGGGTTGAATGGCAGGGGTCGCAACTGCCTGGGGTAGGAGAGGGGATTGGGTTGAATTTCAGGGGGCACAGCTGGCCGGCCATGGGTGGGCATAGGAGCAAGGGAGGGGGTGGGTCACCCTCCCATGCAACTGTCGCATGGGAGGGGTGACAGCTGGCCTGCCTAGAGTGGGTGTAGGAGCAAGGGAGAAGGTTGGGTGGGTTGAATGACAGGGGTCACCACTGCCTAGGGTAGGAGAGGAGATTGGATTGAATGCAAGGGGGTACAGCTGGCCGGCCATGGGTGGGCATATGAGCAAGGGATGGGGTGGGTGGGTTGCATGTCAGGGGTGGCAGCTGGCGGCGCACATTCCGCCTTGGGTAGTCGTATGAGCAAGGGAGGGGGAGGCTTGCGTTGAACACGAGTGGTTACTGGCATGCACAAGACAGAGTGTTCAGCAGAGGCCGCCGGACGTAACCGCACCCTCGCAAGCATCGGCACGCACCCACACGCATGCACGCACTCACACACACACACACAAACACACACACATACACACACAAAGATACACAAAGACACACACGAGGTCTGATACGCCAACATATACCCCCACCCCACCCACCCCACCCCACCCACACAAACCTTAAGCAGGCGGGGCGGGCGCGGCGCGCCGTTAAGCTGCGAAAGCGGCTTTGCCTGCTGCTGCTGCTGCTGCTCCTCCCCTGGCTGTCCCCCCTGACGCCCCTGCTTCACCCCCGCCTGCCCCCGCCCCTGCTGCTGCTGCTGCCCCTGCTGCTGCTGCTCCTGCTGCTCCCCCTGCTGCTGCACCTGCTGCCCTTGCTGCTGCTTTGCCTGCTCCTGCTGCTCCTGCTGCTGCCCCCGTTGCTGCTCCGCCTGCGCCTGCGCCTGCAGCTTCCTCGCAGCTGCCACCGCCGCATGCACAGTCACCCCGTCTAGACGGAACAGCGGGTGCCATGTGCCGCGCTGCAGGGGCAGCCACTGCAGTGGCGCTGGCGGCGCGTCAGCGGTGTGCTTGGTGGTGGCAGTGGCAGCGCGTAAACTGTGGGGCTGCTGCTGCTGCTGCAGCGGCACTAGTGGCGCACTGGTGGTGGCAGTGATGGTTGACTTGGAGGAGGTGACGGCAGCGGGGGCGTGGGTGGGAGCAGCAGCGGCGGCGGCGGGCGCGTTGTGGGGCTGCTGCTGCTGCTGCTGTCGATGCCGCGAGCTCCGCCGCACCCCCTGATGTTGTTGCTGCTGTCTCTGCTGCTCCTGCTGCTGCTCCTGCTGCTCCTGCTGCTGCTCCTGCTGCTCCTCCTGCTGCTGCTCTTGCTGCTGCTCCTGCTGCTCCTCCTGCTGCTGCTCCTGCTGCTCCTGTTGTTGCTGCTGCTGCCGCTCCTGCCTCTCGGAGCCACCACCCGCTTCCCCCTCCCCTTGTTGTTGCTGCTGCTGCTGCTGCTGCTGCTGCTGCTGCTGCCGCAGCCCTGCGGGATCATCGAACGTCTGCCCCCCCTCCGGGCACCCTTCATGCACTCGAAGCACCGCCGCGACCGCGCACCTACGGTCCGGGTTTTATGTTTGGGGTCAAGGGTTTAGGATTCAGGGTTTGGGGTTCAGGGTTTTGAGTTTTTAGGGTTTATGCACCCCTCATGCACTCGGAGCAGCGCATGCACCACACTGCTAGGGTTCAGGGTAAGGTTTCAGGGTTTCAGCGTTAGTGGTTCCTAAAGGGTTAGTAAGATTAAGGGTTTAACGCACAGGGCCTGAGCCTTCACGAATAAGTATTGTTTTGGACGCCCCCGCGAAGCTGAAAACGATTTAATTTTCGCAAAAGTCTCGATTTGGGGCGTCAAATCGACTAAAATCGACGAAAAACGACCCCCGCGGAGCGACTGAACAATCATTTTTTCGACCCCCCCGCGAAGGCTCAGGCCCTGTACGGTAGGGTTCAGAATTTGAATTTTTGGTGTTTGTGTCAAGGAACCCCTCACGCACTCGGAGCACCGCCGCGACCGCGCACCTAGGGTCAAGGCAGGGTCTAGGGTTAACGTTTGTGGTAATGGGGTCAAGGGTCTTTTGGGGTTTTAAACTCCGTACCCCTAAATAGGGGTCTGGACATCCGCACTCCCGGCCTTTAATCCGTATCCTCGGCCCTTAATGGTTTTACAGGTTTTACACGTACGCGCCCGGAGGACCCCGGGGCGTGATTTAAGGCCTAGACTACACGTCTCGGGGAGCTCTACTAATAGAGCCCGCAAGGCCACGCAGCGCGCCAGCCTACCAGTATCCTACCAGTAATGAAGAGGCGTGCCAGCCTACCAGTAGCCTACCAGTAATGAAGAGGCCGAGGATGCAGGGTTTGGGGTTTAGGGTTCAGGACTTGAGGGTTCAGGACTTAAGGGTCCGTGGTTTTAGGGTGGAGGGTGATGGAATTGTGGGTTTATGGGGTCGCACACGGCACACGCGCAGCTTAGGAGGGCTCCTAGGTTTCAGGGTGGGGTTTGGTGCAGCTCAACTTAGCTTAGCTCAGCTTAGCTTAGCTCAGCTCAGCTTAGCTTAGCTTAGCTTAGCTCCAGCGCACCGCACAAACGCAGCCTCGCAGCGTGCCGCAGCACTGGCGCCGACAGCTCCTCTCCGCCCAGCCAAGACAGAAGCCGCGTGCGCGCCGTCGAAACACGTGTGCGCGGTGGTGAGCTGTGTGCTGCTGGTGCTGGTAGTGGTGTGCGATGCCAGCCTGGGGGTCATTTGGGAGTTCGGGGGTTTGATGATTAGATGATTTGGTGATTTGAGGGTTTCTAGCAGCCGCATGCCCAACAGTCTGCGGGGTGTTTAGGGGTTGTAGGGTTCGAGGGTTTGGAAGGTTGGGGCAGTTGCGTGTGCGCCGTCGGGGTGTGTGCGCGCTGTGGTGGGCTGGGTGCCGCTGGTGCTTGCCGTGGTGTGCGAGACCAGTCTTTGGGTTGTTGAGGGGTTAAAGGGTTTGAGGGCTTGAGGGTTTGAGAGGGTTGGGGGGTTGGGGCAGTTGCGTGCGCGCCGTCGGAGCATGTGTGTGCGGTGGTGAGCTGTGTGCCGCGGCTGGTGCTGGCTGTGGTGTGCGATGCCAACCTGAGGGTGGTTTGGGGGTTTGGGGGTTTCAGGGTTTCAGGGTTTCAGGGGGTTGGGGGCTTGGGTTTCAGGTTAGCGCTGTGGCGGGCTTGGTGCCGCCGCTGCTGGTGCTGGCCTCGGCGTGCGACGCCAGCCTGTGGGTCGTTTGGGGGTTTTGGGCTGCAAAACATGGGCCCCTACTAAAACACAACTGACTCGATTGGAGGTTGCCCACTCTAACTGCCTTCGTCGCATTCTGGGCGTGCGCCTGGTCGACCGGCATAGATTAACTTATATTCGGCAGGCGTGCGACACAGAGCCAATTGAGAGCCTTGTGGCAAAGCGATCAATGCAGTGGCTAGGCCATGTGATGCTCATGCCGGCTTCTCGTCTTCCTCGTACGACTTTTGACTGCACAATGGATGTGGCTCGGCAGCAAGGCCGGCCTCCAGCCTCCTCCCGACACTATTTTCTTAAGCTACTGATTCAGCAGCTAGGCGAAACTAGTGGCACTCGTTCTGATTGGAAGACTTTTTCGGACACGGCGTTTGAGCGTGCTGAGGATAGGGTCGGGAGGAGAGCCGTGGTGTACGGTCCGGCTGCCCCTCAGGCGCCGGCCCCTCCACCACGGCGGTCAAGTAGATTGGCAAGCGCCACTTGACCCCCTATCCCCTAGAAGCAGTTAGGACCTATTTTGGAGGCGTCGCACAATAGCTCTCCTTTTTGCTCTGGGACTACACGTTGGCAGGCAGCCGGCTGGTGGCTACCGCCCCTCACAAGTAATTGTTAGGGCCAGAACTGGACTTGGGTCTAGGCGGTAGTACTAGGACTAGAGGTAGTCTTTGCTGGAAAGCCGATGTAACTGTAACTGGGGTGTGAGGGTTTAAGGGAATGCCGGTTTGAGGGTTTAGGGCAGCCGCGCTGTCAAGAGATGTGTGCGCCGTGGTGGGCTGGTTGCCGCCGCTGCTGCTGGCGCTGGCCGTGGTGTGCGACGCCAGCCTCCGTTTCTTTTCGGGTTTCGAGGTTTGAGGATTTGGGGGGTTGGGGTTTGTGGGTTTTGGGGGTGAGGGCGGTTGTGTGCGCGCCGTCGGGGCATGTGTGCGCGGTGGTGGGCTGGGTGCTGCCGCCGCTGGTGCTGCTGGGAGTGGTGTGCGATGCCAACCTGCGGGTCATTTGGGGGTTTGGGGGCTTGAGGGTCTGAGGGTTTAGGGCAGCCGCATGCGCGCCAGTCTTCGGGTCGTTAGGATTTATGGGGTTTGAGGGTTTGGAGGGTTAGGGCAGTTGCGTGTGCGACGTCGGGGCATGTGTGCGCGGTGGTGGGCTGGGTGCCGCCGCTGGTGCTGGCGGTGGCGTGTGATGGCAGCCTGGGGGTGGTTTGGGGGTTTGGGGGTTTTAGGGTTTGGGGGTTTGAGGGTTAAGGGCAGCTGTGTGCGCGCCGTTGGGGCATGTGAGCGCGGTGGTGGGCTGGGTGCCGCCGCTGGTGCTGGCCTTGGCGTGCGACGCCAGCCTGCGGGTCGTACAGGGTTTTGAGGGTTTGAGGATTTGGGGGGTTGGGGTAGTTGTGTGTGCGCCGTCGGAGCACGTGTGCGCGGTGGTGGGCTGGGTGCCGCTGCTGGTGCTGGCCGTTGTTTGCGACGCCAGCCTGCGGGTCGTACCTGGGTTTGAGGGTTTGAGGGTTTGGGGGGTTGGGGCAGTTGTGTGTGCGCCGTCGGGGCATGCGTGCGCGGTGGTGGGCTGGTTGCCGCCGCTGCTGCCGGTGCTGGCGTCGCACACGGTGTGCGACGCCAGCCTGTGGGTCGTTTGGGGTTTTTGGGGTTTGGGGGAATGGGGGTTCAAGGGTTAAGGGCAGCTGCGTGCGCGCCGTCAGTGCAAGTGTGCGCGATGGCGGGCTGGGTGCCGTGGCTGGTGCTGGCTGTGGTGTGCGATGCCAAATTGCAGTTCAGTGGTGGCTTGTGGTGAGGTGAGGCGACCTGCCGTATTCTCAGTGAAGCCCTGTTTGATTGCTGTCGCACAGACCCTGGTGTGCAATGCCTGTCGCACAGACCCTGGAGTGTGATACCAGCCTGCCGGACGTTCAGTGGTGGGTGGCTTGTGGTGAGGTCAGGCGACCTGCCGTATTCTCAGTGGCGCCCTGTTCGACAGCTGGCGCAGAGACCCTTCAAAGCCGTCCGTATCTCCCGTGCGGAAAACCTACCTATGCCGAGGTTTGGGATGTCGCCATATAGACTCTAGAAAACCACCTGCTCCTCCTTGATTTCCATGCTTCTCTCTGCCTCTCTCTGCCTCTCTCCATCTGTCTCGTTCTGTCACTCTCTGTCCCTTATCAATGCATCCGTGGCTCTCTCAGTTTCTCTGTCTCTCTCTCTTTCACTCTCAAAACCCATCAACTCAAAACCCACCTCCCAGGGTCTGAAATGCCAATCACCCACGCGTTCGCGTCGCCGTGTAGCAGAGACCCGCCGCCGTCTCGACCCCCCGCGCCGCCGCCTCCCCCTCCGCCTCCGCCTCCTCCTGCATGGGTATTGCAGTGCGTTCATCAGAGCAATCAGAGCCATCAGATTATGGGAGTCACTGAGGTTGCCATCAGAGCCATCCAATCCATCAGAGCCATCTAAGTCGTCCATCAGAGACATCAGAGCCACTGAGGTTGCCATCAGAGCCATCAGAGCCATCAGAGCCACTGAGGTTGCCATCAGAGCCATTAGAGCCACCAGAGCCATCATGGCCAGAGCCACCTACCTCGTCCATCAGGGCCATCAGAGCCATCAGAGCTTTCACAGCCACCTAAGTCGTCCATCAGAGCCATCAGAGCCACCAGAGCCATCATAGCCACCAGAGCTACCTACCTCGTCCATCAGGGCCATCAGAGCCATCAGAGCTTTCAGAGCCACCTAAGTCGTCCATCACAGCCATCAGGGCCATCAGAGGCATGAGAGCCATGAGAGCCATCAGAGCCATCTAAGTCGTCCATCAGAGCCATCAGAGCCACTGAGGCTGCCATCAGAGCCATCAGAGCCACTGAGGTTGCCATCAGAGCCATCAGAGCCACCAGAGCCATCATAGCCACCAGAGCCACCTAACTCGTCCATCAGGGCCATCAGAGCCATCAGAGCTTTCAGAGCCACCAAAGTCGTCCATCACAGCCATCAGGGCCATAAGAGCCATCAGAGCCATCAGAGCCACTGAAGGTGCCATCCAAGCCATCATAGCCAGTTCAGCCATTGAAGTTGTCCACCAGTGCCAACACAGCAAGGGGCAACAGCCTCGACACACACCGAGAGCCTTGGCACACACCAAACTGCAACCGAATGAGTAAGTGTCGGAATGCTCACAGCCACCGAAGCCCCCCCACACACAAATCGGTGCCCCCCCCCCACCCCGCCCCCCACCCTGTCTCTCCCTCCCCCTCGCCACCCACCTCCCCCTCCTCCGCGTGCCTCCGTGAGTGCCACCGCCGCCGCATGCGCCGCACGCGCCGCTGTCTCGTCTGACCATCCCGCACGCACAAGGTCCGCCTGCAATGTGTGTGTGTGCGTGTGTGTTGTCGTTTCAACCGTCCATCCATGCCTAAACCTATGCCTGTTTATGGGGAGGGGGGTGGGGACTAAGGTTTATGTTTATATTGAGACTAAGATTGTGTGGGGCTCTAGCTTAGGGGTTTTCTGGGGTACTAGGGTTAACTAAGGGTAAGGCAAGGTTTGGGCGTGAACAGTACGGTTTCGGGTTTTAGGGTTGAAAGTTTCAGGATGGATGGCTTTAACAGGGTTAAGGGTCAAGGGTTTTTGCGCGCCCTCTTCCGGCAGGCCCACCTCCAGGCTGCCACTGCCTCCGGCGCTGCCGCTGCCGCCACCGGCTGTGGCCGCCGCCGCCGCCACTGCTTCTCCCGCTGCCTGTCCATCTGCCGTGCTGCCGCCGATGTCGCCGCCGCCGCCACTGTCGCCGCCGCCCCATCCGCCGCCACCGTCCGCCACCAGCAGCGCGTCATCGTGCGGTCGCGAGCGGTCGCGCAGCGTCACGACGCACGGCGCGATCACGGCCATCGCGCGCACGTCGTCGAGCGTGAGGGTCGCGCCGTTGCTCGGACCTGCAACTCCCTCTCCCTCCCTGTCAATGCCACCGGCTCTGGGGGACCCGCCCCCGCCTCCGGGGAATCCCCCTCCCGCCTCTTCTCCTGCGCTCCTGCAGCCAGTGCCAATGCTGTGCTGCTGCTGCTGCTGCTGCGCCCCCTCTCCCTGGCCTCCTCCTCCACCCCCACCGGCAATGCCGTGCTGCTCCTGGTGCTGGTGCTGCTGGTGCTGCTGCTGCGCCCCCAGCAGCGACGCCACCAGTGGCCACGTCGGCTGCACGTGCCGCCCCAGCAGGAAGCGGTGCAGCGCAGCGAGCAGCGGCACAGCGGACGCCAGCCTCTGCAGCGGCGGCGGCAGCGGGAGGGCGGCCGCGGCGGCGGCCTCCGCGCGGAGCGCTGCGTGCTCGCGGCGCGTGGCAGCAGCAGCAGCAGTTCCATCGCTAGCAGCGGCAGCCGTGCCAGCACCTGCGCCAGCGCCAGAACCAGCAGCAGCAGCAGCAGCAACACCATCACCAGCACTGCCAGCACCAGCACTGCCAGCACCATCGCCGCCGCGCTGCTGCTGCTGTCGCCGCGCTTGCCGCCCGCTCCTGTCTCGCCCACCCTGCACATACTGCTCCTCCTGCTCCTCCTGCTGCTGCTGCACCTCGCCCCCGCCGCGCCTGCGCTTTTCTGCGCCGCCAGCCCCCTGCGCCCCTCCCGCCTCAGCGCCTCGCCCCGTTGACGCAGCTGCCCTCGTGCCAGCCGCGGCTTCCACACATCCTGCTGCTGCTGTTGCTGCTGCTGCTGCTGCTCCCAACCCAGCCGCATCTGCTCCCTCGGCTGCTGCCCTCCCACCCCGCCGGTGCTTCAATGTTCCGGGGGTGCGGTCCGCCCGCGTCGACACCTGCCATGCACCTGCATCTGCGGCGTCTGAGTCCACACATGCGTCTGCACGAGCTGCTGCGTCCGCACCAGCTGCTGCTGCTGCTGCCGCTGCTGCTGCTGCTGCCGCTGCTGCTGCTGCTGCTGCTGCTTCGTCAGGCGTTGATGACGATGCCTCCTGTCTCACTTTCTGCACACGTTGCAGTGCCACGGGCGGCCATGGCTGCGCACCGGCTGCCGCCGAGGCCGCAGGCCGAGCGGCAGCAGCAGCAGAGGTGGCAGCAGCAGGAGCTGGTGCGAGGGCGGTGGGCACTGGAGCAGCACGTGCGTGTGTCACCCCAGCCACCCCCTCTGCCCCGTCGCCGACGAACCCTCCGCCCACCTCGGCGGCAGCACGCGGAGCAGTCAGGTGGCTCGCACGAGCCGCCTGCTTCTTCGTGGGTGACGGCCGGATGCTGTAGCCAGGCAGGAGCGTGTCGAGGCGCCGCGGGCTGCCGCGCAGCCCGGCCGGCGGGCTGTCAGGCGGGCCGAGCATGCCTGCGGCTGCAGCGGCGGCGGGCCCACGTTGCAGCACAGCGTCGGAGGACCCCGCCATCGCCTCCGCCGCGATGTTCTCCACCTCCTCCTGCTTGCACAGTGCCTCCACCTGACGGCGCGGCCTGCTCCCACCGCCGCCTCCACCGCCGCCACTGTGCATGGCAGGCACGGCGACGAGGAAGCCCCCGGCCCGCAGCTGCGGCGCGAGGCTCGCCATGGGCATGCCGTCCTGGAGGCGCGCGCCGTTGAGGAATAGCTGGCAAGATCGCAGGTCGGGGGGCGGGGCCTGCTGCTGCTGCTGCTGCAGCTGCTGGCACCGCTGCCGCCGCGGGCCCAAGCCGTGCACAGCAGCAGCAGCAGCAGCAGCAGCAGGCACATGCTGTACGTGTACGTGCTGCCGCCGCCTGAAGGAGCCCACCGTGTCGTCGCCCGGCTGCAGCACCAGTACAAACGACGCGCCGGTGAGGGTGCGCACACGCACGGTCGGCACCTCCCCATCACCAACATCCATGATGGGAGTGGTCCTTGCTCACTGACGACCCAGATCCCTCAAATCAGACATGCATGCTTCGCCATGCGTGCATGCGCGTGCCATGCGTGCACTTCGCGTGCCATGCATGCTGCACCCAAGCAATAGCGGGGTCGGCTCTGAAACACGCGCCCAAACCACTGCAGTTATTTAACGGCGGGGGGTGGGTGGGGGCAGTGATTTGTTTTTTTTGATTGTTGGGGTTCATTCATGAACCCTGAACCGGTGTTCAACTAAACGAAATCACAGGTGCAAAAAAGCGGGCACTACGCCATTAGCGACCTACCTCCCTTCTTAAGATGGCGTGAGTTCGCGGGGCGCACAAGAAAAGTCGCCCAATGCAAACTGGAACGAATTTACCCCCCGGCGTCCCAGCGCCTGGTGATGGCCGCCCCAAGGGAGAGCTCGTGCTGCGCGTGGGCAACATGCAGCTGCTGGGTCGCGGGCGGGGTGGGGGTGGCCGTCCTGCGCGACCCACTCTTGCGTTTGTGCGCTGGTGGGGCGACGCTGGGCCTGGCGTGTGCTTGACGCTGGAGCCGGGAGGCTACGAGGCGGTGGTGTTCCCGCTGTGCTGCGGACCAAAGTACCTCACGCGCTACCTGCGCGATATGAGCAGCCTGGTGCTGATGCTCGAGGTGCGCATGGCATGGCGCATGGCATGGCGCAGGTGCATGGACCGCATGGACCCATAGGCGCTGCCTCTCCGTGGCGTGCACACGTGCACGCGCATGCCCTGGAAACAAGAATCGGCCGCACACACACGTGACACACACACACACACTTACTCACACACACACACACACACACAAACACCCCGCCCTCTCTCTCTCTCTCTCTCTCTCTCTCTCTCTGTCTCGTTGCAGAAGGCGCACACGCACGTGCCGATCGGCCGCTGCGTCATTGACGTGCGCTGGCTAGACGTGGAGCGCCCAGTCGCCGGGTCGTTCCCCGTGCTCCGACCGCAGCATGGGGTGGGCGGTGTGGGCGCGGCCGCGTCGGCGGCGGGGCTGGGCACGATGGGCACGCACGCGGTGGGTGTGGGTGCACCCCCCCCCCCCCCGACATCCAGGGCATGCTGGATGCCCGTCTCGATATTCCCCCCCCCCCCTTCACACACGCACACACCTTGAATGCAAGGTGAGTTTCCCCCTTCAAATCCCCTCCCCGCACACGCACACAAACATGCACGCACGCACACGCGCACACATGTCCAGGGCATGCCCAGCGCCCGCCTCGGCATCACCTATTTTTCCCCCTCACACACACACACAGCACGCTCATCTCCCCCTTTTTCCATACACACACACACACAGAGAGCCTTGTGGCAAAGCGATCAATGCAGTGGCTAGGCCATGTGATGCGCATGCCGGCTTCTCGTCTTCCTCGTACGACTTTTGACTGCACAATGGATGTGGCTCGGCAGCAAGGCCGGCCTCCAGCCTCCTCCCGACACTATTTTCTTAAGCTACTGATTCAGCAGCTAGGCGAAACTAGTGGCACTCGTTCTGATTGGAAGACTTTTTCGGACACGGCGTTTGAGCGTGCTCAGGATAGGGTCGGGTGGAGAGCCGTGGTGTACGGTCCGGCTGCCCCTCAGGCGCCGGCCCCTCCACCACGGCGGTCAAGTAGATTGGCAAGCGCCACTTGACCCCCTATCCCCTAGAAGCAGTTAGGACCTATTTTGGAGGCGTCGCACAATAGCTCTCCTTTTTGCTCTGGGACTACACGTTGGCAGGCAGCCGGCTGGTGGCTACCGCCCCTCACAAGTAATTGTTAGGGCCAGAACTGGACTTGGGTCTAGGCGGTGGTACTAGGACTAGAGGTAGTCTTTGCTGGAAAGCCGATGTAACTGTAACTGTACACACACACACACACGTGTCCATGGCATGCTCAACGCCCGCCTCGACATCGCCCCCCCCCCTGACACACACAGCACGCTCAACTCCCCTGCCCCCCACACACGCACACACACACACACACACACACACACACACACACACACAGCCACACACACAGGGCATGCTTGACGCCTGCCTCGACATCGCCTACCACGCAGCAACGACCTCGTCCTTTGAGCTTCATGAAGCTACCCCCCCCGCACACACACACAGCACGCCCAACTCCCCCCCACACACACGCACACACGCACGCACGCACACACACACAGGGCATGCTTGACGCCCGCCTCGACATCGCCTACCACTCAGCAACGACCTCGTCCTTTGAGCTCCATGAACACATGGCGGGGTTGGGCATGCTGGGGCTGCCAGCGCTGCGCACGTCGCGGCAGCAGCAGCAGCAGCAGGCGCTGCCAGGTGTGTGTGGTGCGTGTGCATGTGTGTGTGTGTATGCGCGCCTCGTCGGTTAAGCTGCACGAACACATGGCGGGGTTGGGCATATACTGGGGCTGCCAGCGCTGCGCACGTCGCAGCTGCAGCAGCAGGCGGCACTGCCAGGTGTGTGTGTGTGTGTGTGCGCGTGTGTGCATCTCGTCCTTTGAGCACACATGACTGGGCTGGGCATGCTGGGGGAGCAGCAGCAGGCGCTGCCCAGTGCACGTGTGTGTGTGTACGCACTTCGTCGTTCAAGCTGCGCGTCCCCCATTTCCTTCCCCTCACTAGAATCGATTAACAGAGGCGCGTTCTCGTCGCCGAGCCCTGGACCCAGCAATGCGGCGCTGCTGGTGACGAGGATCTCCGTGCCGCTGACGAGCGGGGTAAAATACGACTGGCCCGGCTCCTGCTAGACTGCCCCTCGGTGGAACACTTCAGGAGCGGCTTGCCCGGCGCTGCCATGGCTTGGCGAGTAGCCGCGGCGCTGCCGCAGCCCGTGCTGGGAGACGGCCCTTATCCTCCCCCCATGCAGGACGCCATGCGGCACCGATCTCGACGAGTTGATCGACGAGCGGAGGAGCTGGCGCCCGTCAATGCATGCTGGACATTGGTCAAGATGGCTGCCCGTGGAGGCGGGCTACCATCACGGCTTCAGCAGTGGCGACCGCCGAGGCAACACAGAGTAAATCCGCTTCACCAATCGCAGCGTTCGTCACCGCGCTCATCCTCGGGGTCGCTCGTCTGCCGGTGACTGGCGTTGGAAGGTCTTCAGGCAGCCTCCATGACAACTCTGTCGTCCATGCACCCCTGGAGGGTGGGACCTGGCCATGCATGAGGCATGGGGCGCCGGCTGAGCCCCATGCAAACAAGAGCTGGACAGCCATGCACTGCCAGGCGGGGACCGTTCCAGTCAGCGCCAGTCGGCTCTGCCGGCTTGACTGGCCACAAGGCCACTACTGTGACCCTGAGGAAGGTCCTCTCCTATATGCTCCTTGCCAGACATGTCTCTCAGAGACCGCTGTT